>JAMZAV010000954.1:0-227339 GCA_024449915.1 Sweltsa coloradensis
AGACCAGGAATGAACGCTTTTTGGCACTATCGGATAGCTCCCGGCTAGGCCTAGCCTAGGCCTAGCCACACCATTATAGCAATGTAAAGTTTTTGTAGGCAGCCTATAAATAGTTTTAGAAATACTAAAAGCTGAATAAGCATAAAAAACCATGGGGGGCCCATGAACCGCAGAAGTAGGCCCGACCAATCGATTTTCCCGGGAATAATTTTTTTTGGTAGGGCCTAGCCTACTTTTTTCATTAACGGGACCCACCTCAATTTTTTTTTTTAATTGGTCCCCCCATTGTCGTTTATTTATTTATTTATTTTGGTTTACAATGAATAATTTTAACTTCCGAGGAGTTGAATGTGACTCTGACGTAGAACGTTACTCACACATTGACTAAAGGCGAGTACATTCCATTGGAACGCGTACCGGTATGGCCTACATGAGAGCATCGTCGCCGGTGCAAGCTGACATTCACCAAGTGTCCAGAATGAAAAAAATTTTCAATTTGTCAAACACTCAACTAAGGCGAATATGCCCAAATGGACACCAAATGAAGCTGTAGGCCTATATTGGACCATTCGTTTTTGGAAATGAAACGTGAAAACACGATTTCACGCAAAATTCAAATGAAGTCGTTTTGCGTTGGAAATCCTTTATTAGATGAGCGTAGCGAGCGAAGCGAAGATTCCATTTCACTACACTGGAGAAAAAAATCCGGAATGTATTTTTGTTTTTTTTTTGTATTTTGTCTGTTTGTTAACACGATTCCCGGGTGAACCGATACTCCGATTGCGATGAAATTTTATGGGACCTTCGAAATCTCTGAACTTAAAACTGCACCGTACGAAAAATTCTATAAAAAAATTATTTCTCTTGAAAATCGCAATTTTACATTTTTTTCCGTTTTTCTTTTTTTTTTTTTGTTTGTATTTTTTGTGTGTTTGTTAAAAACGATTCCGGGCTAAACCGATACTCCAATTGCAATAAAATTTTCTGGAGACCTTTGAAATCTTTGAACTTAGAACTGCCACCTTTTTGAGCGCAATCGAAAAATTATTTCTCATGAAAATCGCAATTTTACTATTTGTTTTTGTTTTTCTTGTTTTTTCTGTTTGAATTTTTGTGTGTTTGTTAACACGATTCCGGCTAAACCGATACTCCAATTGCGATGAAATTTTCTGGAGACCTTTGAAATCTTTAAACTTAGAACTGCCACGTTTTTGGGTACAATCGAAGAAATATTTCTTATGAATATCGTACTTTCACGATTTTTTTTTTACGATTTTTAGTGCGATATTTTCGTGACATTTGGGCCGATTCTGACCAAAACGGGTGGGGCTACAAACGTTCATATTTCACATGGACGTTTAAGGTAATTGTTATGTATTGATTTTTGGAAAGAAAGAGTTGAAAAAGTTGGCCAGAATCCACAGAAATAAGGTTTTAATATGAGTTTTTTTGAGGTTTATAATAACAATTAACGAATAGTAACAATAGAAACTTGACAACAATCACCTAACATGCATTCAAAAGCACTTGAAAAGGAAAAGTGGAACCATTAAAACTAAAAACTGACAAAAACAGCTCATCCATCAACGCGGCGGGACTAAAGCGTTTTCCTAGTATTTAAAATAGCAACGTTAAAAGTTTTGTAGGTGGAGTATTTTTAGAAACTAGGAATGATGCAGGTTGCTGTTGGTACCATGTAGAATGAAGGAGGCGTGCACCAAGCATGGCCAATAATATGTGCGTGTCTTTGTGATTATCTGTGCAATAAACGTATATAATTGTACATTTTCGGAGTGGAATAATTGTGTTTTCCTGGCCTCCCGAAACTCAGATAGAGTAGGCCTAGATGTAGTAGTTGTAATTGTCTCAATCAATCAATAATCAATCAGAAAAAATGTTTATTCACAAGAAAATGCTTATTACATTGGTTACATGGCTTATTTATAACACAAGTTAATCAGTACAATAAAAGCTCATAGTTGAGGTCAAAAAATAACAATAATGAATGATGAAACAAAATAATCTATGAGTGAAATGACAATAGTAATGAAATAAAATTCTATAAATGCATTATCATTTGAGAAGCCCACATAAGCATAATGCTCGTGTGTGGGCAATTACAGAACATATTAAATACATTGTTCATAATCAACAAGATGATGGCTAGAGTAAATTTACTTTAGTTTAAATAGAGAAGAAAAAAGTATGTGCAAGGAAGCAAATGTGAATGGTTACCCTAATCCTTAATATTAATTCACATTTCAAGCCTACCCTGTAACTCATAGGTTACAAAGGTTCCTAAAGCTAGAGACCTAAAAACTATAGACTTAAAAACTAAACTTAAAAACTAAACTATTACTGCAAATAATAAGTTAAAACTGATTGGGCATTCTGATTACTGTTAAATCCTTTTTCGAGGAGCCACCTCTTTACATTCTTTTTAAAAGTGTAGAAAGAAGAAGAGAACATATTTAAAAAAAAAAAAAAAAAAAAAAAAAGTTTTCACCGAATTTTCACATTTTTTGAGGGGGTTCCCGTTAATGAACAAGTAGGGCCTACCTTTTTTTCTACTTCAAGATTTAGCATGCTTTTATTCAACTTCATGATACAAAAAATACATTCCTACAAAACCAAGACATTGATTTACATATTATGAAGGTGAAATGCCTCACATGAGCACGGCTTGTGTGTGGGGCGCATAATATTTTGTGGTAGATAATTCAGTTTAGATGGCAGGATGACGTTTGAATCTTCGTAGGTAGACATCTAGTACCTATTCCATGAAAGTATATAATGTAGGGTACCTAGGTGATATTGGGGTAATTAGAACAAATTTGTGTAAGTTGACCTATGATCTCAATTTCATATTAACTAGAAAAAACATATTATAAATGTTTTAGTGGTTATCAGATACCTTGAAACATTGGCTTTCTTATAAATTAAATGATTTTGCATTCATGTGTTATTTTTAGATTGCAATGATTTTTTTTTTTCTACAACAACGGTGGCGCATATTGTTCCTTATTAACCCCCAACATTTTGGGGAATAAGGAACAAGCATTATAATAAGCAAGGTAGGTGCATTAAACATACATGGGGCAAATAGGAACTAGGTATTTGTAGTATAATTTACGTAGCTAAGATTCATCTTGATAGCTTGCTTATGACAAGTTTATAACAGATGCAAATTGTAGTATTTTTTTTAATAGCTAGAAACATGACATTACATTTTATTTTAAACTGTAATTTTTGTCTTAAAACTACACAAAGCTTCTCATAGCATGATGTTATAGTTTAAAAAAAAGTATTTGTATCATGAAAATTTCAAATATAGAATTGTTATTCATGAATTACTATTTAATAGGAAAAATAACACTTTTTAAAGTGGGGGCAATTAAGGAACACTTCCCTCCACCTTTATTAATTACCAGATTGTTCATCAGGGCCTACTTGTTGTTGTTTTTAACTTTTCCAAAATTGATTGAATTATTTTTTTGAATCTGGTTCTATAAATTAAATTTAGTGAATCCCAATTGAGGCTTAATTGGGCCTAGAAAAGATTTGCCTCATTGAATGATATACACAGGTCATCACTCAGGGCCAAGCAAAGATAATTACTCTATGCTCTACTGGAATTTTACATTCAACAGTTCCAGTGTTGATGCTTTGGTGATTCTTATTAAACCTACCTGCATGAACGAGACATGTTTGTTCCATTTACCCCTCTGATATAGCCTTATTAGCGGGTTGGGGCGTATCGCTCCCCCCCCCATGTGATTCTTTAAAAATAAAAATAAATGATTTTATTATTTTATTGTGGCACACCGCACCAAATGCAACTCTAAAACCTGATTTTCAAAATTTTAGCCTGCGGCGCTATTTATTTAAAACTCCCCAATAACAAATCAACTTTCCTTTATGTTGTCAGAAATAATCAGTTTGCCTCTGAAAGGTGTCCTGCATCAGTGTACATCGATTTATTAAGTTGTCCTCCTATGTGAATAGTTTTTTGTTTTAACTAAATAGATAGACGTTTAAACAAATAAATAAAATTATGAAATGACACATAAGATCAACGTTATAATAAATGTTGGCAATCTAGGCCATTGCTGTAAATAATCGTAAAGCTCGGACATGAAGACAAAACAATTGTGCACCAAACTCCTTGTTTCCCGTATTGCATTCCGCCCACGCACTTTTTTCTAAAAAAAACGTCCCAAATGCACTCTAAAAACCTGCATTTTCCAAAATTTTAGCCTGCGGCGGTCGCATTTATGGGGGGCTCCTCCCCCCCTAATAAACCCCCCGTGGGCATCCGCGCTTAGTAGTCCCTTTCCCCACGACTGTAACATGCACACGCAAATCGCCCCCCCCATGATATGTCCTAGATCCGCCACTGCTTGTGGCAAAGCGTGAAAGATGAATAACCACTAACTCGCATGTGTACAACGCTGAGTTACAATATTCACTGATTCCCCCAAACCATGTTTTGCCTTCTTTGACTGTGACATCACTGCTTTTTATGCCCTTACCAGAAGTTTTGTCGTGACAGTTAAAATCGACCCTGGATGGCATGCGTTCATTGATAACGGGGTCTCTGCAACCTTGTGCCAAAGTTGAAACATTAAGTAGGCATTGCCAAATACAAAGAATAGGTACATTTGAAAACTTTGTATCACTCTTTTGCTAGTAATCATCTCCATCGCTGTCCTCTGGCGCCACTGTCCGACACTTATCCCGCTGTCACAGTCATCGTCCGGACTTATGATGGGTCCACAAGGGTCGGTTGTAACCGTTTTAGTTTCAGAATTGGAGTGAAAAAAATTGCTAATACTTATATATGTTTCTGCTCCCATTTCACATTGCACTTCTATTTCACAGTAACGATGATCGATTTCCAAACAATCCAATGCATCTAAGAATACCGGTACACTAAATTGTTGCCAGTTGGGTCATTCTCAAATAAAATGACCCTTGTGCTGTCCCACCTTAATATTATTTTTTTTTTAGATCAAGATATTGATTTGCATAAATTTTGGTTGTACATTTTCAGAATACTTATAGTTTTTATTAGCTCCATGAATTTTTGCACTTCTATCTTGTAAGGTTGACCTTTAATTCAATGTCGGGTATTGCAAAATGTGTTAAAACCCATGTCCCTATCCTCAAAACCAGAAGTGTTTTTGTAAAATGTTTGACTTTAAGACTAAAATTTATTTAGTCTCTAGATTGGAATTAATGCAGAAATAACAGTTAATAACTGTGTGTTAGTGACTTTTTTTAACAATTTACATTTTCAAACAATAACTAGTGGAAAGTGTTTGTCCCTAATGTGGCAATCATAATAATGTCATGACTGTTACCATTGTAAAAGAGTTTAAATAATTTTTCAAGAAGGCAGTGGATCAATCTAGAAGAAGAAGAACAGCTCCTGACATGGCATCATGGAAGTTTGGGTTGTTTTGACATGAGAACTCTTTAAAATTGAAAAGTAAACATTTTAACGGTGAGTATTTTAATTCAATGTCATGAATGTTACCAAGATAAAACAATTTAATTTGTATTTAATATTTTATTTAACAATTGAGTTAAGTTACAATCAAGTTCCAGCTCATAGCAAACATAACCCTACTTTTTCAAATGGGATTGTTAACAGCTAATGAATTAATGAAGTTAAAATGTCATGCATGTTACTTGTCAGGTATGTTACTTTCAAAAAGTAACATTACCAAGGGCATCGTGGATTACTGCATTAATTTCCTGCAACTGTAGATGTGTTTTGAAGGGAGAGGTTGTAATTCATTGCCATACTCAAAAGTAACAAAACACTTGTTTTTATTGATTTTCAGTGATCACTTGTCAAGAATGTTACTTTTTGTCAAGACCGTTACCCGTAGTGTCTCTTTACTTTAAACTCAACACAAACTTGTTGGATTAGATGGATTTTATCTTTAGGTTGACTGATTTGTACACTAACAAGCAACATGATCTTAGAAAAAAATTATTACTGTTAGAAAAGTAACTTTTTTGTCAAGACTGTTACTTTTTGTCAACACCGTTACCCGAGCTAATTATTAAATTAAGTCTTATTTAAAGTTTAAAATAACTGAATCACATTTTTAATCTTATTTATAATATTAATACTTCATTGCTAACAGTGATCTTGATAAAATTTGATTTGCCATTTGTCCATTATTAGTAAGTTAATTACCAGGTTTTGAAATTTGAGTAACATTCTTGACATTTTGGTATTATAAAAAGTGATTAAAATAAAAATGTATATTTTATTGAACGTATTAGTTTTGTGTGATAATGTAACTAAAACTATTGTGCACATGAATATAGATTTAATAAATAACTTCTTACATCAATTGTCACTTTTATGTCCGGTAACAGTCATGACATTTTCGTACACTTGGATTGATGAAAATGCTTGTATGTAAAAAATTTTTGTTTTTTTTTGATAAACCCTTTTAGGGCTGTAAGAACAAATTATTGGATAATGTATTGTTAAAGGAGGCATCCAATTTTATGTTATAATTTTTTCTTGCAAGCATTTTTTTCAATATGGTCATTACGTTTGAGAATGACCCCCTTACGCTTTGGGTTTTTGTTTGATTTTTTTACCACACTAGGCTGATGACACTTTTGAAATGCTACATTAATTATTGCAACTTGAGCACTTCGTTTTTGTAGATATTTGTAGATTTTCTATGTTTTGGCGATAGTTTGCTCTTACCACTCAAATGTAAAGATGGAACTGAATGTTCTTTTAGAGTTTGTTTCGATTTAGTGCCTAATAGTTCAACTTTAAGTTGGGAGGGAAGTTCAAAATCTTCGTCTTCAAAGTGATCAGAGCAGACACAAGTTTGCTTAGACGGAAAAAAGCTATTTCGATTTATTTTGTGAAGCCACTGTTTATGTATAGAAGGAAATTGCGTCTTACTGGGAATAACATACATGTAACGAAATGCCACGCTCATTACTACGCTCATTATTTCATGGGTAGACACCACACGTTTTCACCATTGTTATAAAATGTGTAAAACACACACAATGAACACACTAGTAACTTTAGCACAAGTCACAATGTATAATGTAGAAGGAAACTCTTTACTACCCGAGAGATCACCTAACACTAGTGGCCTCCGTCCGTCAACCCTATACCGGTATGCGGGCGGACTCACGCCAAGTGACGTAGGATGGGTGCAGCTAACTAGGCGCGTGAATATCTTCAAAACTTGTTGGTCGATTTTGTTGCATTTTTTTCTGATCTCTATGATAACATACATTCTTTTTTTAAATTCAAATGATGTTTGAAGAGTGGACTGGGCCTTTAAATTTAGGCCTATAGGTATTTACTTTAAAATGTCATAAATTCTCACATAAAAATGATAGGGCCTAATAGACCTGAAATGTTGTGTAACTTAAACTACTGATGGTAGATAATTGACAATAGGTCATTTCATTTATAACACATATGACATAATATATTATCCATTATGTCCCATAAATTTAGGCCAATTACTTAAAAGTACTTTCTGAGAAAAATGTTCCTAAAGTTTATCATATCCAACTTTGTTGTTATCAGTCGGAGAATATACAAACGTTCAGTTGTCTCGCAAATACTCGTTGGGGGGAGCTAGAAGAATGGCGAAAATGGCCCAGCGGTTGACGCGCTCTTTAATCAAATAATAAACTCAAAACAAAACCTCAATAACATCTCAAAATTTAGCTTAACCCATCCGCACCAGCGCCCCAAAACGCTAGCGCGCCCACGGAAACCGCGCACTTTTGCCCTCTGCACATCGAAGTTGCAGCGTAGTACAGTAAGAACAACGTAATCAACATCATCACTGTCACTATCACTTATTATCACCGTAGCATTGTTTCTAGGTCTAGGCCTGTTCACAACTAACAATACACGAATTTGTAGGGCTATACTATAAGTACGCACTCGCGATCGTGATCACGCCCATTCCTAACCTCAATGTTACTCCCACGCACACAACGCACATTTCTTCTTCACTGTCACTTTCACTTACTATATCTGCACCGGTTCTACGCATACGATTAAAATCACAACCTTCACCATCACTATCACTGAAATCTGATCCAAGAACTTTAAAAATTGACTATTTAAGATTGTTTTTGCCGAGAACGATGCTTTGGTTGATCCGAATCTGTCATTCTTGACAGTAGTCGGGCGCGTAAGTTTCACGTCGATAACAAAGTCGATTGTAGCTTCAAGTTTTTGCCGTAAGAGTATCAAAGAACACAACTAGATGTCACTACATGTTTGACGCGGGAAATGCAACAAAAAGTACAACAATTGGCCGATAGGAGCTGATACTACTGCAGTTTGAATGGAAGCGCGCGTAAATGCGGACCAGTCCGCTTATGGCTTCCGTGGCCAGGCCATGATTCGCGGACTAGTCCGCTTATGGGTGCAGATGGGTTAAAGGGGCTATTAACCCAAAAAAATATTTTTTACCACATAATCTATAGCTTATTACTACATTAAAATGACCGTTTAAAAAGTTATATCTTGTAACTGTGGTTTTACACGAATTTTTCAATTTTTTTGATCCAGAAAATAGCGAAAATGGTCGTTTTGGGAAATTTCTTAAATCGGCTTTAACCTGCTTCTTTTTTGTTTCACATAGATACTAGAGCATCATACCAATCTAAAATGGCCCTTTATAACATTGTGTTTTGAAACTGTGCACAAATATACACTCAAACACGCAAAAATATGCATTCCAAAATCACACCCCTTCTTGGTAATCAGCATATTTATTTTAAACGAACCACTTGCCCAAATTACAAATCAAATTATAGAGGATTTACAGAAAAGGCTGTAGAGTATGTACATAATGGCCAGTATTTTTATGGATCAAAATCCTCCAAGTTCACGGGGCATAAAGATTGTCCCCATGTTATTTCTTATGGGAGATTTTTCCCGATGGGACCTAGCTGAAAACACCAAGTTTGACAATTTTTGGGGGGTTAATGGTAGTGGTGGACCCAATATTTTTCTGTTTATTACTAAATTCATAACTAGCTAGCCTGAATGAAATATATTTTTTGAGTTTAGAGGAGTATAGGACATGCGTTTTTAGGAAAAATTGCTTTTTCGCTCGGCCAACTGACACCACAGGTGTCTGAAATTTTGAACATATGTCACAAATGGGGGAATTATAGGGCCTCTACAGTAACACATTTGTAAAATTTTGTTTTAAAATAGTTTATAAAAAGTTAAATAAGTTTTCACAATTTTGATTTTGCTAAAAACTCTAAAATTGCCCCATATTCAAAAATTTTTTTCTGACTGATTTTAAAAGTCAAAATTTGGAAAATCTATGACCACAGGGCTGTGCTTTATTGACAACTTTGCAAAGTTTCATATACGTCGGATGCATCTTGGCCCGATCGAATAGCTATTTTGCAAACCCAGCCAAATGTGTTCCCATTCCCTCCTTTAAACAATGTGACTGTCAAGAATTTTCCTAATGTTTAGTATTTTGTTTTTCCAGTATTGTTGTATGGATGGTTGCGTTTTGATGTGGGCTGTGTTGTGTGTGTGTGTGTGTGTAACCACGGTAACTTACCATTGGCTGGCAAATTCCAATTTTTATGTTGATCAGAGCACTTTCTTCAAAATTTACATCATAGCAAAATGCCTTCAATGGTGCCATACATTGGATTCACTCTTATCCCAGACTTAAACTACACAAATCAATGAACGTACGTAAAGCTGTAATTTTTACAATAACATTAAACACTTTATTATCATTGCCGTAATCCATAGTAGGGTATGTATGTACATACTTAATTCAACAACTTATAGCTCATACTTCATGTAGCCTAGCATTGTTAAGTTATATGCATGCCAACTTTATGAAGTAGGCCTAGAACCATACAATATTTCAGTAACTATCCCGGGGCTTACATACGCCATATTATATAGGCCTAACTTACATACGCAAAATGTGTTCTGGCTGCCTGTATTTGTTTTGTACATGTATTGGACATATTCAAAGTCAAATAAATAATAATAAAAAAACAACAAGAATAAATAATAAATAATAAATAATAATAATATTAACTATTTTTCCTTATTGAAAAAAAAAAAAATTATGTGCAATATCCACACAATTAAATTCATAGTTTCTCTTTCAATATTTAGGCAAAAATTTTCTGAAGTTTCTACAAATAATACTGATCAGTAGTACGGCCTACGTGATATTTTTTTTGTATGATTTCATATAAGCGGAAAGGTCCTATCAGTATAGACCTATCAGTTATATAGTTTGATTGACCCTGCAATGTTTTTCAATGGGCATACAGTTGCGGCTCTGGTCTGAAGCGTGTAGTTCTTAGTGGGTCACATCATAAGACATAGCATTTTTTATATAACTATTGTCACATCTTAGCATATTTATTAATGGTCCTCATTTATCAAACAATTGCATTGTTATCTGAATATGATACCTATTATTAAACTAATTCACAATGTTTTTATCTGTGGTACTCTGTGGTAGGCCTGGATTAGGTTAAAATTTCAGTTATTTGATGCACTTGGTTTACATTCAACTACCTACCCTATGAGTTTTGGTAGGCAAGGACTTGATATAGCTATGTTACTTAAAGCTCTTAAAATGCATTTCTCTCCACAGGATACCAAACTTTTCGACCAATAGCCGTAGGAAGTTACAGCCGTTCAGAGAAACGTGACTTTCCTTTTTTCGTATCATAATTTCGCTGTAGTGCCATCCGGTCGTGTCTTCTCGGCAACTTCAAGATGGGGAGCGTGAACGTAAACCGTTCCATCAGTGATGCGTTCTACTGTTATAAGATGCCCCGTATCCTGGCCAAGGTTGAGGGGAAGGGGGAAACTGCATCAAAACTGTTATTGTCAACATGATAGAAGTTGCCAAGGCCATCGGAAGACCCGCTACCTGTAAGTTGTGCTGTTAGGAAATAGTAATTTCAGTTGTAGACATACTGTATTAGGTATTATCATTTTAGCTACAAAATATAGTACTTAGTAGACAGGTTGTCTATTATAGTCTAGCTAGAACATCAACAACTAAACATCATTAGCCTGCATTTATATTATATCCTGGCCGTGGAAGCTACCCAACAGTTTAATTTGTGAGGGTCAAATTTTGACCTGTTGTTATTGATACGAATTTGTGGTTTTGTTTGTGTTGTTCCGGATTCTTAGTATTGTTTTCGAGTAAAAAAACCCGGGGTAATGTTTTGGATGTCATCCCTTTTACTTTGTACCAAAGATAAGTTATTACATAATTAAAAATTAAATGGCATTAATATTATTAATGTTTTTCTCAGTATAGTTTTTTGTAATTCTAAGAAATTATAAATTTTGCAGCATGTAGGCATGTATGTAATATATATAACAATATATTATATACATATATATATATATATATTCTAAACTCAATGGTTAAACATTAAAGTGGGTGTTTTTTTAGGCAAGCTACAAGACTAAGTAGGTTTTAAGGTTACCAAAATCTGACAAAACAATTTTTTTTAAAGTACCTACTAAAAAATACTAGGCTGTGTGGTTGTTGCTAAATGCCAAGATACTATGTCGCAAGTTTTTAATTGCATCATGCCCGCCCATTCTTTGCAGACAATTCGGGGTGATATCAGTAGGCAAAGAGCCATTTCTTCAACTAATGTTCTTCAAATATCATGTGTTACAACTTAACTTACAATCACTATGTACTATTGCTTGGGTTTGATAGGGCCTAGAGGCGGGTTTTAGTTTTGGGTTTGGGGGAAAAGATTGATGGGAGGCGGGGAGCCAACAGCTTCCCTTGAAAGAGTTTGGCAGCTGTGTAGAGTTGAAGATCACATTAATAATACACAGATCACATTACATTACGACAAAACGTTTCCGCTTGAACAGCTTTGTTCACCCATCGGAGTTGAGAGAGTTACTGACTAAATAAATGGCTACTATTTACAAATATGTACAAGAGGCACTGTTGGCGGTGGAGAGGGGAACTAGGGAAGGTCAGCCAGGTAAGTTCTCCGCTTCCCCTCTGGACTCCAAGGTTAGCGTAGGGAGGCTCACGGGAGCTGGTGATCTTTTGGTGTGCCAATTCCCATTTCCTGAGCTCTCCTTCAATGCAGTTAGGTGGCAATGCCTTTATAATGCGTTGAAACAGTCATTAACGCTGGCATTAAAGCATTTGAAGGAGAGCTCAGGAAATGGGAATTGACACACCAAATGATCACCAGCTCCCGTGAGCCTCCCAACCTCAACCTATGCTAACCTTGGAGTCCAGAGGGGAAACAGAGAACTACCTTACCTGGCTGACCTTCCCTAGTTCCCCTCTCCACTGCCAACAGTGCCTCTTGTACATATTTATAAATAGTGGCCATTTATTTAGTCAGTAACTCTTTTAAACTCCGACGGGTGAACAAAGCTGTTCAAGGGGAAAACATTTTGTCATAAGCAATGTGATTTGAGTATATATTTATATGACCTTCAACTCTACACAGACGCCAAACTCTTTCAAGGTAAGCTTTTTGGCCCTCCCAGCTAGATATTTAACATCTACAGTTGGCTAGATCCGCAGCCCATTTATCTATTTCCCATGACAATTTGAACCCTTCTTAAAAGACCTGTTTGCATGTTAATGAATGGGGCGTTTTGTAGCCCAAAATAGTTTTAAAGATTGCCGCCAGGTGACAGGTGAGCATACTAGCCGTTAACACCAATGTTTACTAAATTCCCCTTATGAAAAAACTTCTTATTTTTTTCTGTTTGTACATTCCCATGCTGCACAAGCTAAACCCATATCAAACAATCCAGAAAAATACTTTATTGCATCAAAAAGAGCATAAATTAAAACACCAAATTGGCCATCTTAAATTTATGGCAAATTGACTCTCCAATTTGCTACGCTCGCGTCAGTGCGGAGGTATTGGAGACTGCGTATCTAAGCCCCGGGGCGCCGGGTTTTCAAAATTTCTGAGGGGGGGCTGAAATATTTCATTGACACTTCGAAGGAAATTATCCTTTTTAACTGTCATGAATTAGATACATTTTATTCAGTAGCGGATCTGGTCCTGATTCAGGGGAAATAAATTTTTTTTTTCTCAAGATTTTCATATAACTAGGAAGCTTCGCAAACGCTTTTTCGGGGCGCTTGTTGGATGAGTGTAATTGGTGCATTAAACTGCCATGTGTTATACAGTTTTTCTGTTGTTCTGTGAAAAAATCATTACAATCGGATAAAGCATAAAAGGGGTGTTTTAAGTCGAAGAACTTATTTAAAAATCAATTTGATTACGCTCAAATTTTCATGAATATATTAATTCAAAAAATTAAGGCTCTGTAAAAAATAATTATAATCGGATAAAGCATGTACGTGTTATAACTAAGTCGAAGAAATGTTTTAAAAATCGAAAAAAATCATAAAATTGCGATTTTTATGAGAAATAATTTTTCGATTGCACTCAAATTTCATACGCATATATTAATTCATATAGTTAGGGTTCTGTGAAACAATCATTACAATCGAATAAAGCATGTAGGTGTTATAAGTATAATCGTAAAATTACGAAAATAATTTTTTCGATTGCGCTCAAAAACGTGGCCGTTCTAAAATCAGAGATTTCGAAGGCCTCCAGAAAATTTCATCGCAATTGGTTTATTGGAGCATCGATTTTACCCGGGAATTTCGTGTTAAAAACACTCAAAAATACAAACAGAAAAGAAAAGAAAGAGGAAAAAAAACATTCCGGATTTTTTTCTTCAGCATAGTAGAATGGAATCTTCGCAACGCTCTTTCCAATTATAAATCGAAAACTGCCTATCCACGTATCTATGGGAGGGGGAGTAATGTGTTTTTGCAAAATCAGTGTCGGTTTGAAATTTTTCAGCTGTAAGTTTCTCTTATCGCCGAAGGCGAGAAAATTTGGGAAATTTCGGGTACTTCTTTCGATAGCCTAAAACCTCGTTTAAAATCTAAAATTGCACAATAGGTGATGGTAATTGGTCGCACAAGCAAAATCTAACGCGGGGGGGGGGGGGGGGGGGGGAGGACAATCACCCCAGCCTCTTTACAATTAAGTGTGGACATTGACACTGATGTTGATTTAGTATTACGAAAGAATGGAATTGCATATATAAAATGTATTTTTTAAATTCCCTTTTTCAGTTTAGGCATTCCACAGGAAAGCCCTACCATTGTATGTTAGGGGAGTAGATTTGTTATTTGCAAACAAGAAATGCCACAGGACAGCTCAAAATGTGTTATATTGGTTAAATGTTTATTTAGATTCAGAATATTTGGAGGGGTATCTAATGTTCTCTGGAATGCAAATTCTGTATTAGATAAATAAAGAATAATAATAATAAAAAACAATCTGAGGGGTGCTTCAGCCTCATTACCCACGGATTCGGCGCCCCTGATCTAGCCTACTATAGGTGTCTAATATCTATGGCACCCAGCCTCTATCAATCTTTGCCCAACCAACACTAATTAGTAATTACACTACTATTACTTTTAGTAACCATTCAATTGCTACCATCAGAAACCCAAGGGGTTGTATTTTTGTGAACTTACTTCAATATATGATTTAACAAATTGTTATCCCCTGACCTTAGTTATCTAGGGTTTTTGGATTTAGTTAGTCATAAAAACAGTTGACTCTTGTTCTCAGATCCCACTAAATACTTGGCTGTGAGCAGACCCAGTTCGACTTCAAGAACGACTGCTTCTCGTCAACGGCTCCCCACGAGGCCATCAAGCTTCAAGCCCCTCCTCGACGGCTTCATCCGCAATTTTTGTCCTCTGTCCCGGCTGTGACAACCCGGAGACGGGGCTCATCGTGTCCCAGAAGAAGGGGACCAACCATCAGTTAGACCTGCAAGGCTTGCGACTTCCACGGACCACTAGAGTTCAACCACAAGCAAAACACTCATCCTCAAAACCCCCCCAGTGAGTCCCAGCACTCGTCACACTTCCAATCCGGCACATTTTCGAGTTTTTCTAAAATGTAGAAATCAAATTTAGGGCTCATCGGGTTTTTATAGTCTAGTGCCTGCTTAGCAATTTTACAATTTTTAGTCATTTAAAAGCAAAAAATTGATAACTATTGTCAATTTAAATAATGTGCGAAACAGATGCAAAACTACATGTGGTGTGTGTTTGAACTTATTTTTACAAGTAGGCATAGGAGTATTTTATGTTAAAAAATTGAAAAGTTGTTTTGGGTTTTGGGGTGACCAGATGCCCCGAAAAATGCGGGACAGTCCCATTTACATCCAATTGTCCCGCGTCTCGAATTAAAGATATAGAAACAACAACACATTTCCCTTAAAAACTACTTGCCACCCCAAAAATTTTACATTTGCCTAAAGTTTAAAAAATAAAAAAAAAAACAAGTTTTAAAATTTATAAATTTGTCTCTTCCCTAAAGAATTTCTAAAAAAAAGTAAAACAGCTGGGCTTATGAAAAATATGTTTGAATTTAAAAAGTTTTAAAATATGGAAATATCTAACCACTGCCATATCCAGAGGTTGGTAACCGGGTAAATAACAGGGTAATAAATCTGGAGATAACTATTTTGAATCCCACCCACAACTAAAAATATGTTATTAAAAAATTTTCGAAAATATGTTAAAATACTCCAATCACACTGTAAGAATAAAAAAAAATCCGGGGCGCCCCGGACCCCCTATTGTGCACTCCATTGTGCAAAATCATGTATTTGACCCCAATCACAATCCGCAGCGGTTAATTTTTGGATGAGCGTAGCGAGCGAAAGCGAAGATTCCATTTCACTACACTGGAGAAAAAAATCCGGAATGTTTTTTTTTTCTTTTTTTCTTTTCTTTTTTTGGAATTTTTTGTATGTTTGTTAACACGATTCCGGCTAAACCGTTTACTCCGATTGCGATAAAATTTTATGGAGGCCTTCGAAATCTCTGAACTTAGAACTGCCACGTTTTTAGCGCAATCGGGAAATTTTTTCTCATAAAAAACGAAATTTTTACGATTTTTTTTTATTTTTAAAACATTTCTTCGACTTATAAACACCTACATGCTTTATCCGATTGAAAATGATTTTTTCACAGAACCTCAATTTAATGAATTAAGATATTCGTGTAAAATTTGAGCGTAATCGAAAATTATTTCTCATGAAAATCGTAATTTTCACGGGTTTTTACTTTGTTTAAAAAATTCTTTGACTTATAACACCTACATGATTTATCCGTTTTTGAAATGATTTTTTTATTTTTGAACCTTAATTTGACGAATTTATAATTCGTGATAAATTTGAGCGCAATCGAAAAATTTAAATTTCTTATGAAATTGCAATTTTACGATTTTTTTCTTTTTTTAAAATTACGATAAATTAAAAATTAAGTTAATTTTTTATTTTATTTAATTTAATTAAAATTTAAGTTAATTTTTTTTAAATTTAATTTAATTAAAATAAATCTTCGTTTAAGAATGTTTTTTTCACAGAACAACAGAAAATCCGCGTAACACATGGCAGCTCAATGCACCATATACGCTCATCCAACAACGCGGTGGGACTTAAGCGTTTTCCTAGTATACACTAGTTACGGTCAGCTGTACTAACTATCCTTTAACTATATGTCTGTATTTACAAAAATAATTTCCGTACCTATGTAAATCGTTATCTCTGGACTGTATTTAATTAAACACTTTATGTTCACCCATTCTTCTATCGTTAGTCAAAATATCCCCTTACACCACGATATTATGTTGAAAAAAATCTAATCATCAATCATACCTGCATTAACTCATCTCGGCAACTTTCATTCACAGGCGGCGCAATATGACCTAACCGGTTGAAGCGCCCTATTTTTCTCACGTCATCTTCGTTGCAATTAACCTAAAAATATTTTGCTTGAAGAAAAAATAATATGTAGGCCGATTCACGTGCTTTTGTGTGTGTCTCGACGTTCGTGTTGCAGCCGGGCAGCCCGCAATGTTTGCTCATAAGGAATTTTTTGTCACTCAAGTAGGGCCCTACATCAAAAAATCGGAAACCGGTTTTCATTTTGTAACCGGGTTTTTCAAAAATAAAAAAATTGCGGTTTTTTTTAAATTCGCCGCGTTTTCCCATGCAACACAAGGCGAATTCTCGTGTTCCGTGCCACTGTGCGCTTGGCCTTAGGTCGCGCTGTACCCAGGCAGTCAGCACTGGGCCGGGCAGTCACTCCCTTTTCACTCACGAGTCAGCTTGTTCAGCATCCGTGTCTTCCCCCCTTGTCTTACTACTCGCGATCTTCCAGAGATTATATTGCGTAAATAATAACCATAACATTTCTAATGTTTTCAATCTGCTAAAAGTCAAAAACTATCACCAGCAGTGAAAACTAAAAATTAAGCACAGGGGAATAGAGATACTGCAGAGGCTTCCTCAAAACTTATCTGTCACTACATATTTGTTTGGGGCAAGAGATGAATGGGTGTTTACATGAAGATGAAAATGAAACTCTGGAGTGAATGGAGGACCATGTTAAAGTAACAAATGATGGACTGTAAATGAAGGCCCTGGTTCAGCGACCCACGGACACAATAACACACACTTTGAATGGCAAATCACAAGTAAAAACACTGTATTTATTAATAACTTATGGGAAAGTTAAAAAGAGAATAACACTAGACCATACGAATGGCCGATGCAGTAAGTAATTTCAGACTTATGATAAACATTGTTGAAAACAAAGAAACATAGCGTCCTTTTCAACATCAAAGAAATTGATACAAAAGTATTAGGATGGCGGTGAACAACAAGGCAGTGCAAGTGTTGCATAAACATACTGGGGCCCAAAAAATGAATATTTTTTAAGAAAGGAAACATTGAAACATTTTAAGTTGGAAGTGGGCACAATTTCACTATTGGGCGTTTGTAATGTCCTCGAGAAGTCTTGATTGTGACCACTCGAACCTTTCCATCGTCGCCATGATGTAAGCGGTGATTACAGCAACTGCCACTGGAGAGGAGATAGGTTGTCTTCCTTCCCAGGACCACGTGCCTTCTAGAAGATTTGGACTACAAATAGACCATTCTGTCTTTGTTGCAAAGAGTGTAGATAATCACTTGAAACCCTTTCCTCCAGATGAGCTGCATGGAGTGTTGAAGTTTTCTTCCATCTATTCAACGTATGAATTGAGTTGTCAGTAAGTTGGGTTCTGGTATAGCGGTGATTGCCTCGCCGATTAGAAAATGACCTGGACTAAGATAAAATATATCATTAGGATCATTGTTCAAGGGCAATAAGTGGGCGGAGTTTAAGCAAACTTCAATCTGTGGTAAGTAAAGTTACCATTTGTTCAAACGTGAGAGAGTTATTTCCAATTACCCTCTTGAGATGGTATTTCAAGGATTTAACGGCAGCCTCCCATAAACCTCCGAAGTGGGGGAGACGAGGAGGTATGAAAAACCAGTTTTCAATTATCGACAGAGCTATGGTTTTTTTAGAGTATCTTGATGTAACTTTGGATTTAACACTTGTTAAGGTCAACAAGCTGGTGATTTGCACCAAAAAAGTTGATCCCTTGTCGCTATAAATGTTTGAAAAATTTACCTCGCCGTGATGTGAATCGTTTTAAAAGCAGCAATGAATGCCTCGGTAGTCATATCACTGACTAATTCAATGTGGATGGCCTTTGTAGCTAGACACACAAAAATAGCGATGTATGCCTTCAATTTAACTTTGCTACGTGTAGATCCCTTTTTTTACGAAAAACGGTCCTGCGTAATCGACTCCTGTGTTTAGAAAGGGGCGAGCTGGTTGTATTCTAGGAGCTGGAAGTTCTCCCATGAGTTTTTCTGCGTTACAGATGTCTTCAATTTGTAGCACGGGGAAACACTGATGCAATGTCGATCTCAGGATACGTCTTATGGATGGTATCCAGTAATGTTGTCGAAGTGATGACGTCAACATTTGTGCTGAAGCCTGTAACAGTCGTAAGTGTTCATTCATAATGATCATTTTAGTGAGATGATGCTGTGGTGGCATTTTGATTTGATGTTTTTACTCAAATGGCAGTAATGATTTTCGGAGTCTACCTCCTACTCTTAACATGCCTTCACTATCCAAAAATGGATAGAGATTTTTGATGTTGCTTTTGTATGAACTTCCTTTGATGCTAACAAAGCTTGGATGTCTGACGCATAAGCTTCACTTTGCGCTATTTTTGATGCATACTTTAAGTGATTTTGCAGCTCTGCGGCCAAAATAGTACGGAGTAGTTTCTCTCCCCAGATGGCTTGCGAGCGTTGTAGCAAAAACGAAGACAGTGTGCCGTTACACGTTGTAGTTTTGATTAGTTTTGAGAACTTGCAGATAATGCCATCTTCTTGCTTGGTGGCAGTGAGTGTGGTAACATAGCCTTTTGTTCCGGATGTCCCTTTAATTGAAATTGACTGCACTTTGGAAACTGGCCACAATAATGAATCTAGTGACAACCACTGTGGACCGTGCCACCATAAGTCACAAGTGGCAAGAGTTTCTGCAGAAGTTCCTCTTGATATAAGGTCTGCTGGATTTTGTGCTGATGCGACGTGTTGGCCATTTTGCATTTGCAGCGAGTTCCTTGTTTTCTGTGACTCTGTTTGCAATGAATGTTTTTTCCCTTTGTGTGGGTGAGCCTTGATCCATGCAAGAACTATTTAGAGTCTGTCCAGAGAAAACTGAACCAAGTCAAGACGTAGAGATTCCACTGTCTTTTTGAACAATTTGGCGAATAGAAGTGCACCGCATAATTCCAAGCGTGGAATCGAAATTCTTTTCAAAGGTGCGACCTTTGACTTAGAAGCAAAGTAAATGGTTTACAGTTTTGACCTTCTGTGTTAGTGGATCGGAGATATATGCAAGCTCCGAAAGCCCTTTCGGAAGCATCGGAGAATCCGTGAAGTTGAATGTCAGAAATGATTCCTGTGACTAGAAAATAGTCGTTGAACCTTTATGGTGCTTATGGTAGGAAGTTGATTGTAGATTTCTCTTCCAATGATTATTTAGGGGGTTGGGTAAAAGATCATCCCAGTCTAGCTTTCTAGCCAAAGGTGGGTGTAGAAATATTTGTAGTTTTAAAGACAATGGGAAATTATTAATCCCAGTGGATCGAAAATAGTAGATACGATCGATAGCACTTAACGTTTGGTAGAGTTAGTAGCTTGCTGTGGCTGAGAAGTCGAAGAATCGATCATTTTCTGAAAGTGATCAGAAGCAGGGGTGCCATAGCCCAAACCTAGAGTTTTCACAGACTCATCTTGTTCCAACTGGAGTGGAAGATTAGTTTCACGATCTTCTTCTGGAAAAAAGCCTCCAAAAAAGCCGAATGGTTTGAACACCACTTACGTAGTGGGAACCCTCCCTGGAAAGCAGAGATCGCAAATCTTGCTGGAGTTGTAAGCATCTTCCAGATTATCTGAACCTGATAGACAGTCGTCTACGTAGAAATCGTTTTTAAAACAAAAGATGCGCTGGGATATCTTTCAGCTTCCAGATCTGCTAAGTGATGTAGGCATCGTGTAGCTAGAAAAAGGTGCTTTTTTTTTGTGCCGTATGTTACTGTAGTTATTTGTATTCCTGAACGGTTCATCCCTGGATTCTCTCCATAATATGCGTTGTAAGTTACAATCGCTAGGATGCATTTTGTATTTGTCTATACATCTTAGCAATCTCGGCAGTGAATGCTATTAGATGTTTCTGAACCGTAAGATAATTGGGGCATATATCGTCTTGTATTGTGGGACCGAGTTGCAATAAATCGTTTTATTGACTGTCCAGTGCTGGATTTTGCTGACCCAAACGAAAACAACACGTAGTGAGTAGTAGTAGATTCCCTTGAATAACTGCATGATGTGGCAGTATAGCACTTATCAGATGTGTCGACAGCGTTGTCACTCGTTGCATGTGTCCAAGTTCACGATATTCTTGTAGAAAAGAATTGTATTCTTCTCTGGCATTGATATTCGCCTTAAGACGACGTTCTAAACTGCTGTAGTCGTCGCAGCGCTTGGAATCTGGAATCACCTAGTTCACTCCTGTTTTTCCCTTTAAACGGGAGACGAACAATGAATTTCCCTTCGGAGTTACAGGTTTGTATTGTTTAAGAAATGTGTTTCACATTCTTTTCTTCTTTTGTGGCGAAAGTTTTGGGATTTCTTCTATTTCCCAAAGCGCTTGAGTTGATGATCAATGGTTTTTATTACTAATGAATAAACTATGTGTTGGGTAGCGGAGAGTGATCAGTAGTCGAAACTGGCATCCTTCCACCGATGATCCAACCAAGCTTCGTATCTTGAAGTGTGGGAAACCCTGGACGGATAGTGAATTCTGTCGGAGAAATCGATAAAGTTCTGCCCGATCAGCAGTTCGACTTCACTGGGCGATCGAATTCGGGAAACTGCTAGTTGAATATCACGAGGAATGTTTCCAAGTGCTGTAGTCAATCGGGAGACGACGGTAGGCTGCCAGTGATTTTTGGCAGAATAAAACAATTCAAATGTGTAATATAATCAGTAACCATAGATTTGACTGATATGTTGACACTGGGGCGTAGTTTTTCGATGTTGTGTTTTTTAACACCTTGTTATGGGTGTATGATTGACTTCCTTTTTAATTGAAGTTTATTAGCTAAGTCAAGTGTGATGAATGATGCTTGGCTTGCTGATCCGTAATGCTCGACATTTGATTAGTTACGAAACTTATCCTGAACGTATACCTGAGCTGTGGCCCAAAAATACTTGTTGAATAGGCTTGTCTTGTACGAACAGTAAGTACCTGTATTCGTATTATTTTCCGAGTGAATAGTACTAGGATGGCTAGTTTCTTGCACTGAATTATCAGT
Organism: Sweltsa coloradensis; assembly: GCA_024449915.1. Lineage (NCBI taxonomy): Eukaryota > Metazoa > Arthropoda > Insecta > Plecoptera > Chloroperlidae > Sweltsa > Sweltsa coloradensis. The sequence continues at coordinate 21,886 of JAMZAV010000954.1, forward strand.
GTGCTGACGTTGTCGCTGCATCTGACCTTGATGAGTAGACCTATCTGTAGAATCGTGAAGTAACGTGCTGTGCATAGAAACCCACTTGCAGTAGCTACGAGCTTTGCATGCATTGGCTTGATGATTGTAGCAAAACAATTTGCACAAGCATTTGTAGATTTGATTACATGCCCCCTGTCGGACAATGGCAGATTACGAAATGATTTACAATTGTACAAATAATGGTCATTGTTACAATGCAAAAACTTATTGGTCTTTGTGGAAACATACGTATGCTTAGACTGGTAAGAAACTTTAGTAGACTTGTTTTATTTTAGTTTGAGAATTGTCAAAACTTGGACTGAGTAAGCTCGAATGTCTGTGACCTCTTGTCAAGGAATCGCATAATTCCTTAAGTGAAGGGAAAATCTGAGTCTGCATGTTGTGTTGTTTTCAAATTCCCGCCTGGTGTGTATGTCTAATCTGCCAAGGGTAAGTTTAATAAGTAAGAGTTCGTGAATTTCAACACTCAGATTGAGAGCCTTGATAGCATTTAGATTGCTTGTTACTTCGTTAACTAATTGGCGAAGATCGTGAGCCCAGTTTGCTCGCACATGTGGCAGATCGAGAAGACATTGATGTTTTCTAGATATAATTTTTTGTTTTCATATCTTTTAGAAAACAAGTTCCATGCATGGTAAGTTAGCAGACGAAAGACAAATTCTTGATAAATGTATGATCATACTAATGAAGACAACAGATAAAGGGAAATTGTGAATGTCCGTAAGAGAAGTATTCTCATGTATGGCGCGACGTAGGTGTCTTTGAATTGTGACCAAAGACTGTAATCCCTAGATTGTGGTTTTTATACCAGGAGTTTGATCAGATTGTTGTATGTGCTAAGAAGCGACCGTTGCCAGAACCATGACTTATGGGTATCAAATGTACCAGGTGGCTGAGTAATGTCATTAGATTTAGCTAAGCCTCAAAGTATAAAGTTTCAAAATCTGTTTCTGTAGGTTCATGATTCGAATCGTCATTTGGTCTTTATTCAAGACGTGATTGTATTCCTCGAACTGATCCCAATAGAAATAAGAGTTTTTGACCTAACTCTGTTGCACCAGATTTGAGTGTTATTGGGCATCGTTTATAAACTGTGTTTTGCGTGTAAGCAAGCTTTGATAAATTTCCCCGACGTTTAATTAAATCACTTCTCTCTTTCGCTTGCATGATGGAAGTTATTGAAATCAATGACTGTATAGTAATAGGCTATTATGAAGTACAGCAGATAGCTTATCTGAATTGTGATGATGTTGCCCCTGGAAACACGCGTCCGCCACTGGTCTTGAAGATGTCCTGATGAGCCGTACTTCAGCTTCTGCTGGGGCCCGTGAGAAGACTCTGCTACGTCGGTAGGCCTAGACGTTCAAACTGCGTTGTGAAGTCGCCGACGAAACGTTTACTTCGAAGCCGATTAAAGTTTTCCACGTGGAACCATGTTGATTGTATAGGCCCGATGGGACCAATTATGTTTTGGGCAAGAGATAATGGTGATACATGGGAAAATGAAAATGAAACCTGGAGTGAATGGAGGACCTGTTAAAGATAACAAATGACTAATGGGGTGGACTGTAAATGAAGGCCCTGGTTTAGCGATTTCCACGGGCACAATAACCACACTTTGATGGCAAATCCAAGTAAAAACACTGTTTTATTAATAACTTATCGAAGTTAACAGAGAATAACACTAACCATACGAAAAGGCCGATGCAGTAAGTAATTTCAGACTTATGATAAACATTGTTGAAACAAAGAAACATAGCGTCCTTTTCAACCCAAAGAAATTGGGTACAAAAAGTATTAGGATGGGTAACACAGGCAGTGCAAAAGTGTTGATAAACACTATTGAATTTCATTTCCCAAAAATCATGTCACCCAACTCGTCTTTTCCTTCACCTTTCACCTGCAGCCAAGAGCTAGTATAGCACTTTGCTGTGCTATAGCCAAGAGCAAAGCAATTTGTAGTATTGTTTCCTTTCGTTTTCGAATCCAGTCACAATTTGTAGGGCAGCCCTCTCATTGCCCGGGTCTTGGTTTTTAAAACCAGGGGGAAACATGGTTCTTTTGTCGCCCAAGCACCAAGTCTAGGGGGGAACCCCCTCACGGTTGTGCTGTTTTGACTTTCCACCCTCATCTCTAACCTTTTCTCTAGAATGAATGAAGAGGACCTTGTAAGCAACAGAGGAGGGCAAACTTTTCTCTTGTTCCCAAGGTCCGGTTTTGTATCCCCGGTAAGTCATGGATTTCTTTTCTCCCAGCACCAAGTTGGGAGGGAAGTCCCCTTCTATCTGTTCTGACTGTGTGCCCCAGTATGAATGGTGTGTGAAGTAAACTTGCTGTGATGACACTGCTTGCAGAATTTACTTCTTGCGTGGCCCTACACAGGTTTGGTTTTTGTGTTGTGAGTTTTGTTTTTCCCTATAGTTAGCTGATTTTTAGTGGGCCCCCATCCGCCTGAAGAGTCCCAGAAGGACGAAACGCGTCGTGGATTAAGGGGAACAACAACTTTGAATTAGCTGCCCGTTGTCATCAGGATGTGAAAGTTTGTCGCCCCAGCCCTTCAGGCTGGGTTTTATGTCTTTTTGTTCTCTATGCTTTCCCCAATCTGTCAACCTTCTCCAATCATACTACAAAAGATCATTCAAATATGTTTAAGTCTGGATTACGGGTGGTATTAGAAATAAAAGTCAAATTTAAAGAGATTTATCGACAAAGTAAAACTGCCCCCAGCCCCCGGGGCTGATTTTAAGTTTTATAGCACATTTTAAAAGGATTTTCTTAACTTATAAAAAAAAACTGACTTAATAGCACTTATTAAATTCTGGTAACAGGTTAAAACACAATGAACTTGGTTAAATATCTGACTGGTAAACAAGGAAACGAATAGTTCAGTTAATAAAATAAATTAGACGATGGGAAATTAATTACTGTGGTTGGATTTGCTATACCCAAATTCAATCAATACTACACCTAATTGCAAGATCTTAATAGACCAAAAATAGCAATACCATAGAAGAAGATATGGCAAATCTGAATAAGGGTACTACAATAACATCCAGATTTTGTCTAGAGTTTAACTAATCCTGGTGAAGTAATATCATTAGCTTACATCAAACAAACGGCAGGGTGGATGGATTTTCAAAAGTTTTTAAATATAGTTTATTTTTTTGTGAACCTCTGCGCAACATATGTAATTGCTCTTTCACGGAGGAAAAAATTTCCAAGCGGCGGAAATGCTCTGGTTATTAAGCTTTTTTTTTAAAAACGGGGACAAGTTGGAATATTTCAAATTATTTAACCCGTGCGTTTTCAAACTGATCACAAAGTGTTTGAAAAACTGTTTCTTAGTCGGCTCATGTGTTCCAGAAAGACAATAAAATAAATTAGCTAGAAACAACAACGGATTAGGGAGGGTCATTCTACAATGACGGGAACATTCCAACTGATTCTGAGTAAATAATGCCTTGATATTAGATAACAAACTAGTGTGGATTAAATAATGTGTATTTGTTAAAGCGTTTATACGCTCAACCATTCAATCTCATTTAAAATTATAACATTATGGGCTGAGGGTAAGCGGGTTCTGTGGGTAAGAATTATTCACAACCGTTAACAAAGGGTGAACCTAAATAGTTAATGGTTTTTGATTGTTCATCCACTGGAAACCTTGACAAGTAAGGTACCACAGGGTTTTAAACTAGGTCCCATTTTCTTTAGCTATATATCAAAGATTTTTCCTCCTTTCCTTGCATACCCCTGTAAAGCTATTCCTTTTGCTGAACAATACTACTGTCAAATTACGGACAGAGCATTATGGCGATTTGCTTGTGGTAAACTGGGAAATTATTTTCAAAGAACTAGAAGATGGTTCAAAAAAACAATTGAAGCTTAATTGTTCCAACTAATTATTATTTCAAGTTTAAGCGCTGTCAGGGGCGATTGAAAATCGCGCGAGTGGCTCGCAAAGAGTAACTCTCTGGGAGTAGGCTACACTTGTTACATGAACTCACCGCCTCCCCCTTTAGACGTGAGCCACTCGGCGAGCTCCGCTCTGCTCGAAAAAAGTCCAGCTTGTTCAACTTCCCAGCAAGTCGAGGTAGCGAGAGCCCAAACAGACCCCCTACCAATTAACACTGACCAGTGAACACCAATAGGTGGCGTTGTTGTTACCTTCATGACTGCGTGTGACAAGGATGGTAATAAAATCGCGCGAGCCAACTCGCCGATTTTTCAATCGTGTACAGCCGTTAAGGGGAGATCCACATGTATCAGTAGAACAACAAAATATCAATTGATATAGTGGAGGTAGCCAAATTCCTAGGGCTCAAATTGGACTTCAAACTTAAGTGGTCATCAAAAATATAGATGATTTATGTAAGCAGCTAGGCTGTTTTTGTTTCACAAAGAAGCCTTGTCTACCAATGTAATTTGGAACATTAAAAATCAGTTTCATGCCAACATTCATCTCTGATAAATTATGGTATGTAGCCAAATTCCAGGGCTCAAAATTTACTTCAAACTTAGTGGTCATCACAATATAGATGATTTTGTAAGCGCTAGGCTTGTTTGTTTCACAAAAAAGGCCTTGTCTACCCAATGTAATTTGGAACATAAAAATAGTTTTTCATGCCAACATTCAGTCTCTGATAAATTCATGGTATACTATTCTGTGGGAATTCAACAAATTTTGGAAAGATTTTCTTCTCCTTCAAAAGAGAGTTAGTTAGTCCTAACAAAGGTTTGACTATCTTGTTCTCAGTTCCCACTATACTTTGGCTGTGAGTTCGGCGCACAGACCGCCAGTACTAAACGACTCAGAACGACCGCGTTTCTCGTCAACGGCTCACACGAGGCAATCAAGCTTCAAGACCTCCTCGACTGCTTCCATCCGCAAGTGTGTCCTCTGTCCCGGGCTGTACAACCCGGAGACTGTGCTCATCGTGTCCCCAGAAAGAAAGGGACCAACCATCAGTTAGACCTGCAAGGCTTGCGACTTCCCGGACCCGCTAGAGTTCACCACAAGCAAAACACTCATCCTCAAAAACCCTCCCCGTGATACCAGCACTCATCACACTTCCATCCTGCACATTTTTGGAGTTTTTCTAAAATGTTAAAAATCAAATTTAGGGCCATCTGTTTATAGTCTTAGTGCCATGCTTAACAATTTTACAATTTTTTAGTCATTTTAAAGCAAAAAAATTGAAAGCTATTTGTCAATTTAAATAATATGCGTAACAGATGCAAAACTACATTGGCGTGTGTTTTAATTAACATGTTATTACTCATGTAGAGTGCATTTATAAATAAACGTGTTAATAATATCACAGGCAAAATTTGGGATGTGCTATAAGCCAAAGATTAGTCCATGTGGGGAAGATGGTTCATCTTATGGGAATTCGTCCTGCGCGTTTTTGAGATTATGTTTTTCTATGTCCCTACACTAGTAAAACGTCTCAGCGCGAGAGCGCTCTCTTCTAAACTTCTGAAAATGATTTCGGACAACCTCGGTACCGTTGCCGAGTCTGCACGCATTGTCGGGCACCCCACCACTCTCAGATGAGCTAGTGCGTCGAGGGTAGAGCGTGTTGCCAAGTCAGCTGCAACATTCCTTAGAAGGCCATCCGTGCCCCCGGACCACCACACTTAGGGTTGGCAGGCTGGCTTATTTTTCTCCCTACAAATTATGCTTGGTTCAGAATTTGCTTGCTTTTCGCGGATCTATCTGGGCGGTTTTGCAAAACCAATACAGGGTCTGTTTGAAATTTTCAGCCGTTAGCGCTAATTGTCGCAAAAGGCAAAAGTTGTGGATTTGAAACTTTCAAAAATAGGCCTAATACTATATTATTAAAAAAGCATAAAAGGGGCTAGAGTCAGAATCTTATTCGGGGGAGGGGGGGGGGGAACGCTCCACCCCCAACCGGCCATACCCGCCACTGCCCGGAATTCGGAACGGAATAACAATAACATAATATAGACCTACACGCAAAAAATAACAGACAGCATTAATTTCATTAACAAATAAATAAACCAATTTAAGAAATAATTCGTCATTCTTAATTTAGTCCATTAAAAACGACGAGGACATATTATGTGCAAAACTGGTCTTTGCACAAGGGGTTATAGAACTAATTCAGAGTATGGGTTTGCGAAACGACCGTACGGCTATAATAATATGTAAAGTAGCTAATTAGCATCTCATGTTTTTGATCGCATTAACAAAAATAACTGTAATTTGTTTTGGGTTGTATATGTATCAATAGCACTTGTTTGTCGAGCTAATTTATATCGATAAGTTTAATGATTATTGTTTGTGGCGTTTTTGGTTGTATATTATGGAAGTTGTACCGCTTTATTCTCCCGGGGCCGTAAAAACCGGTACAACAACCCTTTCAAGTCACTACAAACAAATGGAGACGTTGGCGCCGACTTTGTGAGTGGCCGGAGGAGCAAAAGCACCCCTCGGAATTGGTGTGAAAATCGTTGAATTCATATTGAAAATTATTAGTAATAAGGGTATTTTTTGCAAGTGCCAGAGAAAAACGCGGACTACTTATAATTCATAATTTTCAGTACGGTATGAATTCAAACGATTTCCACACAAATTCCGTATTTATGATTTATAAAATTTATAATTTTCAGATGAATGGCGAAGCGCCGCGGGGGTAGGGGGGCTAGCTGACCACGGCAACGCACTTCATCCCTCCCCCCCCCAACCCACTATCTACTTTCCTTTTCGCGGGGCCCCTATAAAACACGTATCGTAATTACTAATTATATTGGAAATATAGATAGGGCCTAGTAACATATTTTTAGAGTTCTAGCTGTTCAACCCACTTCAATAAATAATTACTTTGAGGAAAATTGAGACTGATTATTTTCCTGCTGCACAGAGAATGTATTGTTATCTTTTTACTGGATACTGAAGCGATCCCACTCACACATCTACGTACCGGTATCGGACGTTCCGTATCAGAGCCTACCAGAGTCGGCAGTGTGAAGGGAAAATCCTTTCTTTGCTATCAGTGAATAAGCTGATAATACTGATTCAATGCTACGCTAAATGCCACTAGTTTATTTATTTATCTCTCCTTATTCTTCTGTCAAATCTGTTGGGACAGACAGAAAATTTGACGGTCCATAGGCGTGCGCAAGGGGGGGGGGGTTAACCCTAGGGGTTTTTAGAGGAGTATTTGTAGTCCGTACGACACGAGCCAGGGGCGGCGGAATAAGAGGGGGGGCAAGGGGGGCATTGCCCATTCGTGCCATGGGATGGGCAGATTTTAGAGTTGAAAAATCAAGATTTCTACTCTATTTTTTTGGGAAAGCAACGTGGATGATCCTCACAACAATTCATTTAAAGGGAAGAAACAACCCAATAGCAGGAATGTTACGTTGGCTGACGTATCCCGTGCCTGAACCGTCTATCTATCCGACTATAATATAGACACCCGTATGCCGGTCACTCACTCAGTGGACACGTGACTCAGACTCACGTCTAATCCAAACATCCTTTGAATGATTTGCTAGAGTTATTGGCAGATGCAAGTTGGGATTTGGTTCGCTTGTATCGCCGTTATGCGTTCTGTCATCTTTGGGGGTGTAGTGACTTTGATTATTGCCCAAAATGGCAAGTGGGAAGATTATTCGAAGAAGATTATTATTATTATTTTTGTGACTTTACCCCTAGACTCTACCACTTTACGCCCTACGTGCCTAACCTGCCTATGAAGTCACTCGCACCCCCTTTTTCCGACACCACTTGCCCGAAAGACCCGACCCCGCCCCCAGAGTGTGATTCCTGTGACTCACCAATTGGGTCTTTAAAGGGCCCGGGGGTGGTGTAGTGAAGGCAACCCTCCTAACCCTATGCCTGACTCGCCAAACTTGCCCTAAAACTTAGCTCGCGGAAAGAGGGTGAGACTAACATAAACCGAGAGACACGAAATGCAAATCGAAAACACAACAACGCAACACAAAAACCAATAACAACAAAACCCAAATGTACCGACAGTGCAACTCAGCACGGTCCAGTACACTACCCACTGGGGGTAGGGAACCCCGTCTTACCAGGCACGCTAGTGGTGAGCCACGCCGTCGCTGGTCCGCTCCACGCTCGTTCTGGGGCCCCGGGCACTGCTGCTGAAAGTGGGTCAGCCACCGTGAAGCGGCGTGGTGTGGACTGAGGGTCCTTGCAAAAAAAAACTACACTATGAGTTGAGGGAAAAAAGGGGCAAACATGCACTACGAAGTGAAAGCTGTGTGCTTTTAGTGGATTTAAATGACTCAACAATGAATTTAAAAATTTCAACAATGAAGTTAGGTTTCAAATGAAGTTAAACAATCGGATCCGAATTTAGGCAACAAAAATACATACATGAGATACAAGGGTTACAATAAAAATACAAGCAAACACCCAAAGCTCTACTCATCCAAGTCCTCTCTGTCCCACTCCAAAGTCCTATCCTGTTCCTTGGTCTTGAGTGAAGAGGGGGGGGGGGGAATGATGTGGCTGCAAACGGCGACGCGTTCCGGCGCGTAGGTAGGCCTAGCCTACGGGAAGGCGTCCAGTGGCGGGACGCGGACCTTGTGTCCTACTGCGTCCTTCTCGGCTACTCGCCCAGAATGTTTAGTTTTGCTTACCACAGCCCCAGATGTTCTCGTAGAGGGGGAGATGCCTTGGTCTAGCATCGTGGTATTTACTAACCCCGTGGTCTTATACTTTTTTGGCACTAACACGTCACCCTATCTCGACACCGCAAAGCCAGTCCGAAGACAGGAACGTAAATTGATTTGAGCTCATCTTCCCCCCAACTCTGTAGTAGTTTAGAAATTACCGTGCACTCGCCGGGTCGTCATTTTTAGACGTACTGTTGGCGGTTTTCCCTTTTCATAGGGGTTAACCAAAAACGCGTCGGATTCTTCCGAATAAGTTTCAAATAGTAAAAAGAAGTTAGAAAAGGGCCAACTCCCTAGCCCTAGTCGGGCCACTCCGTAATAGACGGAGGCTCACGACCATGATGGCTCCCCGCAGGGTGGGTCACCACGCTGGCACTACACGTGCACCCCGGACTCAAAACCCTCCGGTTCCAAAGCGTGACCCCCTGTGATCGAGGGGGGATGCTCCTTTCTGCCTCGCACTCGTCCGGGGTTTTTTCTCGGCCTGCCATCCGGTCACGTGTGTCTCTCTGGAAAACCCCCATTGGTCAGTCTTCTTGGGTTTAAACTTCCGGGGTCATCCTAGGCTCGCGATTCGTCGACTACAAACTCAACAAAATACACATTTCCGTTGGGTTTTGTCACCGACGTTGCCATTATGCTTGCCGCCCTTCCTCAACCTTGCTCGCTGCCGTCGAAAACTGAAGCCAACGCACTTTTCCAGGACGTTTCCGAATTCAGCAGTTTGGGGGACGTCACTTCTAGGGGCCACTCTGGTAAACCCGAAACCAAAAAACATGAGCCTCGGCTCCACAACTTCACTTCCACACTTTCAACCTAAGGTTGGCCCTTGCATGCCTAGATGCAGATTCACACTGGCTTGAACACTTGTTAGAAAAAAATGACTTAAGGCCTTGAAAATATTGAAAGCTCCACATGATATGAAATACATAGACAGATTCTAAGCAGCAAAAAAATATAAAAATACAAGGGGTAGGCTGTAACCCTTACATTATTATTATTATTATTATTATTATGCGTAGAAGACTAATCACAAAAGTAATTATTATTCGTTATAAAACAGTACCGGTAATATCATATTTTAGCATTCATATGTATTTGCGTGCATTTGTACTTTATGGAACGAATGGTTATCATGTCTACTCTCTACTCTCACTCCTATCTCGGTGTCAGGAATCAGGATGCAAAATTAATAAATAACAAAAATAACTCTTTATGAATATATTATTTCATGTACTTTTTGTGCAAGCCTATCCCAATCAATACGTAAGCATGATGTCATAAACAATGTTATACTCGGGATGATACGTGTGCACGTTTACCTATTCTCCGTAATCAGTAAACGATGTTTATCGTGTGTGCGGCAAACAGAACTGTTTTCTCATAAACCAGTAATTACGCGCGAGTAGTCTCCAATTTCAACACCCCTCCCTTCTTCACCACGGCAGGCAGCATTGAGTCATCGCAAACTCGTAGGCCTACAGTCAAACGTCATTACGACCACTCGTATAGCAGTGGCAGATCTAGGACATAATCATGGGGGGGGCGATTTGCGTGTGCATGTACAGTCGAGGGAAAGGGACTAAGCGCGGACGCACGGGGGGTATGGGGGGCGGAGCCCCCAATTTATTGCGCCGCAGGCGAAAATTTTGAAAATCAGGTTTTTAGAGTGCATTTGGTGCGTTTTAGAAAAAAGTGGTGGGCGGAATGCAATACGGAAACAATGTAGTTTGTGTGCACCAATTTGTTTTGTCGGTCATGTCGAGCTTACAATTTACAACATTGGCCTAGATTGCAACATTAATATATAACGTTTGATCTTATTTCAATTCATCATTTTATTTATTTATTAAACGTCTATCCTATTTAGTTAAAAAACGATTCACTTAGGAGGACAACTTAATAAATCGAAGTACACTAATGCAGACACATTTCAGAGCCAAACTGATTATTTCTGACAACATAAAGGAAAGTTGATTTTATCGGGAGTTTAAAATAAATAGCGCCGCAGGCGAAAATTTTGAAAATCAGGTTTTTAGAGTGCATTTGGTGCGTGCACAATAAAATAATAAAATCATTTTTTTAAAATTTTTAAAGAATCAAGGCGATCGCCCACCGCCCCCCCCTGTATCCGCCACTGTCGTATAGCACATTATTTCATGTCTCTGCGCTCCATTACGAAATTCGGCGCATCTGTTTTGTCTCGAGTGTAACCGATAGTCATAAATAGTTCGCTGAAGGTCAAGCCATGTTCGCCAATATCTATCTTCCAACCCGCGCTGAACAGAACGTTCAACAATCTCAATGTGAGATTGTGTGTGTGCGTGAGTCTATACCCTAGCACATTAAGCCTTCTTGTGAATATCACTCATGTCAGTAATAATAAATATCGGACACTACACTTGAAAGAAGGTGTAAAGCCCTCGGTAAACCCGACAATGAATGATGAATGAATGAACCAAAGACAATCCTGAAGACGAGAGAGTAGCACAAGGCATTGTTTATGCGACCACTATAATCACAAGGACCGCCACGCGCGGCCAGTGGGGGGGGGGGGGTTAATACGCCGTGTATTGTCTTTGCCAAAGATGGTAGTAATCTTTGCCTGTAGCCTAACGTGAAATAGATCGAGATCGGAAAAAACCGTTTTAACATTTTGTTGTAACATCGCCTTAGTGTAAAATACAAGCTTTCTGACCTTGACATCCCTATGTTATACACATCAATTTAAATCCGTGTGTATAAAATATATATTTGATTACCATCGCAATCGTAAAATTATAAATAATAAGTAGAAATCAATGTAATAATGTATAATGTATGAAATAAATGTATTGTTTGTGTGTAGTATGAAATAGCTGATGAAGTAATAATGTAATATGTTATCACTTGCACCGACATTGCACAGATCTACCCAAAAATGTGAATGAATTTTTTGAATATTAATATAATGTACGGACTAGTTGTCAAGAGCAAACGTGCATTGTATTTTACTCCTAAATAGTGCGCGGAAACGTCATGCAAACAACTTGATTAATATTTCAGGTAACTTATTTGGACACCCCCCGACTTTAAAAAAAGTGGGCGCCGACTACCGCAAACGTACCTACCTATTACAGTTATTTGAATAATCAATCAATAATAATTGGTGCGTTTCTATGTTTGTTGTTTAATAATGACATTTCTATCTGACGTTGTGACACATCTTTAGAATCGAACTCAGGTCTCCGGCCACTTGACCTTACATGACTTGACTTGACCTCTCTAGAGTAGACCACCCAGACTGATAATTTAAATTCTAGATGCTGTGTCCGGCGGAGACCTGGGTATACTGGGTTTGATTCACAGTCGGGGCTATATTTTTAATGTCTGAGTTTAAAATATTCGGGAATTGTTGTGCGGTATCGGCGGTGTTGTACTTGCACATCATATTTTTTATTGCGTTTTTTAATTATAGTATTAACATGAACACAACAATGTTAAAAATGACCCTGCTCTGTATTACAGATTTTACATAGATTGTATCAACATGATTACCTAATCTTTGATTGTATGGCAGAGGACAGAGGGTAGGCAGAGGAACTGCACATAATCTACAATAAACGCTCAGGCGCATAGGCTATCAAAACCATCCCAGTGAACACATGTGTTCTCTACTTCATAGTTCATATCGTATCACATCTCGACTAGGAGCTATTTCCAAATGATGCTATTGGCCAAACAGGACAGGCACATGGGTTTGTATTGGTCGTCTGTTCAAAACTATCGGCGGGTAGCAAGACAACCGTTCACAGTGTTGCCGTGGGTTGCCGACGGGCCATAAAAGAGAAAGAAAGGTTCTTACGGCGAGGGACACCAGTGCGAGTGAGATGGGCTACGGTCTGCCGCAGGCTGTTGCAGGCAGCAAAGTAGGGGAAGGAGCTGGAAAGCGTAGTGCACGGGATATCCGCTAGGTAGTGATGTGACTGGCGGTTCGCACTAGCGCATTCTTGCGTTGAGAAGTTGTACTTGACTTCAACTTCTGATTATTTTCCGCAGAAATTTTAACACGGCGATGAACCATCTTCCCCACATGACTAATCTTTGCTATAAGTATGCAGTCATGCTGAAACAGTTATCAAGGTCAAAAAGGACGATAAAGGTCACAGGTCAACATGGCATTTTAAAATTTATTTCTTATTATTCTACTTCATCTAAGCTTTAAATAGAGTGGTCACACGACTATGTTGAACCATTTATCAAATAATTCATTATTCAGGTCATTATGTCAACAGGTATCTATGAGCAAATTAGGGGTTGCTAGTCATATTTTTAGCACCATCATTTTGTTTGAAAATTTTGGGAAGTACTTTAACGTAGAAATTTAACATTAAACCAAGGGTGTCATCAATAAAAATTTAAATCAAAATGTTTAACCCCCAAAAGTAAAACCCCAATCATCCCTTAACTATGAAGAAATCCGCAATTCCCCGTGGCCAGTATGTTAAGCCTTATGTTACCCCTATTTTGTAATAATTTCAAGTTTCTATCACCAAACACCAAATTGTTTTGTTAATCAACCCTTCAAACCAGCAGGGGTAGGCAATATGCAATAACGGGTGCCTGCACGGGATATCACGATGGCTCCAAGTGAAAATTAGTAGGGTATGGTCCCTAGAACACGTGTGCCAAGTGCCTTGCTTGTATCAAAAAATGCAAGGTATGCCCCAAATATATCCCTTAAAGCCATACTATCACATTGACTTGTTGCTTATTTATGTTAAACCTAAATTTATTTTAAGAATTAAGAAAAAAAAATGAATTAAATCGGTCAATATTTAAACATGGTACGACCAATATTGTGGAAATTGTATGGTGCGTGACGTCACCACCCGTGACGTAGCTGGATGGCTACAGAGCTTCGCTACCGATCGACTCGAGTAAATGCGGCCGCTCACTGCCCGCCCATTCAATACCATCGGGCACAGGACGGGTCAGTTGAAAAGTGTTTGTTCTATGTACAGGGTGTTAGGATTAGCTCCCTTCATTTTCGAGCCTTCATACACAGAAAGTGAACAGAGGAAAAATCTAAAGAAAAATAAAGAAAAAGAAGCCTGGATAAAACAGTTTAGTGGCAGGAAAGGTGATCTTAAATGGTGTAGTTGTAATGAATGTACATCAATGGATACCGACACAGAGTGCTTATATTGTCACGAATCGGAAAAAATCAAAAATTTGCGTGCTAATTTCGATTGTATTACTATCCATGATGGGTTCGAGCATATTATTAACATTCATTCTCTCAACACTGCTAGGCAACAGTTTTTGTTATTCTCCACGTGTAAAGAACAACGATATATCTAAAGGATTTCAAGTCGCATACGGGAGTACTGTGGACTCTTTGACTAAAAGTGATTCGACTTTAATAATTTCTTTATCATTGTAAGGATTAGAACAGTGTATACATCTGTAACACGATTTTAACCCACGAAATTATATGAAAACCACATTTCTGTATCATAAACCTGATTTTGATTTGTTGTCCAATACATCCACATTTAAACATCACGCGTCACACATTAATTATTTATAAAACTAAGAATTATTCAGTATGTTTGCCGTCTCTTTGTATGACTCATTTATCACGAACTTAAAAAACAACTAGAACCTAAAAGAAGACAAAATCCACACTTCAACTATATAGGCATGTTTGTTAACTGAAGTCACTGAGCCATCCGTACTCTTCACATATCTCGACAAACCTTGTAATGCTATTCACTATCACATTAATTAAATTAGTACATAAAACACTTGTTGAGCTGTCACTGTGCTAGAACAAATCTGCGAACACTCCATCCACACAGAATGTCAACCCCTTACTAAATACAACACATGTTCTAACCGAGTGTCTACCCTCGCCCGGCCGGCTCGGTCAGCTCAGCAGGTCCCCATCCACCCGCGTCACATGCCCCCAGGCGCGCGTCAAAACAAACCGTTGTATAGGGTATAGGCCTCATCCAAGGTTGCCAAAATGTCCGGCATTCTTATTTTTTGTACACCTTCTTGTATTAAAAAAATACTTCATTCATTGTGATTTAATGCCTTTAACAACCGGACTATTTGTTCATGCCGCCGACTTGTTTGTGGCAGCGTGCTGAGTATGCCCCCCTCCCCTCCACCCCTGCCTTACCACTTGTGCAATTTTCCTGTAATTATGCCTATCCTTATCTAAGCTAACCACCCCACCCCCCCAATGGCCTAGGCCTATGTCTGCGATATTACGATAATTGATGAGCGCATTTCTTCACAGTTCATTAGACACAAAACCTAGTGACATCAGTGTCACTGTCAAGGGATCTTATCACCAATGGTGAAAGTATTTGCAACTTTTTAAAGCCTAAAGGGCATTTAAAAACTAATAAAAACATAAAGGGTTAGTTAGAGATTGACATTAGCTATGTAATTGACAACAGAGTCTCATAGGTAGGGAGCATGACCCCTTCTCCCCACTGTAATCGCCTTGATCTCACCAGTACGGTATTTGCACTCCCACATACACAGATAAACTTAAAAACATACAAAACTTAACTGACACTAACACTTTTATGTTGCACTTACAGAGCAGAAGCCATTTAGGATGCAACAGCACGTCGGCTGGCCTTAGTTGGTCGGCCAGGTCGAGTACAAGATATATGCGTAAGACCGGGGACGAGACAGCACGTCGGCTGACCTTTATTGGTCGGCCAGGTCGAGTACAAGATGTATGCGTAAGACCGGGGACGAGACAGCATGTCGGCTGGCCTTTATTGGTCGGCCAGGTCGAGTACAAGATGTATGCGTAAGACCGGGGACGAGACAGCATGTCGGCTGGCCTTTATTGGTCGGCCAGGTCGAGTACAAGATGTATGCGTAAGACCGGGGACAGACAGCACGTCGGCTGGCCTTTATTGGTCGGCCAGGTCGAGTACAAGATATATGCGTAAGACCGGGGGACAGACAGCACGTCGGCTGACCTTTATTGGTCGGCCAGGTCGAGTACAAGATGTATGCGTAAGACCGGGGACGAGACAGCACGTCGGCTGGCCTTTTGGGCCGGCCAGGTCGAGTACAAGATGTATGCGTAAGACGGGGACGAGACAGCATGTCGGCTGGCCTTTATTGGTCGGCCAGGTCGAGTACAAGATATATGCGTAAGACCGGGGACGAGACAGCACGTCGGCTGGCCTTAATTGGTCGGCCAGGTCGAGTACAAGATATATGCGTAAGACCGGGGACGAGACAGCATGTCGGCTGGCCTTTATTGGTCGGCCAGGTCGAGTACAAGATATATGCGTAAGACCGGGGACGAGACAGCATGTCGGCTGGCCTTTATTGGTCGGCCAGGTCGAGTACAAGATATATGCGTAAGACCGGGGACGCGACAGCACGTCGGCTGGCCTTTATTGGTCGGCCAGGTCGAGTACAAGATATATGCGTAAGACCGGGGACAGGACAGCACGTCGGCTGGCCTTTATTGGTCGGCCAGGTCGAGTACAAGATATATGCGTAAGACCGGGGACGAGACAGCACGTCGGCTGGCCCTTATTGGTCGGTAGGTCGAGTACAAGATATGGGACGAGACAGCACGTCGGCTGGCCTTTATTGGTCGGTCAGGTTGAGTACATGATATATGCGTAAGACCGGGGACGAGACAGCACGTCGACTGGCCCTAATTGGTCGGCCAGGTCGAGTACAAGATATATGCGTAAGACCGGGGACGAGACAGCAGTCGGCTGGCCTTTATTGGTCGGCCAGGTCGAGTACAAGATATATGCGTAAGACCGGGGACAGGACAGCACGTCGGCTGGCCTTTATTGGTCGGCCAGGTCGAGTACAAGATATATGCATACGATTGACCGGAGTGGGAGGTGGCAGAGTAAGGTTGTAACTTGAAGAGTTATGTTAATCAAAATAAATAAAGAATGTAATATAAAGTGATTTTATTGTTAATAAGTAACTAATTTATTTACTTTAATTCCAAGATTGACCTTGTACATTAGTTCAAAAACAACAGCAGTTAATATTTCTGGTTTACTATTGCATCTCTACAGTTGGTCTTTGGTTGAATGAAATCCCATACATTACAAAAGATTGTAAAAATACAGCCAAACCTTACACTCTCAAAAGAAATAAGATCTAAAAAGAGAAGGCCAAGCTCATCTACCCTTCCACATTTGCGCATTCTTTAGTCATAAACGTAGTGTCCAGTAACATTTACAACATCCCTGAAAGGCTTGGCAAAATAGAATTTGCAACTATTAATTTAAACGTAATGTTCATTCAAATTTTTTTCTTCCAAATTATTTAAACGTAATGATCATGCAAATTCTATTTTGCCAAGCTTTTCAGGGATGTTGTTACAGGACACTGTACGTTTCTTGATTAAGAATGCGCAAATGTGGAACGGTAGATGAGCTTGGCCCTTTTTTAAGATCTCATTTCTTTTGAGTGTGTATATGGTTTGGCTGTATTTTTATAAGTTTTTGTTATGTTCCATTGCAAAATTATTTGTTAAATATAATAATTTAATCAAAGTCGATTTATTTGCTATGGTATAACCAATTAACAATAGAATGTAAAATATCTTTTGGTCCAAAGACTTGCTTTTTGTAAACAATGTAGGCGATCATTGTCAAGTAACTATAGTTAGACCCTACTTGTTGATTGTATGCCTGTTTAAGGCTTATATTAAAACCTCTATTTGGAAGCCTTCCAGCAAACTTTTTCAACTTTTTCTTTCAAAAGACACGAAATCACTAATAACCTTAATGTCCATGTACATTTTTTTTGTGGATTGTATTAAATATTAAAATAATGTATCAAGTATTTTTTTCTCCAAGAAGGAATGCTCGTACCTCAACCAAATTTGGTATGTGTTGTCGGGTACCTAAATCCCCTGTATTTTGATAGAAGTTCACACCACGTTTCATGACCGCTGGGTATCACCTCGAAATCACCCCAACTTTGCTCAGGGTCCTGAGTGTGTAGCGCGCCAGGGCTTGGCTGCGGCGCCTTAACAGGCACCTAGATAAAACCGCAGGAATTGCTTGTTACGCATTTTCTTGTACAAAAACAGATTTAGTGCAGAAGCACTAAATTAAAACTAGGGAAACGCCTAAGTCGTTGTCAAACGAGTGAGTGAGCCAAGTGTTGAGTACCCGGGAACGACTACGTTCCAACTGACCGTATTCTCAATTGACCGTATTCTCAACTGGCCGTCTTTTTGTCTCAACTGACCGTCTTTTGCCGTCACAGAATGTCGGCCAGTGGAGACTACGGTCAGTTAAGAAGACGGTCAATCGAGAAGACGGTCAATTGAGACTCTCCCCACTCATGTTTTAGCTAAAAGACGGCCAGTTGAGAATACGGTCAATTGAGACGCATCGCTCATGAGTACAAAGTAACACATATTTTGAGTGCAAGGTGTGTGTTTATTGGCTATATGCCGTGACGAAAGGCCATCCCCCACCCCCTCCTCTAAAGTGTGTATTTTATAACTTGAATGAACTAACGTGGAGAGACCACACGATTCTATACAAGACTCAGGAGTTGGGCAGTGTCAATCACAGTTAAAGAGCCAATAGAGTAAAGCAACAGTAATGCTCGGTATAGTCTATTATAGTATGATGTGGACCTGTTCTCCGCGGGTCTGAACGCATGTGCAACCGGCCCCAGATTATTGTTAGTACAATATGGTGTTGTTCTTATCGACAGCGTTGATGATTTGACAACAGTAATAATTGATTAATGCAAACACTAGTGGATATCGTCACCCTAGAACTTATTTGTGTCATATCCGCTTTTTCGTGCATGGAGAAAATGAGGGTTGAAGATTAATTGTAAGATTTCAACTGATTTTACTGTTACTTGATGCTGGATCTAGTTTTCTGATATCAAGTAGTTAACATACATGTTATTTACTTAAAATGGCATACTTACTATTACTTTATAACATTAAAAACCTCACTTCTAATTGGATATGACACAAAGATTCTCACAGAAACGTGAATATTTTAAAAGTGTATGTGTCATATCCAACAAAGTAATGTTACAAAGTCAATCAAGATGGCTATGGCACAAATAAGCACCAAGAAAATGGTATCTTCTGATGGAAGTGGCACAAACATGTATTATTAAAAACACCGTTAAGCCAACAATATTGAACCATATTATTATTTTCCTATGGCAAAAATGTCGACTAACAATATCCTGTAAAAATAATTCACAAAAATTATCAAATATTGAAAAAAAAATGTTTTAAACTTTGATTAATAATTGCCAACATCGTGTTTATGCTTGAATTTAAGCAATTTTAGCTGCAATTATCTTCAAATGATTAGAATGAAAGTTATTTCATAGATTTTACTTGTAAGGCATGTGTAATATTAGCACTTCCTATTGATATGGAACAAAAATTTCATAAAGCAAGAATGGGTTCAGTACTTATTTGTGCCATATCCACTTGTTAGTACATGAAAATTGGATATGACACAATAAGCACTAAGATATGGTATCGCCAAGCATTTCATATTTTTTCTCCCTAGTTTCTCATTGAAAAGAGTTAGATCATTTCGCCTGTTGACGAGCGACAAGCCAACCATTTTCGTGGTAAAAAAAGTAAAAAATTTTAAACTTAAAAGGCCAAAAAAACAAAAAAATTACTTGGCCATTAAGTTCTCGTGATGAACCAAATTCAATGGCCAAGTAATTTTTTTATGATTTGGAGTTTAAAATTTTTACCGTTTTTACCACGAAAATTGTTGGCTTTGCGCTCGTCAACAGCAACAGGCCAAATGATCTTATTTCTTTTCAATGCAAAATAATATGGAGAAAGAATGAAATTCTATGCTTGGCTCAACTTCTATATATCACAGCATTCACAGCCGATGACTTTTGAAGGATACCTTGGCTGCCGTTTTTTTCCACTTTTTTTTTGGGGGGGGGGAGGGACAATTACACCTCTACGGCAGTGTTTCCCGACTAACCAAATCAAGAAATTGTTTTATTGTGTTTTTGATAATACTATGATTTTTCTGAAATAGCTGCGGATTTCTAAATCGTTGTTGTTTTGTAAAAAATGAGTTATATCGTCACCCTAGTACTTATTTGTGTCATATCCACTTTTCGGTTTTTTGGAGTTAGATGTTTTAGAGTTATTGCTAGTGATCATTGTTGATATAATAAAAAATATTGTTGAGCAAAGCAAAGACTTCACTTTCACTGACCAAAATAGGCTCGGGATGTTTTTTTTGTATTTTTGTCTTGTTTGTTCGCTCTCTACCGGGCAAACGGTATATGCGATCTTGATAAAAATTGGAGGGGACCTTCGAAATCTCTGAACTTAGACCTGCCACGTTTTTGGGTACAATCGAAGAAATATTTCTCATGAAAATCGTACTTTTACGATTTTTTCCTATTTTTTTTTTGGCGCGATATTTTCATGACATTTGGGCCGATTCTGACCAAACGGTTGAGGCTACAACGTTCATATTTTACATACACATTAAGGTTGTGTATAGTGCTGTAGTACCTTCTGAAAGAAAAAGTTGAAAAAGTTAGCCAGAATCCATAGAAATAAAGGTTTTAATATGAGTTTTTTGAGATGTATAACAATAATTAACAAGTAACTTTAGAAACCTGACATCAATCACATACAATGCGTTTATAAAGCAATCTTCGGGCCTACAGATATTTGACATTCTAATTACCATAGCAATTAGTACTACTTTATAAAAAAAAAAAAAAAAGCTCATCCATCAACGCGACTAAAAAAAGCGTTCGCGAAGCGGCCTAGTATATTCAAATAGTATCAATCGCTATAATTAAATGAGCGAAGCGAAGACTTCAATTTCACTGACCCCCCAAAAAAAATTAGCTAGGGTGTTTTTTGTTTTGTTTTTGTTTTCGTTTTTTAGGGTTTGTTTGCATTTTTGTCTGTTTGTTCGCGCTCTACCGGGCAAACGGCATATGCGATCTCGATGAAAATTTGAGGGGATCTTCGTTATCTCTGAACTTAGACTTGGCACGTTTTTAGGTACAATCAATCAAATATGTCTTAAGATTATCGTACTTTTAAGATTTTTTTCGATTTTTAATTAGATATTTTCGTGATATTTGGCAAACGGCTACTCCGATCTTGATGAAACTTTATGGGAACGTTTAAAATCACATAAAATTATTATATATGTAATGATTTTAGAGACTCTTGAAAAAATATTTCAGAAATCGTACTTTTACGATTTTTTCCATCAAAAAAGCTCATCCATCAACGCGACTAGAAAAAGCGTTCGCGAAGCGGCCTAGTTACAACATCATTTGCTTTGAAACGGACTTTAAATAGAAAGTCTGTAATCGTAACTCGTAAATATTTATCACGGAATTAACTCACAGTAAATCTTCATAAAACGGGTCAATGTTCAGCTGAGAAAATAAGTGCCGAGCACAAATTTGTATTTTAGCTTTGAACTAGGCCGCTTCGCGAACGCTTTTTCTAGTCGCGTTGATGGATGAGCTTTTTTGTAAGTTTTTGGTTTGCGTGGGATCTCTTTACTTTTGCAAGTGCTTTTTGAACGCATTGTAGGTGATTGTTGTCAAGTTTCTTTTGTTACTTGGTAATTGTTATTATATACCTCAAAAAACTTATATTACAACCTTTATGTCTATGGATTCTGGCTTACTTTTTCTTTCAAAAGGTACTACACTAGGAAAACGCCAAAGTCGTTGTTGGGCGAGTGAGCGAGAACCCGGGAGTAGAGTGTACGGCACTGGGCAGTCAAAGGGATGCCGCCTAATTAATTATGCAAATTTTAATTATGCAAATTTTTAATTAATCATATTTTTAATTATTCATATTTTAATTATTCATATATTTTTTAATTATGAATTTTTAATTTTTTAATTATGAATTTTTTATTTATGAATTTTTAATTTCAAGATGGCGAATGCTACACTAGAGTGTGGCCTCTTTAACCTAACTTTTTTCAAGATGGCGGATACTACACTAGAGGGTGATCACTTTAACCTAACTTAACCACACGTCATGCAAACCTGTCAAGACTTGTTTCTTCAAGATGGTGGACACTACACTAGAGTGTGACTGCTTTAACCTAACTTTTTATTTTTGACACAAGAACCTAACTTTTGGGGACGGAGCATCGTGTACGTCCTTCCAGGACGAAGACTGGACCGAGACTGACGATTTTGAGCTTGACTTGTCTAAGACTTACCCCACGGTGTCGGTGCGCAGAAGTAGATGCGCAGTGGTTTTATTTCGCGATATAATGTTAATTTAATATTTCCAGGTAATTACGTTTTTGAAAAAAAGTCAGATGAAGCTGTACTTGAACCCCGGCCGTCTGCGCCAAACTTCGACACGCTAACCACTGGACTGCCAGGACACAGATGACAGCATGAGTTTATTGCGTTATCTAACCTACACGGACACTACGCACGGCGCTACCTAGTAGCAAAATTTTGTAACTAAGCAACGCTTTCTAGTAGGGATTATAGGAACTAAACGGACACTACGCGCGGCGCTACCTAGGAACTCAACATGTAACTAAGCAACACTATATACCAGTGAATATTGGAACTAAGTAAAAAGCTATATTCGCCCATAACTAGAACCAAGCATGATGACATGGGTGATGTCACGATACACAAACCTGTCAAGACATGTATTTAGTGTGTGAAGATGCAGGATAAGGAAATGGTTTACATAGGGTGAATTAATTTAAAAGTCAAAACTTATTCATGTTTATAACAAATCTTGAAATTTATTTAACAAATCACATTGTCCATGTAACCACAATTTTACAATACATATTTTGCATCAAGCAGCATTCATCAACACCACTTCACTGTAGATAAATTCAGTACCAAGTTCATACACAATTATTTCCATATTCACAGTAATGTACTTCTCCTCATGATATATAATGTTCAATAGAGGTTTTCCACAAAGTCATGTAGGCTAACACGATGTAGAACATGGAATTAAAGTATTAAATTGATTATATCACGATAGCATAACTCACTCAGAATCAGAAGAGCTTCTTCAAGTCTTTAAATCCCACAGACGTCTGGTGTACGAGTCTTGCCTGTAAAGAGGGGGCAGCTAGGGCTCCAGCGCCTATGTTCCTCACTGGGTATGTCTGTAGGTGACCACTGACCCAGTTTCACATTGCAATAGGCCACATGCAACTGTATCGTTTCTATGGCAGTAGTAGAGCCCCGTAGCAGCAAGATCTTCAGGTTTTACACTAACACTTGGAAATTGATCAAAGGTTCTCAGTCTGGCCGTAAAATGCTTCATATTAACCTGTCAACATTCTTGAATCCTTGCCTTGTCGCGAAGGTTTGAAATTCGAGCGAGGCACTCATGACGACTGTTTAATGAAGACTCTGTAATAATCTTATTGATGTAGCTAGAGACACCGCATGGTATGCGACTGTCCACGACTAAACTCAGACACTGACTGACTGAAGCTCAAGACTCCTCTTGCACTTGAAGGTGCTCCTAGCGGCAGTTCGTGAAGCTTCGTGAATTTTCGGAAAACTTCGTGAATGTTCGTGAATCTTGGGAAATCTTCGTGGAGCTCCGTCCTTTTCTCTTCCCATCACCAATTCATGAAACTGTCTGGAGTGCAATCTAAGATTACATGATTTCAATTTACTTTTTAAAAATTACTTCTTCAGTCCTATTATTTCCACTGCAGACAGACGTCTAGACATCCCAATTATTTTAAAAAACTTGGGTGGTCTATTCATGAAGAAGTGAATGACATCCAATTATAGGAATTCAATAGCCTATTCATAAGGAGTGCATTGTATGTTACAAAACGAATGGATTACAAAACAATTTTCATGTTCAGACTTGTTGTTCAGACTTTCACCTATTATTTAAACCTTTAGATTTTTATTGCGGCGCCGTCATTCCTTGTTGGTACAGTGTAACTATTTTTTGTGTAGGAACTTTGATCACAAGACCCTGACCTGATTTTCGCCCAAACCTGCTGGTTTGTCGGTTAGTGCCCTTGGGCAAAGTTTAAGCACTTTGTTCAAAATCTTGGCGGTTTACGACCCCAGGCATAGTATCATATTCAAACAACTTGACGGTTGATGCCCTGAGGACAAATCTCAGAGGAAGGAAGGGCCTTGTGAACCTAAAAAGACCAAAAGTTTTATCAAGTTCTATACTCTAGAAAATGCGTTGAAAATAATAACTTTTCCTTGCAATGTTCAAGTCCATACTACGTTGTAATGAAAATGTGTGAAAATAAGTTTTCACATTACAAAAGTTTTAAGTTCTTATAATACCATGTAAAGAAAAATGTGTGCAAATAAGATAAGTGTTACTGAGGTGTACGTATTTCATTATATTATGTGTTGGCAATAATAAGGAAAATGTTAAAATATTTTTACCAAGTTCTTACACTCTGTAAAGAAAATGCGAAATAATAACACAACACTACACATCCATACACTTCAGTACTTCTCACCCTACAATTCACCACACCACACATAGTTTCACCTCACACTATTTCTCACACTACACCACACAAAGTACACACTGTACACTACATCTCACACTACATCTACACCACACAAAGTATACACTGTACACTACTCTCCTCACACTACACCACACAAAGTACACACTGTACACTACATCTCACACTACAATACACCACACAAAGTACACACTGTACACTACATCTCACACTACAATACACTACACTACACCACACAAAGTACACTCTGTACACTACGTCTCACACTACACCACATAAAGTACACACCGTACACTACTTCACCTCACACTACACCGCACAAAGTACACACTGTACACAACACTACACACATAACTTTTCCTTGCAAAGTTAAAATTCTTATTACTTTGTAAATAAAATGAGTGCAAACAACTTGTCTTTTACATGTGTACATATTTCTTTGATGCAAGAAAGTAGTGTTAAACGTTTTACACACTCATTAAGAAAATGCATGCCAAAAATATGTGTTTTCCATGCAAAGTTTCAAAGTTCTTACTTCTTTTTAGAAAATGTGTGCAAATAAGTTAAGAGACTTACAAACTTTTTAGTTCTACTACGAATAAAAGTAAGTTTTCCTTTACAAGCTAACAAGTTTTAGTTTACAAACTAACAAGTTCTTATAGTCCGTAAAGAAATTGCGTACACATAAACTAGCTTTTACTTAAAAACCTACAAGTTCGTATACTCTGTCACGCAAATGTGCGCATTTAAGATTTCCATGAGAAACTTTTTTAAGTTCTAATACTCTGTAAAGAAAACTCGTGAATATAAGATTACAAACTGACTACTTTAATACTATGTGAGAAAAACACGTGCAAGTAATTTAACATTTCAATTACAAACTAATAAGTTTTTAAAAGTGCTAAAATAAGTTTACAAAGCAACAAACTCACAAGTTTTTAAGCTCTGTAAGAAGATTGCGTGCATATAACTTAAGTTTTCCTTTGAAAACTTTCAAGTTCTTATACTCTATAAAGTTCAAGGCGTGAAAATAATTTAACAAACTATAAAGTTATTATACTCTGTGAAGAAAATGATTGGAAATAATTTGTGTTCTTACTTGCGTACATATTTCTTAGGTGAAAGGAAGTATTGTTAAAAGTTTTTACAAGTTCTTGCACTCTGTGAAGAAATTGCGTGAAAATAAGTTTACATGTGTAAAATAACTTTAAGTGTTGTAGCTTGTGATCATATTTCTTTAGTGCAAGGAAGTAAAATTTTAAAAAGTTTTACTAAGTTCGTACAACTTGTTAAGAAAATAGCGTAGAAATGTTGACAAACTTACAATCTTACAAGTTCTTATACTCTCTAAATAAATTGTGTGCACACAAGATAACTTTTACTTTTAACTCCTACAAGTAATTATACGTTGTTAAAATGTTGCATCCACAAATAACAAGTTTTACTTTAAAAAAAAAATACTAGTTATTATACATTGTAAAGTTATTGCGTGTATATAATATAATTTTCACTTACAGACTTGCAACAAACAATTTTTATTTTAAAAACCTACAAGTTCTTAAACTCTGTAAAGAAAACTCATGAAAATAAGTTTACACACTGACTAGTTCTAATACTATGTAAGAAAAAAAAACGTGCAGGCAAGTAAACATTTAAATAACAAACTAACAAGTTATGATACTTTGAAAGATAAATGCTCCCTAAAAAAGTTTACGAACTAACAAATTCACAAGTTATTATACTCTGTAAATAAAACGGTGCTAAAATAAGTTTACAAACTTACAAGTTCTAAATGTATGTCAAGAAAATGTGTGCACAGAAGATAAATTTTTACTTAACAAACCTACAAGTTCTTATACTATGTAAAGAAATTTAGTAAATAAGTTTACAAACTAACAAACTGACTAGTTCTTTAACGCTCTAAAGATATTTTGTGTACATGATATGACTTTTATTCAGCAAACTTACAAGTTCATATAATTTGTAAAGATATTGCGTGCACATAATATAACTTTACTAACTATAACACCAACTTTTACTTACTTTTACTTTTCTTTAAAACTTACAAGTTCATATAGCCTGTAAAGAAATTGCGTGTACATAAAATTACTTTTACTTAGCAAACCTACAAGTTCTTAAACTCTGTAAAGAAAAATGTGTGCAAGTAATTTTAGTTTTCCTTTTGAAACTTTCATATTTTTTACTCTGTGAAGAAAATGCGTAAAAAAAAGTACACAAACTTACAAGTCCTTATAATCTGTAAGAAAAAAGTATGCAAGTAAGCTAAGTTTTCCTTATACTCTGCAAATAAAAATGCGTTATAATAAGTTAACGAAGTTACAAACTTACAAGTTTATATACTCTGTAAAGATATTACGTGTACATAATTTTACTTTTTCTCAATAAATCTACAAGTTCTTTTTATCAGTAAGTAAAATGCATGCAAGTAAGTTTACAAACTTACAAGTTCTTATACTTGGTAAAAATGTTACATGTACAAACAACAACACATACTTAACAAACTCTTAAGTTATTATAATCTGTAAAGAAAAAAATGTTGAAAAAAAAAGTTTACACATTTACAAACTCACAAGTTATTATACTCTGTAAAGAAAAATGTGTTGAAAAAATTTTACACATTAGCAAACTCACAAGTTTACATACTCTGTAAGAAAAAGGAGTGCAAGTAAGTTATATTTTCCTCTATAAACTTTCAAGTTCTATATACTTTATAGAACATGGTTGCAAATAACTTAAGCTTCCTTGCAAATAAGTTAAGTAATTCTGCATGTGTACATATCTAAACGTTCTGCCACGTTCTTATGCTATGTAAAGAAAATGCCTGCCACGTTTGTTATGCTATGTAAAGAAAATGCGTGCATTCAAGACAAGTTTTCCTATACAAACTTTAAGTTTCTTAATACTTTGTAAAACATGCATGTCTTCATGTCGGATATATCTTGTTTTATGTGAGTGTGTGTATGGAAAATATAAAATATTTTTCCTTACATACTTCAAGTTTTTAATTCTATGTGCAGGAAATGTGCGCAAAACTCTAAAGCTAATTGCATAACTGCTAATATTTTGATCGAAACTTATTTGAAACGCATTTGGTTGCAGAGTATATAACTTGTAGGTTTGTTAGTTTGAAAACTATTTCACGCTAATCCTTTACAAAGTGTAAGAACTTGGTAAAAGTTTTAACATTTTACTTCTTAGCACTAAAGAAATATGTTAACAAGTTGCAAAACGTTTAACATTTTACTTCCTTGCACTAAAGAAATATGTGCACAAGTTACAACACTTCAAGTTATTTCACACTGTCATGTAAACTTATTTTCACGCAATTTCTTCATTGAGTGCAAAAACTTGTAAAAAAATATTATCATATAACTTTCTTGCACATAAGAAATATGTACACAAGTAAGAACACGTAAATTATTTTCAAACATTTTCTTCACAGAGTATAACAACATTTTAGTTTGTAAACTTATTTTCACGCAATTTGTTTACAAAGTATAACCCTTTTAAGTTTTTAAGTGAAAATTATATTACATACACGCAATAACTTTACAATGTATAATAACTAGTATTTTTTTTTAAAGTAAAACTTGTTATTTGTGGATGCACCATTTTAACAACGTATAATTACTTGTAGGAGTTAAAAGTAAAAGTTATCTTGTGTGCACACAATTTATTTAGAGAGTATAAGAACTTGTAAGATTGTAAGTTTGTCAACATTTCTACGCTATTTTCTTAACAAGTTTGATCACAAGCTACAACACTTAAAGTTATTTTACAATACATTTATACTTCCTTTCACCTATACCTAAGAAATATGTACGCAAGTAAGAACACAAATTATTTCCAATCATTTTCTTCACAGAGTATAATAACTTTATAGTTTGTTAAATTATTTTCACGCCTTGAACTTTATAGAGTATAAGAACTTGAAAGTTTTCAAAGGAAAACTTAAGTTATATGCACGCAATCTTCTTACAGAGCGTAAAAACTTGAAAATATGTAACTGTAACTTTGTAAACTTTATCTAATGCATTTTTCTTTAAAGAGTATAAAAACAAGAAAGTTTGTTCAACTGATTTTAACGCATTATTCTTTACAGAGCTTAAAAACTTGTGAGTTTGTTGCTTTGTAAACTTATTTTAGCACAGTTTTATTTACAGAGAAAAACAACTTGTGAATTTGTTAGTTTGTAAACTTATTTACGTGCATTAATCTTTCAGAGTATAAGAACTTATTAGTTTGTAATTGAAATGTTTAATTACTTGCACGTATTTTTCTCGCATACTATTAAAGTAGCCAGTTTGTAAACTTATTTTCACGCGTTTTCTTTACAGAGTAAAAGAACTTAAAAAAGTTTCTTAAGGAAAACTTAACTTAATTGCGCACATTTTCGTTATGAATATAAGAATATATTAGTTTGTAATTGAAAGGTTTACTTACTTGCACGTATTTTTCTTACATAGTATTATATCTAGTCAATGTGTAAACTTGTTTTCACGAGTTTTCTTACAGAGTATATTAGAACTTGAAAAGTTTCTCATGGAAATCTTAAATGCGCACATTTGCGTGACAGAGTATACGAACTTGTAGGTTTTTAAGTAAAAGCTAGTTTATGTGTACGCAATTTCTTTACGGACTATAAGAACTTGTTAGTTTGTAAACTAAAACTTGTTAGCTTGTAAAGGAAAACTTACTTTTATTCGTAGTAGAACTAAAAAGTTTGTAAGTCTCTTAACTTATTTGCACACATTTTCTTTACAACGTAGTATGGACTTGAAACATTGCAAGGAAAAGTTATTATTTTCACGCATTTTCTAGAGTATAAGAACTTGATAAAACTTTTGGCTTTTAGGTTCACAAGGCCCTTCCTTCCTCTGAGATTTGTCCTCAGGGCATCAACCGTCAAGTTGTTTGAATATGATACTATGCCTGGGGTCGTAAACCGCCAAGATTTTGAACAAAGTGCTTAAACTTTGCCCAAGGGCACTAACCGACAAACCAGCAGGTTTGGGCGAAAATCAGGTCAGGGTCTTGTGATCAAAGTTCCTACACAAAAATAATTACACTGTACCAACAAGGAATGACGGCGCCGCAATAAAAATCTAAAGGTTTAAATAATAGGTGCAAGTCTGAACAACAAGTCTGAACATGAAAATGTTTGTAATCCATTCGTTTTGTAACATACAATGCACTCCTTATGAATAGGCTATTGAATTCCTATAATTGGATGTCATTCACTTCTTCATGAATAGACCACCCAAGTTTTTTAAAATAATTGGTAGTGTCTAGACGTCTGTCTGCAGTGGAAATAATAGGACTGAAGAAGTAATTTTTAAAAAGTAAATTGAAATCATGTAATCTTAGATTGCAACTCCAGACAGTTTCACGAAGTTGGTGATGGGAAGAGAAAAGGACGGAGCTCCACGAAGATTTCCCAAGATTCACGAACATTCACGAAGTTTTCCGAAGATTCACGAAGCTTCACGAAACTGCCGCTAGGAGCACCTTCAAGTGCAAGAGGAGTCTTGAGCTTCAGTCAGTCAGTGTCTGAGTTTAGTCGTGGACAGTCGCATACCATGCGGTGTCTCTAGCTACATCAATAAGAATTATTACAGAGTCTTCATTAAACAGTCGTCATGAGTGCCTCGCTCGAATTTCAAACCTTTGCGACAAGGCAAGGATTCAAGAATGTTGACATGGTTAATATGAAGCATTTTACGGCCAGACTGAGAACCTTTGATCAATTTCCAAGTGTTAGTGTAAAACCTGAAGATCTTGCTGCTACGGGGCTCTACTACTGCCATAGAAACGATACAGTTGCATGTGCCTATTGCAATGTGAAACTGGGTCAGTGGTCACCTACAGACATACCCAGTGAGGAACATAGGCGCTGGAGCCCTAGCTGCCCCCTCTTTACAGGCAAGACTCGTACACCAGACGTCTGTGGGATATTTAAAGACTTGAAGAAGCTCTTCTGATTCTGAGTGAGTTATGCTATCGTGATATAATCAATTTAATACTTTAATTCCATGTTCTACATCGTGTTAGCCTACATGACTTTGTGAAAACCTCTATTGAACATTATATATCATGAGGAGAAGTACATTACTGTGAATATGGAAATAATTGTGTATGAACTTGGTACTGAATTTATCTACAGTGAAGTGGTGTTGATGAATGCTGCTTGATGCAAAATATGTATTGTAAAATTGTGGTTACATGGACAATGTGATTTGTTAAATAAATTTCAAGATTTGTTATAAACATGAATAAGTTTTGACTTTTAAATTAATTCACCCTATGTAAACCATTTCCTTATCCTGCATCTTCACACACTAAATACATGTCTTGACAGGTTTGTGTATCGTGACATCACCCATGTCATCATGCTTGGTTCTAGTTATGGGCGAATATAGCTTTTTTACTTAGTTCCAATATTCACTGCTATATAGTGTTGCTTAGTTACATGTTGAGTTCCTAGGTAGCGCCGCGCGTAGTGTCCGTTTAGTTCCAATAATCCCTACTAGAAAGCGTTGCTTAGTTACAAATTTTGCTACTAGGTAGCGCCGTGCGTAGTGTCCGTGTAGGTTAGATAACGCAATAAACTCATGCTGTCATCTGTGTCCTGGCAGTCCAGTGGTTAGCGTGTCGAAGTTTGGCGCAGACGGCCGGGGTTCAAGTACAGCTTCATCTGACTTTTTTTCAAAAACGTAATTACTTGGAAATATTAAATTAACATAATATATCGCGAAATAAAACCACTGCGCATCTACTTCTGCGCACCGACACCGTGGGGTAGGTCTTAGACAAGTCAAGCTCAAAATCGTCAGTCTCGGTCCAGTCTTCGTCCTGGAAGGACGTACACGATGCTCCGTCCCCAAAAGTTAGGTTCTTGTGTCAAAAATAAAAAGTTAGGTTAAAGCAGTCACACTCTAGTGTAGTGTCCACCATCTTGAAGAAACAAGTCTTGACAGGTTTGCATGACGTGTGGTTAAGTTAGGTTAAAGTGATCACCCTCTAGTGTAGCATCCGCCATCTTGAAAAAAGTTAGGTTAAAGAGGACACACTCTAGTGTAGCATTCGCCATCTTGAAATTAAAAATTCATAATTAAAAAATTAATAATTAAAAAAATTCATAATTAAAAAATATATGAATAATTAAAATATGAATAATTAAAAATATGATTAATTAAAAATTTGCATAATTAAAATTTGCATAATTAATTAGGCGGCATCCCTTTGACTGCCCAGTGGCGTACACTCTACTCCCGGGTAAAACAATTAAACCACGTTACTCACATCTGTTGTGATATGAGTGTGAGTCACTGAGTCGAGACTTGTCTGCCTCTAATGCGTTAGCTATATCGCTATGCATGCGGACGCGGGCGACAAAAAAAACGTATCACATCGCCATCGCCAAAGTATTATAGCTATCAAGAATCTAATATATGTGTTGGAAAGGTCCATTTAGTATCTCCATTTCGTATTGATATGTTCTGCATACATTTTTTATGCTCCTAGCTCTGCAAAACACGATTTTTTTGCGAAAATTATTTTTTTGTAAGTTGGCAGGGCAAGATATAATTCTGAAATTTTTGTCAATTGTCAACATTCATAGTGGTAACATCGGTGAGAAAGGGTATTTTTTTCCAAAGCGAACTTTAAGTTAAACAAAACAAAGTAGTAATTTGTTAAATTTTTATTTTTTGTGGGTTGGATTCTTGCGAATTTTGCTGTCCATGTTAACAGTTGTTAGCATGTTTGGCCCCTGCGCATCGAACACACACATACATACATTCATACATACATACATACATACATACATACATACATACATACATACATACATACATACATAGGCCTACATACATACATACATACATACATACATACATACATACATACATACATACATACATACATACATACATACATACATACATACATACATACATACACACACACACATCCTTGGTTTTTAGTATCTAGACGGAAAGGAAGAAGCCCATCAGGCTCTTCCTAGTTTATTTTTATTCTTTTGTTTGTTTTGTTCCGTCACATTTATGTTCTGTTTGTTTCTCGTTTTTGAGAAAATATCCTTTTGGAAGATGTTTTCTCTCCCCTATCGGTACAATTATAAATAATAAATAAATAAATAAATACACACACACACACGCACGCACGCACGCAGAAAAACAAAAAGGGCCGTTTAAGTCGAATGGAAATCACTACATTCGCTACGCTCACTCGTTCAATTTTATTGTATTATTCATTCCCTCTCTCCCATGAGGGGTTATATCTGTTACCATGTATCGGTCGAATGAATAAATTGAAATTGAAATTGAAATTGAAATTGTGATCGATTATTGGGTGTATTTAAATAAAACTCAATCTCTCCCTGTTTTTCAATGAGTTTTTCACAATTCATTTTTATATCACTAAACTTTATTACCTCGTTGTTTTAAGTTCAGATTTTTAATGTTTTGATGAGATATAAGGAAATCGTCGCGATGAACCTAGTAGGGATTGCCTTAAGAGTAAGGCGTATTCAAACCAAATACAAAAATTTGTAAAAAAAAAAAAAAAAAACGGCAGCCAAGCTCTCATTCAAAAGTCTTCGGCTGTGAATGCTGTGAGATATAGAAGATGAGCCAAGCTTTTTATTCTTTCTCCCTAGTTTCGCTTTTTGAAAATAAGTAAGATCATTTCGCCTGTTGACGAGCGCCAAGCCAACGATTTTTGTGGTAAAAAAGTAAAATTTTTAAACTCGAAATCATAAACAAAATTCTTGGCCATGAACCAAATTCAATGGCCGAGCCATTTCACGTGGAGTACTATTGTTTCAATCTAGGGCGACGGTCGTCGCCCGGCAGACAAGCGCATGCGACTGCTTAGGCGACACGAACTCCAGCCCTATATACACCTACCGGAGTTGGGGGGTTTTCAGCTATCTGCACACACCGCCCCGAAAGAGTTACAATCTTGCAACTCGGTATATGACCTGGTATGTGGTCCATGACATGCCAAAAAAAAAATCATCCCGATCCGACAACTCGTTCTGTGTTAAAAAAGGCTCTCAACATCGTCAAATTCCTTTCGACTGGCTGGTGGCTGGGTGGGTGGGTGGCTGGCTGGCTAGGAGTTCTCTGCGGAGATTAATTTAGCCTACAGAGAAAACGGTAAATCTTAGAACTGTGAAACTTGGACCACACTTAGATGTACTTCAGACGCAGTGACTTTTGCTTTCAAAACCAAAATCGGGTAACAGGGACCGGAGAAAATCAAAATTTGGATGATAATCAAAACGCGTAATTACCAAGCCATTTTTTAATGATTTCGAGTTTAAAAATTTTACTTTTTAACCACAAAAATCGTTGGCTTGGCGCTCGTCAACAGGCGAAATGATCTTACTTATTTTCAAAGCGAAACTAGGGAGAAAGAATAAAAAGCTTGGCTCAACTTCTATATCTCACAGCATTCACAGCCGAAGACTTTTGAAGGAAAGCTGGCTGCCGTTTTTTTTTTTTTTTTACAAATTTTTGTATTTGGTTGGATATAGGTTTACAGTAGACGCATATGATTATATTTTTACTGGGAGTCGCTTGCCGAGGAGTACCGAGATTTCGTTACAATCCTCGCGCTACTGTATTCCAATATAGTGAACATCAACTTTCTAAATTAACTGCGGGTAAATGTTTTTTTTTAAATTTGACTTAGATTTTTTAAATTTTTTCATAAGAAAAAAAAAATTTTTTCATATGACAATGGGTCAAATAGTACCTTTTTTATAGAAGTTTGAAAAAACACATGTGCAAAACAGTTAAATCGTCATTTTTGTTTGTCCCGGAAATTTAATAATATATTGCTAGTATTTGAGAAAAACAAAATCTGAAATATGTTAACATTAAAAAAAAAAATTAAGGTGAACTTTTACAATTTACATTTTATTCAATTCCTAAAATTTTCAAACATTTCTTCAAAATCATAATTAAAAATCCCCCAAAATTAAAAAAATCTTTGAAAAAAGTGCTAAATAATAATTGTTTCACTAAAATATACCTGATCTTGTCGAATTAAATTGAGTAGTGAAAGGGTTGAACGTAAACTACCCGCCCCCCCCCCTCAATGTACCATCCAATCGTCTCGATGATCCTTAGCCTTTCAGAGGCGCGTGTTACCTAACATGATAACAATGACACAATTACAATTTATGACTCTATTGTATAAACTTCTGATATTTACGAACCATATCAAATTAAATTACAATATTGCTCGTTTTGGGGTGATAAAAATCAAATTACCTATAAACCGGGAGTTTTATATTCAAGAAACAATGATGACGTTAATTTGTGGAAACAATTGAGAATGGGTGTTTAATACAAGTAATTTAATCCACACAATGTGCGCTAAGCCATTGTTTTCAGTCTAGTGTTGGAACAATTAAATTATTTATGGCGTACTCGTGCCTGTAGGGATATGCAATTCCTTTCAAAATAATTTTTATGTAACATTATTTAGTAAAATTCCTCAAATTTCCAGAAATCATTTGATGCACGAAAATAACGCGTAAAACTTGTGAAATCAGCAAAAATGTTTATTACAATATTTGTTTTAGGTTACAAATCAAAATTATAAACACATTGAACGAAAAATGTTATATAAACCTCAAAGTCCATTTCAAAGCTGATTTTTAATACATTGCATGGAATTAAGACATATTGCGAAAATCACATTAAATAATAACAATCGAATATAATCATGACCAAGTTGAGTATTGGAAAATTATTGAAAACAACATCACAAATACAGATGAAATAAAAACATCCATTTCAAGTCGCGATAACTTCCCTTCCACGCCGTTCAAAAAATCTGTTTCGGACCCTACATTACCATTATTATCTTTTATTTCCAGTTGTTAACGCAAATAACGTGTTTGAAATTGTTTTATAAAGGGAATTCGCATAGCATGAAGGCTGACACCGAGAGATTGATGTGAGAGGTCGCGGATCAATACCTGACAACGGCAATCATAACTGAAAGTTTTTCCAAAGATATTTAATGCGAGTGCGAGG
Source organism: Sweltsa coloradensis (assembly GCA_024449915.1). NCBI lineage: Eukaryota > Metazoa > Arthropoda > Insecta > Plecoptera > Chloroperlidae > Sweltsa > Sweltsa coloradensis. The sequence goes on from JAMZAV010000954.1 coordinate 57,227, forward strand.
GATTTGAGTCACTAACATTAACTTCACAATAATTTTTTTAATTTTTACTAGGAAAACGCTTAAGTCCCGCCGCGTTGTTGGATGAGCATAATTGGTGCATTGAGCTGCCATGTGTTATGCGGATTTTCTGTTGTTCTGTAAAAAAATTATTACTAAGTTCAAGATTTTTTTTAAATAAAATAAAATAAAATTACAAATAAACTTATTTTTTTATAATTAATCATAATTATTATATAAAAAGAAAAAAATCGAAAAATTGGGATTTTTATCAGAAATAATTATTCGATTGCGCTCAAATTTCACACGAATATATAAATTTATAAAATTAAGGTTCTGTGAAAAAATCATTACAATAGGATAAAGCCTGTAGGTGTTATAAGTCAAAAAATTGTTTTAAAAAAGAAAAAACCCGCAAAATTTCTATTTTCATGAAAAATAATTTTCCGATTACGCTCAAATTTCACACGAATATCTTAATTCATTAAAATTAAGGTTCTGTGAAAAAATAATTGAAATCGGATAACGCATGTAGGTGTTATTGGTCGCTAAATTTTTTAAAAATCGAAAAAAATCGAAAAATTGCGATTTTCATGAGAAATATTTTTTCGATTGCGCTCAAAAACGTGGCAATTCTTGGTTCAGAGATTTCGAAGGTCTCCATAAAATTTCATCGCAATTGGAGAATCGGTTTAGCCGGAATCGTGTGAACAGGCACACAAAAATACAGAAAAAAGGGAAGAAAAGAACAAAAAAACATTCCGGAATTTTTTCTCCAGTGTAGTGAAATGGAATCTCCGCTTCGCTCGCTACGCTCATCCAATTATTTATTCATTGTCTCCGTAGTTTGTAAATATGATACAAAAATTACAGAATGAAACAGGAAAGCATGCATATTGTGGCTCATCCACCGCAGTGATCCTGTTCCGTTCTTAATACTAGGAGAACGCTTTAGTCCCGCCGCGTTGATGGATGAGCTTTTTTGTGAGTTTTTAGTTTGCGTGGGACCACTTTTCCTTTGCAAGTGCTTTGTGAATGCATTGTAGGTGATTGTTGTCAAGTTTCTATTGTTAATTGTTAATTGTTATTGAATGAGCGTAGCGAGTGAAGAGAAGACTTCAATTTCACTGACCCCCAAAAAATTGAGCTCAGGTGTTTTTTTTTTTTTTTTTTCTGTATGTTTGTTCGCTCTCTACCACCGGGAAAACGGCATATGCGATCTTGTTGAAAATTGGAGGGGACCTTCGAAATCTCTGAACTTAGACTTGCTACGTTTTTGGGTACAATCTAAGAAATATTTCTCATGAATATCGTACTTTTACGATTTTTTTCGATTTTTTGTGCGATATTTTCGTGCCATTTAGGCCAATTCTGACCAAACGGGTGGTGCTACAACGTTCATATTTGTGCATGGACATTAAGGTTATGGTCATGTAGTACATTTTGAAAGAAAAAGTTGAAAAAGTTAGCCAGAATCTATAGAAATAAAGCTTTTAATAAAAGTTTTTTGATTTTGTGTGCGATATTTTCGTGTCATTTGGGCCAATTCTGACCAAACGGGGGGGGGGGGTGGCTACAACGTTCATATTATACATAGACATTAAGGTTGTGGTGATGTAGTACCTTTGAAAGAAAAAGTTGAAAGCGTTGCCAGAATCCATAGAAATAAAGCTTTAAACATACGTTTTTTACGTAAAAAATACCAATTGACAAGAAACAATAGAAACTTGACAACAATCACCTACAATGCGTAGACAACAAAACAAAGCACTAGCAAAAGTAAAGATATCCTACGCAAACTAAAAACTTTAAAAAGCTCATCCATCAACGTGGCGGGACTTAAGAGTTTTCCTAGTTATAAACCTAAAACAACTCATATTAAATCCTTTATTCTATGGATTCTGGCTAACATTTTATACTTTTCTTTCAAAAAGCAATAAATCACCATAACATTAATGTCCATGTGAAATATGAACGTTGAAGCCCCACCTGTTTGGTCAGAATCGGCCCAAATGTCACGTAAATATCGCGCTAAAAATCGAAAAAAAATCGTAAAAGTACGATATTCATGAGAAATATTTCTTCGATCGTACCCAAAAACGTAGCAAGTCTAAGTACAGAGATTTCGAAGGTACCCTCAAATTTTTATCAAGATCGCTTATGCCGTTTGTCCGGTAGAGAGCGAACAAACAGAAAAATAGAAAAAAAACACCCGAGCTAAATTTTTTGGGGGGTCAGTGAAATTGAAGTCTTTGCTTCGCTCATCCAATGATACAGTTAACTAGGAAAACGCTTAAGTCCCGCCGCGTTGATGGATGAGCGTTTTTGTAAGTTTTTAGTTTGCGTGGGACCAGTTTTCCTTTGCAAGTGCTTTGTGAACGCTTTGTAGGCGATTGTTGTCGAGTTTCTAATGTTACATCTTAATTTATAAACATCAAAAAAACTCATATCAAAACGTTTATTCTATGGATTCCGACTAATTTTTTCAACTTTTTCTTTCAAAAGGTACTACTTCACCATAGCCTTAATGTCTATGTGAAATATGATTATGAACGTTGTAGCCCCAACCGTTTGGTCAGAATCGGCCCAAATGTCACGAAAATATCGCACTAAAAATCGAAAAAAATAGTAAAAGTGCGATATTCATGAGAAATATTTCTTCGATTGTACCCAAAAACGTGGCACGTCTAAGTTCAGAGATTTCGAAGGTCCCCTTTAATTTTCATCAAGATCGCTCATGCCGTTTGCCCGGAATCGTGTGCGAACAAACAGACAAAAAAACAAACAAAAAAACAATGGAGCTAAATTTTTTGAGGGGTCAGTGAAATTGAAGTTTTCGCTTTGCTCGCTACGCTCATCTAACTAGGAAAACGCTAAAGTCCCGCCGCGTTGATGGATGAGCTTTTTAAAGTTTTTAATTTGCGTGGTATATCTTTACTTTTGCAAGTGCTTTGTTTTGCTGCCTACGCATTGTAGGTGAATGTTGTCAAGTTTATTTTGTTTCTTGTCAATTGGTATTATTTATAGTAAAAAACTTATATTACTAGGAAAACGCTAAAGTCCCGCCGCGTTGATGGATGAGCTTTTTAAAGTTTTTAGTTTGCGTGGGATATCTTTACTTTTGCAAGTGCTTTGTTTTGCTGCCTTCGCATTGTAGGTGAATGTTGTCAACTTTCTTTTGTTTCTTGTCAATTGGTATTATTTACCGTAAAAAAACTATATTTAAAGCTTTATTTCTATGGATTCTGGCTAACTTTTTCAACTTTTTCTTTTCAAAGGTACTACATCACCATAACCTTAATGTCCATGTATAATATGAACGTTGTAGCCCCACCCGTTTGGTCAGAATTGGCCCAAACGGCACGAAAATATCGCACGAAAAATCAAAAAACTTATATTAAAAGCTTTATTTCTATAGATTCTGGCTAACTTTTTCAACTTTTTCTTTCAAATGTACTACATCACTATAACCTTAATGTTCATGTGTAATATGAACGTTGTAGCCTAACCCGTTTGGTCCGAATTGGCCCAAATAGCACGAAAATATCGCACAAAAAATCGAAAAAATCGTAAAAGTACGATATTCATGAGAAATATTTCTTCGATTGTACCCAAAAACGTGGCAAGTCTAAGTTCAGAGATTTCGAAGGTCCTGTCAAATTTTCATCAAGATCGCACATGTCGTTTGCCCGGTAGAGAGCGAACAAACAGACAGAAAAAAAAAACAAAACAAACAAAACAAAAAAAAACACCCGAGCTAAATTTTTTGGGGGTCAGTGAAATTGAAGTCTTCGCTTCACTCGCTTCGCTCGCTACGCTCATCCAAAAAGCTTTACTTCTATGGATTCTTGCTAACTTTTTTAACTTTTTTTTTCAAAAGGTACTACATCACCATAACCTTAATGTCCATGTATAATATGAACGTTGTAGCCCCACCCGTTTGGTCAGAATTGGCCCAAATGGCACGAAAATATCGTACTAAAAACCAAAATCTTAAATTAAAAGCTATATTCTATAGATTCTGGCTATTTTTTTCAATTTTTTCTTTCAAAATGTACTAAATCACTATAACCTTAATGTCTATTTATAATATAAACGTTGTAGCCCCAACCGTTTGGTCAGAATTGGCCTAAATGGCACGAAAATATCGCACAAAAAATCGAAAAAAATCGTAAAAGTACGATATTCATGAGAAATATTTCTTCCAAAAACGTGGCAAGTCTAAGTTCAGAGATTTCAAAGGTCCTGCCAAATTTTCATCCAGATCGCATATGCCGTTTGCCCGGTAGAGAGCGAACAAACAGACAGAAAAACAAACAGAAAAAAAACAGAAAAAAAACAAAACAAACAAACAAAAAAACACTCGAGCTAAATTTTTTTGGGGGTCGGTCGAAATTGAAGTCTTCGCTTCGCTCATCCAATTAATGTGATAGTAGGAATCTTCGCAAACGTGTTTTTTATTCGCGTTGATGGATGAGCTTTTCAATAATAAAATGTTAACATTGATTTTAAATTATAATAACATATTAACACGGCCCATACAAAGCAATCATTGGGTCTGTTGGATATTTGATTGTTTGTAACAAGGCTGTGAGTAAGGTATTAAATATCCTGTGAAGTTTTCATACAAGGCTGTGAGAAAGGTCTAAAATCTATCTATATTTTCGTGCTATTTGGGCGGATTCTGACCAAATGGGTGAGGCTACAACGTTTATATTTCACATGGACATTAAGGTAAGGGTGATGTATTGACTTTTGACCGAAAAAATTGAAAAAGTTAGCCAGAATCTATAGAAATAATCAAATAAATGTTTTTGGATGAGCGAAGCAAAGACTTCAATTTCACCGACCTCCCAAAATATTTAGCTTAAGTGTTTGTTTGTTTTTTTCTGTCTGTTTGTTCGCCCTCTACCGGGCAAACGGCATATCCGATTTTGATGAAAATTGTCGGGGACCTTCGAAATCTCTGAACTTAGATTTGCTACGTTTTTGGGTACAATCGAAGAAATATTTCTCATGAATATCGTACTATTACGATTTTTTTCGATGTTTATTGCGATATTTTCGTGACATTTGGGCCGATTCTGACCAAACGGGTCTGGCTACAACGTTAATATTCCACTTGGACATCAAGGTCATGGTGATGTATTGCTTTCTGAAAGAAAACGTTGAAAAAGTTTAGCCATAATTTATAGAAATAAAGCTTTTAATATAAGTTTTTTGATTTTTTTGTGCGATATTTTCGTGCCATTTGGGCCAATTCTGACCAAACGGGTGGGGCTGCAACGTTCATACTATACATGGACATTAAAGTTATGGTGATGTAGTACCTTTTGAAAGAAAAAGTTGAAAAAGTTAGCCAGAATCCATAGAAATAAAGCTTTTAGTATAAGTTTTTAAGGTAAATTATACCAATTGACAGGTAACAATAGAAACTTGACAACAATCACCTACCCCTACAATGCGTAGGCAGCAAAACAAAGCACTTGCAAAAGTAAAGATTCTTACGCAAACTAAAAACTTAAAAAAAGCTCATCCATCAACGCGGCGGGACTTTAGCGTTTTCCTAGTCCTAGTAATATTAAACACCTCAAAACACTCAAATTAAAACCTTTATTTCTATAGATTCTGGCTAACTTTTCAACTTTTTCTTTCAAACGTCAATACATCACCATTTCTAAATGTGCATGTGAAATATGAACGTTGAAGCCCCACCCGTTTGGTCAGAATCGGCCTAAATTTCACGAAAATATCGCACAAAAAATCGAAAAAAGTCGTAAAAGTCCGATATTCATGAGAAATATTTTTTCGATTGTACCCAAAAACGTAGCAAGTCTAAGTTCAGAGATTTCGAAGGTCCCCTTTAATTTTCATCCAGATGGCATATGCCGTTTGCCCGGTAGAGAGCGAACAAACAGACAGAAAAAAAAAAAAAAAAAAAAACACCCGAGCTAAATTTTTTGGGGGGCCGGTGAAATTGAAGTCTTCGCTTCGCTCATCCAAAAATGTAAATATAAATTTAAAATAATAAAAACATATTAAAACGGCCCATACAAAGCAATCACTAGGTATGTTGGATCTTTGATTGTTTGTAACAAGGCTGTGAGTAAGGTATAAAATCTCGTATGAAGTTTTCATACAAGGCTGTGAGAAAGATCTAAAATCTATATTTTCGTGCTATTTAGGTGGATTCTGACCACACAAGTGGGGCTACAACGTTCATATTTCACATGGACATTCAGGTTAGGGTGATGTATTGACTTTTGAAAGAAAAAGTTAGCCAGAATCTATAGAAATAAAGGTTTTAATATTTAACACCTCAAAAAACTCAAATTAAAACTTTTATTTCTATAGATTCTTTTAGGCTAACTTTTTCAACTTTTTCTTTCAAACGTCAATACATCACCATTACCCTAATGAACATGTGAAATGTGAACGTTGTTGCCACACCCGTTTGGTCTGAATCGCCCAAATTTCACGAAAATATCGCACTAAAAATCGAAAAAAATCGTAAAAGTACGATATTCATGAGAAACATTTCTTTGAATGTACCCAAAAACGTAGCAAGTCTAAGTTCAGAGATTTCGAAGGTCCCCTTTAATTTGCATCCAGGTCGCATATGCCGTTTGCCCGGTAGAGAGCGAACAAACAGACAGAGAGAAAAAAAAAACATTTAAATTTTTTCGGGGTCGTTGAAATTGAAGTCTTCGCTTCGCTCATCCAAAAATGTTAATATTAATTTAAAATAATAAAAACATATTAACACGGCCCATACAAAGCAATCATTAGGTCTGTTGGATCTTTGATTGTTTGCAGTGTTGGGGAAGGAACTTTCAAAAAGAACGCGTTCTCGCGAACGCGTTCTTTTTTTGAGAACTTTCCACTGAACTTACTCTTGTTTAAATGAATGAACTTGAACTTCTAAAAGTTCTTTTCGAGAACGAACTTTTCAGTTTAAAAAGTTCATTTGAAAGTTCTTTTCGTGCGTCGAGCAGCCGTCGACTCGCCGCCGCCGACGCTAAAAACAATAAAAAATCGTTGTTCCATCGTTGGCCTACGTTGACGTAAGTTCAGCCGATTTTGACAAGGTCACGCACAATTCACGAAGTCTAACTTAGTTAAAAAGATGCACGCCAACTAATTCGGAAACAAATAAATTTTAGAAGCCTTAGACGCGAAGTATCTGCTGTAATTTTACAAGCTGGTCGACGAGAATGTAATACAAATCATCAACACGATCAAAGACAGGTCAACTATCGTCCGACCGCCGTCAGCCGTGGGAAGATCGCGATCTATGACACGGGGCGGTATTCTAAGCCCCTGTCTCCTAAGCCCCTGGACCTTTTTTTGGCTTCTAAGCCCCTGTGACCGACGGTTGTGCTACACGTTGCGAAGCGGGGCTAAGAAGACAAACCGGTCCGGGCTTTAGAAGACTAAAAGTCTTCTTAGGCCCTGTCTCCTAACGCCCGCACGAAAACCTTGTTCGTTCCCATGAGCCATTACAGATAAGAAATGATAACGAATTTTTAAGTGTTTATTATTATCGATTTTTTTTAAACTTAGTACCCACAGGACCGGAAGCATAAATGTTATAAGACTATGTAATTTGATCTCGCGTGCATTCGTCGTTTACAGCGTAAAATAGACTAAAAAGGACAAAACGTGCACTAGTTTTTTGTGTAAATGGAAACTTGTGAAAACAGGGTAAATTAACAAAAATTACCTAAAAGTTCGCATTATTTATTTTTTAAATACGAATTTTTGGAAGAAGTACAAAACGAGTGTTCATTAGACGTCTCTCCTTGGTAGTAAAAAATATATATTCGAATATGTAAATTTTGTCTTAAAGGGGTATTTAACCGCTAAACTCAAAAAATATATTTCATTCAGGCTAACTAGTAAAGAATTTAGCAATTAACAGAAAAATTATTGGGGCCACCATGAACTCCCAAAAAATTGTCAAACATGACATATTTCGAGCTAAGGTCCCATGGCATAAATCTCCAATAAGAAATAACATGGAGACGATCTTTTTTTGCCCCCGACCTTGGGAGGATTTTGATCCAAAAAAAATATTGGCCATTTATTGACGTACTCTCAGCCTTTTCTGTAAATTCTGTATATTTCGTTTTGTAATTGGGGGCAATTTAGTTTGGTCAAATATGCTATTACCAAGATGGGGTTGTTTTTGGAATGCGTATTTTTGCGTGTTTGAGGGTATATTTGGGCACTGTTTCAAGGACACGATTTTAAAAAATGAGAAATTTTAGATTAGTTTTTATGCTCCAGTATCTATGTGGACCAAAAAAGAAGCAGGTTTAAAAACCGATTTAAGAAATTTCCCAAAACACCAATTTTTGCAAATTTCTAGATCAAAATAATTTTAAGTTACAAGAAATATTTTTTAAAACTGTCATTTAGTGTAGTATTTTGCTATAGTTTCATGTGGTAAAAATGATTTTTTGACTTAAGCCCTTTAAGTAAGCCACAGGGGGAAAGAACGTTAAGGCTAATCTAGACATACAGGTGATATTTTTAATAATTCTTTCATTTTTCAAAAAAATGATTAACCATGATGTAAATGATGTTAAAAAAGTGAAATTTTATTTTTTATTATCATTTTTTCGGTCTGTCCCGGAAATTTTAAATCTTTAAAACTAAAAATCACTGCCCAAACAAAAACGGTTTGTTAGAATGATATGAAAATTTAACCACGTTTTTGGAGTTCTTTTACAAGTGATATAACATATGTTTCATGCATTATTTCTTAGTTTACTTATTTTGATTTTTTTACAGTACCGCTGAAAACGTGAATCGAAGTCGCTGTGTTCAGCCCATCTTACATAGATTAAATTTTTTTGCAAAAATGTGAAATATTTTATATTCACCTCTGTGTGGACCCCTCAGCTTTAATTTCCACCTAACAACTTGTCTGTATCACCAATAGCGGATGAGACCTACTCATTTCCCTGCCGTCATGAAAAATCCCTCCAAAAATCGTCTCGCGTCGTCGGCAAACCAATCTGCCCGCGACTGAACGATGGCGTTGCGGGGGCCCAATCTCGGAACTCTGACAAGCGGCCGGCGAGCTTCGGATAGCACGAATTTTGTTTGTGGATCTCAAGTGTCAGTGATGCAATATGGCTGGGCTTCGTCTTGGGTAACGCGTGTCTGTACATCTGTTTTATGTTTATAATAAAATTAATTTTACTCTGGTAGGGCATTGGACAAGTGTTTTATGATACGGGTAATAAAAAGTAATGCGTTAGCAATCAATAATAACAATAGGCATAATGGTAAGGCGAGGGCAACTCTCGAAATAAAGGCAGATTTAAAAAAAATTTTGTGAAGACAAAAACCGTTGAGTGATTAATATACCCTACCCACTCATTACTTTGCGCACAATACAACAATTCCGATACCAAGATTCGAACCTGGAACCCCAGTCCACACACCACGATTGTTACGGTTGCGTTGTGACTTCAATCATTATAATTTTATGGTTATCACTAATCAGATATCTGTTTTGGGAAAGACAACGAAGACCTAAAACACTGAAAAATGTTAACAGTTTTTCCCACTTGACTGAATTGATATAATGCATTTTTTGGGTTTATCACTCGGCAGTTCTAGCATTGATTTATAAACCATCCTTGTTCTAGGATATATTTCGTTGTTACAATGGGTTGTAGGAATATGATGTCAGGTCTGACATGAACCAGGCACTGTGAGCCCAACGGGAGCAACGAACACGCAAAAAAAAAAATAGTCGTTTTGTTGAAAATGAGATATAACATGTATAAATGCATTCTTTTTTTAGATAATTTTATGAAGCGTTAGGCCTAGGGCTAGTTAGGACTCAATAAAAAAAAACTTGGGGACAAATTCTGTCCTAATAGTTGACGGTGGCAAGCATCGAAACGGCGCCTTCCAGAATAAAAGTTTTACCATTCCACTTCACGCGTTAGGCATACCCTACCAGTGTCGGATTGAAACTTAGATGTATTTATCCAATATAGACTATTAGCAAATAATACCTTGTTTAAACTTATTAAATTATATTGATAGAAAATAAAAAATACATAAGTATTTGTATACACTTTTTACACTATGTGAGGAATACATCTACCACACACATTTACTGAAACGAACTGATTTTCGGAAAGAGTGACAGTCGTTCATTATTGTCCTACCATTTAATTCTTGCAACGGGTGTACCCTGGTTGGTTAGAAAAAAAACAAATAACACATTAGAAAGGGGATTTTGACAGCTTGCTCAAGTGAGGGACCCTAACGGTTGATGCGCCCTTTAATTTAATAAACTAAAACATACCGGTGGATGATAAGAAGAGAACGGAAGGGTTGTTTTAAACTTTGCGAAGGTCAAGCATTGATCTTTTTTTTAATACTCTTTGGGAAGTTGAACCAATTGATGTATAGCTAGCTAGATTACAATATTGACAACTAAGATGTACCGGTAGTTGACATTCCTCTTGATTGTCGGCTCTGAATGGCAACTCATTATAATTGTACGGAATCGAACCCGGGTCTCTAGCTTGCCGGGTGTTTTTACTGTTATCACTACGCTAAAGGCTTTGGGACGATCGCTGCTATTTCTGCACTACATAGCTTGTTTACAGATGCGATCTGTATGACTGGCGGCTGATGTCAATGGATTGGTGGGCGGGTAGGGGGGGAGCCGATAATGTGTTCGCCTGGCGCCAAGTGTAGAGTATCGCATGTTATTACTGTGTCTGTTGCTGCGCTCAAGGTCAGGTCGGAGTCAGAGGGAAAATGCTACAGTACACAAAATACGTAAAGATTCAGAGAGAGGGATTAAAATTGTGTGGGTAAATTTGGTAAAGGATTTTCACCATAAACATTGGTATTTCTAGTTTGTATTGTAGGCAAGAGAAGACTTGCAAATATGTTGTGGGCTCCAGTGATAATCATAATAAATTCTTTCTTTTTATTCACTCGAATGGCAAATTGTATTTCTGTTATGTTTTGCCCGCCTGCTACTGTTATGTTATCTTTTCTCCAAACACCGAATACCATCATGGTCCCCCGTCTGAGCCCGGGGTAGAATTGGCCCAGACCGGGAGCATGGCTCTGCTAATCGTAAAAGGCGTTTTAAAAAGAGAAAAAGCCCCACCTTGCAAACATCAGCTAGTATGAAGGGTAGTATAGTTAACTCCCCGAATCTAGAGCGAGCTCTGGCAATCGTCGTCGGGGGACCTTGCCCCCTTCCCTTGACGACCCCTCGACGCGATGACGACAATTACACCACGGACGATGACAAAGACAATGACGCCCTGCGACGTGATAACCCACTATCCTCCTTTTTACCCGTGGTTGGTTCTGACTAGCAATGGGCCCCCCCCCCCCCCCCCAGGTTAGAGTGGTGCATTATGAACTAACGGTTGAACGTCCTTAATCCAAATAAACCAAAAAAAACAAACATTCATGGTCTTGGTCTCAAAGTTTGGACACTTGAATAGGAACAGGATATGTCTCTACTTTCTCATCGGAACACTTTGTCCGTGAGTTGTAATTTTAAATCCCACCTCTGATGGCCAAAATTACAGTATGATGGGGGTGCTGATAATTAATACGTTGAGCCGTGGATTTTTCCCGACAGTTTGATTGGAAAAGGGGGGGTTAATTTGGGGAATAGCTGATTATCCGCCAGATTTAAATTGTTACTTTGTACATGAAAAACGATGCAATCAGTTTAACTATCAAAACGAGCTGAAATCTCATAAAATCCAAGACTTCTGAGAAATGGACCTTCACAAAGACGAGCATATTTCACGCGACTATCACAGTACCCGCTCACGCGCTGTGGTGGGGAGGGGGGGGGGGGGGGTTTTAAAATTAGGGTAACCATCTGTACCCTTTTACTATTTTTTTACCTATACTATTTTTGGGATCTTCTGCAAACTGTGTCCGGGTTATTTTTTTAAAACGGTAAATGTCCGGTTTTACCCTATTTCGAGGTTTTGTTGGGGGAATCAAAATGAAAACTACTTTCAAAATCAACTAAGTTTATATCCTTCAAAACAAAACGGTGATCCCCTGAGTTTCAATTCTTTTAGTCAAAAAAATGACGAAATAACTAGTATGCTGATTTATTTAGCCTTGGCGAAAGGGTCTCTGGCAGCTGGGCCCCAGCTACCAGACATTGAACCCGTCCCCGAAATTATTCCTAATTACGCACTGATCACTGATCAGAAGCCATTGCAGTAGACGAAGACGATTCACAAGATTAATTCTACTTGAAAACGCTATGTAATTGTTTTAGCCATCTGTCCCATTGTCCACCAAACACATTAACAAATTTCCCCCCCCCCCCGCTAGGGCGCACCTTGATTTTCCCTAGTTTTACAAAAATGTCCTTTTTTCATTCATTTCGTAAGTTGTGTACAGTTATGTACCTATGTTACGTCGATCCGAATTATCATTTCGTAATGCGTAGCATTATTATTATTTATATTATTATTATTATTATTTTCAGCATGCTATGACGGCTGTCACATGAGAGCTGACAATATTTTCAATATGACAATTTTAGAAAAAATATGATTCACCAAAAATAGTAACTAAGCACTCTCAATCGAATAATGAGATGCTTTTTGGGCTCGTAAGTCATAAACTGTGTATTGTGTTTATTTTTGACAAATTTAAATATATTATTGTTTTCGGCCAAAACACTTTGTTCTTATAGCTCATAGCTCATTCAAACGGGAAACCATAATTTGGAAAACAACTCATGTATGCATGTAAGAAAAAAAAACCACATTTTAAATGAAAAAAATTAGCTAAGGGGCCCAAAATTCAATAAGTAAACCCCATTCTCGGCTTGTTTGGTGGGGTCCCGGGGTTCTCGTGCCAAATTTGTCCAAGGTTGGGCCGTGTGCTTTCCACCTCCATTACAGACTATAAAAACCTAGAAAGAAAACCGAAACCCCCTTCCACAGAAAAAATACTCGACAATTCCAAATGATCTCGTTATGTCCCTCCCACCATCCAACACTTCGCTCTTTGCTGTCAGATGACCCTGTACGTTCTATAAATGGTGAAATAAATACACGCATAGTTTTTTGAAGTGCTACTCAACCCCACATATTTTATGCTATGCTAGAAGCATTAAGATTTTTAATATAAAGCCAATAGTGGAAAGTGAATGTGACCTTATATTTGACGTAGGTACTGATGACAAAGTGTTAATTGGCCGATTTTACGAAGTTTTTAACAAAAAATTTTCCTAATATCTTCATACAAAGAAACTAAAATACCGCACTAAATACAAAGATGTTTGATTTTTTTTTTTCCTTTACTGTTACGTATTTACGGACGGGGGACAAAAGTAAACCCAAAAGGTACAGCAAAACCATTTTCATACTCTTCTGCAAGCTTTTCTGAACATCAAGGGGGGGGGAGATTGCAAGTGCCCCCCGTGGCATCGGCTTTACCCCCCTGCCCCCTCATGTATCAATATCAATAGGTCTAAGTTTAAAAAATACTGCCAAAAGCAATTAAATCTCATCCTTTGGTTGGAAGACAAAGATGATCAATGTTTTGATCAGTAGAATCGTTGGAGAGCGAGTGGTAATCTCTGCCTCCCTCGCGTCCACGGCTCCGCACCGTGCCGGCCGGCCTGACCTTTACTCGCAGATGCAGCGACGAGACGAACATTTAGACATTTGAAAATACGCGCGAAGCGATGTTTTCGGTTTCGCAGTCTATCGGGAAAACGCTGAACTTTTAGAGGCCATTCGCCGGTAACGGAGCAGTTCGCGAGCTAGGGGGAAACGCTAGCGCTAAAACAAGTGGCGGCCGGGATCTACAATGGCCCTGGGAAATTTAATCGAAATAATATTGCGGTTCTAGTAATAATACTAGTGGTCCTGTAAGAACAGCAAGGGTTAAGCATAGTGAATTAGTATTTCGGGGTTCCCTCGGTTGTATTAATTTATAGTAGAAACGAAATTGTATTTTTTCTGATCATTTACACTTCTGTCGGTTTCGCTTGAGGCAATCGAATATGATTATACCCCCACAGTTTATCGAAACGACGAGCGTGAAATTAAAATATAAGACACAGAGAAGTGATCCGCGATACTATTATTTCGTGTATATTTCGGGATTTTAAAGTATAAAATTTGAGTAGTTTTTAAGAATATTATAAGGCGTAGAAAAAGAATACAAAAAAAAGGAGTTAAAAAGGGGCCCAGGCCTAATGGCAAATTAAGTGCAAAAAGTGTAACTAAGTGGAAATTGGCACTATTACTATTCGGGTACGAGAAGTTCAAAATTCGATGGCCCCAAGGTGAGCTTCTCTGACTTTATTATTAATAAAAATTTAAAATTAATTTAATTTAAAATCACCCAGACTAACTAATATCAAATTGAGCCTAAAGCTTATTTTTATGAGGAATAAATAAATGTCAAAATATATTTTTAATATAAATTTCGATTGTTATATTTTTGATAGGTCATATCTTTAAACCTTGTCGTAGGCTTTCGTAGGTCTACTTTCAATTTCACCCTTTACTTTCAATATAAAGATAGCCTATCATCATATATGGTCTTACAGTTGACGCGCCCTTATACCCAAAAAACTAAAAAAGCGTATTATTTTATATCAATATAATAATCAAAACTTAAATGCAAATGTTCCCGGGTACTAAACATATGACTCGCTCACTCGTCAACAACGACTTTGGCGTTTTTTCGGTCTAGTTTTGGCTAAGCCCTTATTTCCCGAAAAAGTGTGGGACTGGAAAACCTAGGTCCAATCCCCTGGTCGGGAAAGATTTTGTTATTTCTGGGGTTGTATTTTGAAAATTATTAAACCCTGTTTTGAAATGCATATAACTCAGTGTTTTAGTCTATCATCTGTGCAATAAAATAGAAAACATAGCCAGTAAGAAGAACGGGGTTAAGATTGCAAGGTTTGCCAATATCCGAGCGGAATGTGGGGGTACCTTGATCGTGCAAGATTCGATACACCTTGGGCACTGCAATTTCACGGCCGGGCAAATAACAAACCAAAAATATTTTTTCAAAAACAACAATTGTTTTTAAAATAGGTCCTACACATTAGCAGCCTATTTTTCAATTTGTTACTTCTTGTAGGTTTAAATCGCAACGAACCTAGCTGATTTTGTTAACAGTCTTCAGTAAACTCGTACCGGATGCCTGTCTAAAATTTCAGCTCAATCTGTTCAGCGATTCGGCTGATTTTCGACGAACACACACGCACGCACACAGACTCACAGAATGAGCGCCGGGTTTGAGTTGAATGTAGACACTCAGTCGCTTCACTCCCTCGTTTAATTATAGATTGTTGTAGACATATTGATTCATGTTGATGTAATTAAGGATACCTCTTTTGACTAATGTGTGAGAATGTATACCTAAAGCTTGTTGCCAGTGGCAGTACTTGTTTTGATATAATTTGTTGATTTTGCTTGATTTTTCTTTGATTATTTTAGATTTCTCTTTAAAATTAAACTGGAAACGTTGGTTGAAATAATAAAAGTGCACTGATAAAACCGAAAAATAATTATGCCATTATATTATTATTTAAAGCTGTTGCATCGTCCTCTAAACTATATTTAATTATCAAAGGAAGATGACTGCAATCTTATCTAGATGAGTGAGGGTCTTAAACATAAAGGAAAAATATATTTTGTAATATTTTGGGCAGGATGTTACGTCTCTGTCAGTCATTATATGCAAATTTTTGGACAAAAGTTGGAACACTGAGCAAGGTGATATACTTAATTTAGAGCGACGATTTTTTATATTGTTTCTAAAAATCATTGCCTTCCACCTCCTTATAAGGAAAAACAATTTTGTGAAATATCGTTCAATGTTCTATTTTTTTCGTCCGCAGGTACAAAACTCTTATTTGTACCCTGACAACAAAATCGTATATCGAACGGTATTTCAAAAATTGTTTTTCCTTATAAGGAGGTGGAAGGCAATGATGTGAAGTAACAATATTTAAAAAAATCGTCGCTCAAAATTAACACCTAGCCCAGTGTTCCCACTTTTGTCCCGAAATTCGCATATTATGGCTAACAGGTACGTATCGTCCCGCCCCAAAAAATACAAAATATATGTTTTTGTAATCTTCAAGACCCTCACTCATTTAGATAAGATTGCCGTCATCTTCCTTTAATTTTAAAATATAGTTTAGAGGACGATACAATAGCCCTTAAAGAAAATATCACACTGAATTACATAAAAAGAGAATTTTATTCCCTGCGTTACCGAAAACTAGGTTTCCATTTTAAGGGATGCGTATTTAACAAAAATCAATTAAATTTAATTAAAATACCTATGCTATGAAAATAAAAACAAATAGTTTTCCGAAGCGTTTGGAATTTAATTTATTTTTTATGTAATTCTTTGATATATTTTTTTGTCATAGTCATATTTTATGTATGAATATGAGGCTTCACAAAATTAGATAGAATGAAATAGAAAGGCACCTATCGTAGCGCTTTTCAATATATTATCTCGATTCTAGAAAATATAAAAAAAAAGTGTTTTGAATCCGTCAAAAAGGCCATATACACCAAAATGTCCTACATTTCCTGCCTGATTCGCGATAAAATCGTGAAAAATCTGCTATGGTAGGATGCCCATTTAGGCCTATCCATTATTAATTAATATATGTATTAAAAAAATTTTAATTATCCGTTATTAAGGTTTTAAACAGTGGCGTAGCGGTAACCAAAGCCGCCCCCGCAAGACTTGGGGGCCTCTCGTCTGGGGCGGGGTCACTGGTCAAGCTGAGTTCAGGGGCCAAAATATGAGTTATTGATACTCGTGTTTAGAGAAAAAAACTATATTATTACTAAAATTTATTTTCCAAAAGTCTATGTCTGACACTTGCGTTTTCAGTTTGCCATCAATTAACGAATCTATGTTCAACTCGATGTTCAATAAACGACTCGATATGCAGACGTAATGATCGCGCTCTCTAAAATAGCATCACATCAAAAAACGAAGTAGAAAAAGAAAGCAAAAACCAATTAAAAGAAAATGGCACGTTCTAATCTGTTATGATGGTTGTCACCAAAGTTGTTTCAGTCGAAAAGTATAAAAGTATGGACTTGATCTACACTTGTATTTTGGCCAAAAGAAGAATCGTTCATTCTTCGTTCGTTCGTGAACTCTTAGAAGACCAACGACTGTCAGATACCCACCCCCCTAGAGTATTGGGTTTTAAAACCAAAACGGGCAATTTGGGGTCATTTTTAGGGCGCGACTCTCGGGAGCGGCCTTATAGGTTTGCAAAAGTTTATACATTATGTATGTGTGAAACATTTGGACGCGCGTCAAGACCTATGCATTTATTTGAGGTAGAAGATATTAACCAATACCCAACGAAACTTTACAATTATGATTCCAAAAGCACACAGCATCACTCCTTGAAATTTCATACTGTTTTGAGGGGCGTAAGTTTTTCCTAATGCAATTTTAGTCAGCCGTAAAATTTTACATTTTACACATTGCGATAGTTTTATCAAAAGTCCGTTACAATTTTGCGTTATCACAACGAAACTCAAAACTCGCATCGCCTCGATAGTTTGGTAATAGAATACTACCAAAAAAATTTCCTGGCGTTATTAGTTGCGAAGCCACGTGTTACAGAAAATATTCAATTACGAAATCAAAAATTTGTGTATACGTTTTGCCAAACTTTACGATGATTTTGCCAAATTATTCCAAAATGCAGGGCGAATGCGATTAGTCATGTCCAAACATTTGTGTATAGTCCCAAAAAAAACATTTAGTTTCATTCAATAGTTCATCAAGGTGTCCAATAAAATTTAATGTTTTGTAGCACTTTTTATCTTGTAGAGATTTTTTTATTTATTTATGAAGAAGATTGAAACTACGTTAACGTCCTTTTGCATGGTGGTTTTACTATTGTAAAGTTTTGGGGTATGTAAATTTGCAATGAAATCGGATCATAAGAAAGGCCAAAATGTTGATTAAGATAATCGTAATGTATCATAATTGTTCGCCCCAATAGTTAATAAGTCATTGTTTGCTAGCAATTTTGCGTTAGCACAATGTTACTTAAAAACATTTCACCTTCATCCTTTGACTATAAAATTGGCATTAAACTAATTCACCTGATGTTTGTATTTGGGCAATACGAATTTTAAAAAAATTTTGGAGCTGATTTTTGTGGTGTGGGTGGCGTGTGTGGCGATTCCATCGTATATCGGTTATCGGTGGTTACGCAAGGCAATCTTGGCCTCGAGCGAGCGCTGTGTTCTGGCCATCTGTTCAGTGTCATCTCGCAGCAGTGGAAGGGGGAAGGGGACGTGTCTGGAATAGAACTGACTGACCATATCTGGAGAGAATTGAGATGCGTTAGTTAAAATAGCTAAATAATGTTTTGGTTTGGATTGGATTGGATATTGCTTTACGTCTCAAAATTATGCAACTTGGCTAATCGAGACGAAGGGAGGGACGTAAGGGATGACGCGGGGGGACAAGGGGTGGACAGGCCTGTGCTGGTCAGAACCAGCCACAAGCATATGGGGGGGGCAGGGGTTCCCCCACGTCGTGGTCGTCTCCGTCTGTGTCATCATCCGTCCATGTTGTCTTTGTCGTCGCCGTCGGGGAGGTAGTCAAAGGGAAGGGTTCCCGACGACGACAAAAAATGATTGAGTATAAATGTATAGTGTGAATGTTTTGAGTATAAATGTATAGTGTTGTTATGTCTTGTCTCATATGAAATCAGTATAAGTTAAATTGAAATGTTTGAATTACACTATAAGCAAAAGATGTAGGACTGATGATCATGTTAAGATACGTGAAGTCATATTCATATGGGCGTCATCAGATGTTTCAGATGACAAAAAGCATTCATTTTTTATCTTCTTTGGGGTGATGTTTTAATGGTATTGGACTGCTTCACCTAACGCGTCAGAAGCAATATCCTCATTCGCGAGGTTGCCACTTCGAAAACCAGCTGCTATCCATACGAAAGGTTGTACCCGTAGTTTTTTGGGTCGTGATCAAGAAAAATGATGGGTATGAGAGTCATAAAATGGCCTGTGGCTTTTCCCCTCCTGTTAATATAACGTGGCCCAGGTTTCCACTCAAAACGAATTAATTTCAACATTATTTTCAAGTCAAATCGACAAAATAGTATTTGGGCCCACTGGAAATAATATTGCTAATTTGGAAATACTTTTATTCTAGCCCAAAATTTATACAGATCATAACCCAGCGAGCAAAGGGCGAGCGTTTCCATTTGACTCTGCCGGAAAAAAGGGTAAACTGGTTTTGTTTTGTTTGTTTTGTTTGTTTGTATGTCTCACCGTAACGTTCGAACGGAGGCTCGGATCGAGTTTGAAATTTGGACATCCGCAAGCTTCGTTCTCGATTGAATGCCATTATTTTTGAGGCAAAATGTTTAAAAGTTAAAAAGTTATATTTAAATTGGAAAACTTGGCCCCGTGGACAGCGAACGGCGCAAATTTTATAATAAAAAATGTGCAATGTGGTAAAAGCTATAGCACGTGCTCGCTTATCAACGCGTCCAACTGAGCGTTGATAAATATTGATAGCTTATAACACGTTCATGAAAAAACATTATCATACCTTACTTTATGTAATTCAAAATATGGATGTAACAAAAAAAATAAAAATATACGCGACGGCACTCCTAGTATACGTTTTTACTGAGAATTTAAATCTTATTACACTGGTTAAATAAGATCAACACCTTTGATTTATGTATTGATGTTTTATTCATGTATGAGATTAAAATATTCACCTAAAATATACAAACATACGTGATTTTTAAAATATATTTTTGACGTTAGAAGACGCTGTGGTAGGCTACGTGCCATAGATTTGACCGTATGGCGTGATTACCTTCATGGTATGTTACCCAATTTTGCGTGATCACAATGTTACTTACAAAAATTCATACCTTGATCATTTGATTAAAAAATTGCATAAAACTAATTACCGAATTTTATTCTTCATGTATCTCATTATTTTATATTCTTCATTTCATCATCTAATTATTAATCTAATCAATGGTATTGAGACATTTAAATATTTTTAACAGATCATGGGTTGCCGCATGGTTTTAGCGTGGAAGTTTGTTTACTTTTTGTTTCTTGAGTGGTTACTCCACATGTCTGGCGTTCGAGGGGTTGTCTCGAGTAAACATTCGGATACGACTTTTTATTTGGGTGCTCCCCGTGTAACTACATGTGCTAAAAAAAATATAGCCAGGAATCTTGACCTTATATTTCTCAGTGATAATTACTAACATATCTAAACATTCGACACAATCCGCTAGCGTCTTACGCAACACACCATGTGTGGGAACTCCCCAGCCCCTGTAAACAGCCGAATTGACGGCATCACACGCGACACATTAGTGTGGGCTCGGTTCTTTACAAAATTCCTTACACAAACACTAACAGTGAGTCCCTGCCTTTTATCTCGGCAACAGTGACGCAAAGCAAAAGAGCCTCCTGGAGGTTGGGAGTTCGATGTACGGGTTACCGGCCACAAATTATGAAAAATATAATTTGGAGTCGGTTTCATATAGTGATTGCCCAAACTGCGGGTCCCTTTCAGTTTGAAAATATAATTCGCCGGTGGTTTCGGGCCCGGGAGTGCGTTGTGCGAGGTTTACCATTGGAATTGAATAAATGATTAGCTACAAGCCCTAAATTTCATTAAAGTCGAGATTTGGCAAAATTGTGAAGGCATACTTTATTATTTACTGTTTCGTGCGCTAATAGAAACCCCAGGGCAAACCGAAGACAAAAATAATTTTCACTAGAGATGAAATGGTTTAAAAATGATCTCAAAACGTTTTCAAAAATGGATTTAGTTGTTAGGCCTACTTTTTTAAAAGGGTGGCAGTGTAGTGGGTGTATACATGACGGTTTTGAAAAACAGTTTTGAAGTCAAACCCGCGAAGAATGTTTTTGCTTGAACCCATTCAAAACCCAGTTTCGAAGCGTATACATATGTTTTCAAACCCCAAAGCGTTTTTAAATAGATTTTAAAACCGAATGTATATAAGATGTTTATATCTTTCTCAAAGTTACAGGGGAGATTTACTAAAAAATACGTTTTATAACTTCTACTCACATAATATAAGCCTGGTGATCTAGCAGTCACAATACAAATTAGCAATTTTTGTTTTGCTTTCATTATGTCTTATATGAGTATAAAAAACCAATTATTTTCGCCAGTCATTTTTTTCATTAGTACCGAATACACATGTTTACAACATGTTTAATGTCGATATAAGTTCTAAGTCATTACGATAGTATGCTCCAAGTTCTTTGTATGAGCTCTGGTAGCGAATTCTCGCAACGCTCTAAGGAGTATCTTGTTACGGCGAAGGTTTACCCCATAAGAATTCCCACGCTCGCACCGTTCACCACCAGAAAGAAAGCTAAAACTTATAATTTATTTTGGAAGCACTTGCTAGATGTTGCCTTTTCAACACGTTTCTAAATAATAAGGACAATACGAAATAATCACGCGATAACCAGAGACGTTGGTATGCATTAACAATCCATATTGCTTCTAAGAGACTACGCCTGCAGAGACACTAGAGTTAGTTCTACAGTTTTTTTTGTATGTGATTACTTTTTTTGTTTTTCAATATTTTGATTTTCACAAAGTTTTTTTTATCGTACTGGAAAAAGTTAATGGTTTATTGTCGTTGAAGTTCCAAGTTCATTTATAATAGGGATGCCTTTGTAATTTATCGCGCCCTACAGTAAAAGGCAGGAGGCCATTTACAGAGAAAAATCTTAACCCAAGGATGTATTAATAGTGTTATGAAAAAAAATTCACATTATGTTTTTTGGGGAATCGTATCAGCTCGCATTTTATTTTTGTTTTCATAAAGTGTTCCTGACAATTAAAGTTCTTATATTTTACCGCACTGATATTTTGAGGGGGTACAGTGTTTTTTTTTTATTCTTATTTTGTTCAAATTCATTTGAGAAAAATTAAGTTTATTACTCCGCTTTCTTTGGATTAGTAATTATTTTACCAGTAAAGAAAATGCGGCGGAAAGTACCGGCGCGGGAAGGCACTGCAAGAGGGCGCGCCAGCGCGACCTCTTGTTACTTTTTTTTTTTTTGGAAAAGTCAAAAAAATTATTTCCGGAACAAACAAATAAAATGAAAGTGTGGATGAAATATATTTTCAATTCCTTACACAATCAAAAGTATGAAATAGATTTCGTTCAACGATTAATTTTGGCATTGAAAAAATAAAAACTATTGAAAAATTCAGAGATGCACCCCTGTAACCCGCACCCACCATGGCCAACAAGTGGATGTCTACTCCAAAATAATCAACCTATTTGATGACCTTTAGCGAGCGAAGAAGATTCCTTTCCACTACACTGGAAAAAATATCCGGAATATTTTTATTTTTAATTTTTTTTCTGTTTGTATTTTTGTGTGTTCGTTAACACGATTCCGGCTGAATTGATACTCCAATTACAATAAATTTTCTGAAGGCCTTTGAAATCTCTGAACTTAAAAACTGCCACGTTTTTTAACGCAATCTAAAAATATTTCCCATAAAAATCGCCATTTTACGATTTTTTTTTCGATTGTTTAAAAATTTTCTTCAACTTATAACACTACGTGCTTTATCCGATTTTTATGTTATTTTCACAAAAACATTAATTTTATAAATAAAAGATATTCGTGTGAAATTAGAACACAATCGAAAAATTTTTCTAGAAAATCGAAATTTTACGCGTTTTTTTCTTTTGGATGGCGTAGCGAGCGAGCGAGCGAAGATCCATTTCACTACACTGGAGAAAAAAACCCGGAATGTTTTTTTTTCTTTTTATTCTTTTTTTTTGTATTTTGTCTTTCTGTTAACACGATTCCGGCTAAACCGTACTCCGTTTGCGATAAAATTTTTTATGGGGGCCTTCGAATCTCTGAACCAAGAACTGCCACGTTTTTGAGCGAAATCAAAAAATTATTTCTCATTAAAATCGCAATTTTTACGATTTTTTTCGTTTTTAAAAAAAATTTTCAGCTTATAACACCTGGGCCCTACATGCTTTATCCGATTTTAATGATTTTTTCACGAGAACTTTAATTTTATGAATTTAGGTATTCGTGTGAAATTTGAGCGCAATCGAAAAACAATTTCTCATGAAAAATTAAATTTTTCTTTTTTTTCTTTTTTTTTTAAAAACAATTCTTTGACTTATAACACCTACATGTTTTATCGTATTGAAAATGATTTTTTCTCAGAACCTTAATTTTATGAATTAATATTATTCGTGTAAAATTTTGTGCGCAATCGAATAATTATTTCTTATGAAAATTTCAATATTACGATTTTTTCTTTTTTTAATATTACGATTAATTAAAAAAATTAAAAATTTAATGAAAAATTTTGTATTTTATTTAATTTAATTTAAAAAAATCTTCAACTAAGTAATGTTTTTTTTCACAGAACAACAGAAAATCCGTATAACTAATTATGGCAGCTGAATGCACTAACTACGCTCATCCAACAACGCGGCGGGACCTAAAGGGCTAAAAACCCAAAAAAAATTTTTTACCACGTGATCCATAGCACAATACTACACTAAAATGACCGTTTAAAAAAATTATAACTTGTAACTGTGATTTAACACGAAATTTTTAATTTTTTTGATCCAGAAATTTGCGAAATTGGTGTTTTGGGAAATTTTCTTAAATCGACTTTGACCTGCTTCTTTTTTGGTCCACATAGATACTAGAGCATAGTACCAATCTGAAATGCTTCTTTATAACATCGTGTCTTAAAACTGTCCCCAAATATACCCTCAAACATGCAAAAATATGCACTACAAAATCACACCCCATCTTGGTAATCAGCATATTTTGACCAAACTACTTCCCCAAATTACAAAACTAAATATAGAGAATATACAAAAAAAGGCTGAAGAGTACGTCAATAATGGCCCAATTTTATTTTTTTTTTAAACCAAAATCCTCCAAGGTCACGGGGCATAAAGATCGTCCCCCATGTTATTCTTATGGGGATTTTTTTGCCGATGGGACCTAGCTCGAAAAATGTCATGTTTGACAATTTTTTGGGAGATCATGGTGGCCCCAATAATTTTTCTGTTAATTGCAAAATTTCATTACTAGTTAGCCTGAATGAAATATAATCTTTGAGTTTACCGGTTAAATCCCCCTTTAAGCGTTTTTCCTAGTTTCAAACAATTCTTTGGACTTTAAACACCTACAAGCGTTGAGGGGGACTAAGCTTTATTCTATTGTATGATTTTTTCAGAGAAACTTAATTTATGAATTAATATTTTCTTTTTAAAATTTGAGCCCCAATCGAATAATTTTTTTCGTATAAAAATCGCAATTTTACGATTTTTTTTATTTTTAAAATTACTTTTAAATGAAACAAATTTAAAATTTAATTTAATTTTTTTAATTTATTTAATTTAATTTAATTTAAAAAAATCTTCAACTTAGTAATAATTTTTTCAAAGAACTACAGAAAATATAGCACATGGCAGCTCAATGCACCAATACGCTCATCCAACAACGCGCCTGAAAAAGCGTTTGCGAAGCTTCCTAGTAATAATAATGTTTTATTATATTCTCGATTTGGTTTTGTCGGAAAACACTCCCGTAGGTGTTAATTGTTTTTTGGATGAGCGTAGCGAGCGTAGCGAGTGAAGCGAAGATTCCATTTTTCTACACTGGAGAAAAAATCCGAAATGTTTTTTTTTCATTCTTTTTTTTGTATTTTTGGGCTGATTGTTAACAAAGATTCCCCGGGTAAAACCGATACTCCAATTACAAAGAAAATTTTAAAGGAGGCCTTTGAAATCTCTGAACTTAGAACTGCCATGTTTTAGAGCGCAAGTGTAAAATTATTTCTCATAAAAATCGCAATTTTACGATCTTTTTCGATTTTTTAAAAATTTCTTTGACTTATAACACCTACATGCTTTTTCCGATTTTTAAAGATTTTTTTACAGAACCATAATTTTTTTGAATTAAAATAATCTTGTGAAATTTTAAAAGCAATCGAAAATTATTTCTTATGAAATCGAAATTTACGGGGTTTTCTTTTTTCAAACAATTCTTTGACTTATTACACCTACATGCTATATCCGACTGTAATGATTTTTTTTACAGAACCTTAATTTTAGAAATTAATATATTCGTGCGAAATTTTTGAGCGCAATCGAATAATTATTTCTTATGGAAATCGCAATTTTACAATTTTTTCTTTTTTAAAATTAAAGTTTATTTTATATTTAAATTAATTTTAAAAAAAATATTAACTTCGTCATGATTTTTTCACAGAACAACAGAAAATCCGCATAACACATGGCAGCTCAATGCACCAATTACGCTCATCCAACAACGCGGCGGGACTTTCGCGTTTTCCTAGTTATTGGATGAGCGTAGGGAGCGAAGCGAAGATTTCATTTCACTACACTGGAGAAACAAATCCGTTTTTTCCCCTTTTTTTGTATTTTTGTGTGTTTGTTAACACGATTCCGGCTAAACCAATACTCTAATTGCAATGAAATTTTCTGGAGGCCTTCGAAAACTCTGAACTTAGAACTGCCACGTTTTTTTTGCGCAATCGAAAAAATTTTTCTCATAAAAATCGCAATTTTACGATTTTTATTTTTTTAAAATATCTTCGAACTATAACACCTACATGCTAATTTGATTGTAATGATTTTTTTCACAGAACCTTAATTTATGAAATTTATATATTCTTGTGAAAATTTGAGCGCAATCGAATAATAATTTTTCATGAAAAAACTTTACTTTACGATTTTTAAAAACAATCTTTTGAATTATAACACCTACATGCTTTATCCGATTGTTATGATTTTTTCATAGAACCTTAATTTTACGAATAAATATATTCGTGTGAAATTTGGGCGCAATCCAAAATAACTTTCCATGGAAATCTCAATTTTACGTTTTTTTTTTTAATTTTACAAATTTTTTCGAATTATAACGTCTACATGCTTTTATCAGAATGTAATGATTTTTATACAGAACCTTAATTTTTTGAATTAATATTTTCGGTGTGAAATTTGAGGGGTAATCGAAAATAATTTTTTTTTGAAAATCGTAATTATACGCTTTTTTCGTTTAAAAAAATTACGCTCATCCAACAACGCGCCTGAAAAAACGTTTGCGAAGCTTCCTAGTTTACTACAATTCAGAAATTATAAAAGTTTGTCCCCAACCGGGTTCAAACCAAAAGGTCTCCCACATTCCAGGTGAGCATCTTAACCATGCCCTTCAGATGGTATAATGCAACTACAATTCATAGATTAAAATTTACCCTTCCTGATGGTCTAGTAGTTACGACGCTCACCTAAGGTGTGGGGGACCCGTGATTCGAATCCCGGTTGGGGCGGACTTTTTTAATTTCTGAATTGAAGTAAATAGTATTATTACATTTTAGAACACATTTTAGTGCCAGCAATAATTGAAAACGACACATATTATGTTAGATGAGCAGGTTCCCCAACTCGGCATAATTATGCAGTTATATTATATATTAAGTATGCAAAGTAAAAGATATGATACATTTAGGTGTATGTGGGGTCTACCCACGCAGCGACACAGTAACTGTTAAGTAATGAAAACGATGGTGGTTTGTTTCTCCCAAACCAATTCTTTATCAACATTCAAACTATGAATAAAATTGTCACAATAAAATCAATGCATATTAAAACAGTGCTTTTGCAATGCATACATGATTTAATTGCAACATTTTCGAGTCGAATGAGACGTTAAGCAATATCTAATCAATCGAATATTGCTAATGATTTATTTTTATCCCCCACCCCCACCCACCACCAACATTAATTGGGAATTTATGGTTTCACCTCGAGCAAAGTCCGCTTTTCCCAACGGTGTGCGACCGAACAAAACATCGTGCGGCGTTAGGAGACAGGGCCTAAGAAGACTTTTAGTCTTCTTAAGCCCGGACCGGTTTGTCTTCTTAGCCCCGCTTCGCAACGTGTAGCACAACCGTCGGTCCACGGAGCTGAGAAGCCAAAAAAAGGTTCCAGGGGCTTAGGAGACAGGGGCTTAGAAGCCGACACCTATGACACGCCCCCCTCCCCCCGTCAAACCCTGCTACTAGACCACCAGCAGAGCTCGAATTTTAATTAGTGCAACTTCTTTGACAAATATATGAAGCCATCCTCCGTGCTTCGTGTGCGTAATAATATAGTTCGAAATTTAATCTGGAAGTCGTATTGTACTTATTATTATTATAAAAATCAATTCCAAACATTTTGTTACCAATAACAACATCTGTGAATAGTTTTGCCGGTGGCTAGCATTTTTTTATCTTGCGACTGTCACAGCAGTGGTGGGTTGGTCCAAGGTCCACTGGATTTCGCAAAGGCTTCGCTGCCGCGCACAGGCCGATGGCCAAGTAAGGTCGTCCGATACACCTTCCACTATGGGGGCCGCCATGATGGATCACAACTGGGGGGTAAATTCGCGGCGAATTTAAATTTGGGCCGCGGCCCGCGAATGCATTATCCACGGGAAGATACTTCAATTTGAAGCGCATTAAACCGCATTAATTTTTGTATCAGTATAAGCATTAAGCGTCGGGGAAATAGGCTTAATTATCTGAAAAAAAATAATGCAGAAAATAATTTAAAATCAAATTAAAATGATATTTTTAATGCTGGCATATATTTTGCCTTCGGCCTATATAGCCCTTTGGGTTTTAGGCTTAATGAAATGCTACATAGCCTTTTTGGGCTACATAAAATAATAGGCTACTGTATTTATTTTATCAGGGAACAATAAGGTAAATGTTTCCAAGACAAAATCATCCAATCCCAAATCTCTGGAATGGCCTTATTTTGTAACTTAACTTGTAGGCTACTTAAATGATAAGATTATAGGCCAAATTTAAATGCTACATTGCCTTGTAAAACAGAAACATAAGGGGCTATATTTTTTTTTTTATCAGACCAGGGAACAATGGGGTAGGCCCTAACGTTTCCATGGGCCCAAAATCCAAATCATCTGGAATGGCCCAAACTTTGTAACTTCAAAGTTACTTGCATGAAATATTAGGCCCATATAATGAAATTTTACTACAGAAAAAGTATGGGCTATATTTTTTTTGTATCAGATCAGGGAAAAAGGCAGGCCTAAAACGTTTCCTAGCCCCAATCTTCTGGAATGGCAACTTTGAAAACTTCAAACTTACCGTACTTCAATGATTTTGCAATGTTATTAATAACGGAGATGCATGGGAAAATTTGGCCTTATTAATAATAAATAGGGAATTTATCCAAACAGAAGCACACTGCCAGGTCCAGGTTATAGTATAAAAACAATCCAATAAAAATTTTGAGATTATGCATCCATCAACCTGTATTTTAGTCCAAATCTTCAGGTAGGTTTATCATTGATGATTTTCAAAGGGGGGGGGGGGGGACGGGGGGGAAAAAACAATGAAACATACTAGTTGGTGTGTAACAGTGCATGTAAAGCAGGTGGGACAAGTCAAGGAAGAAGTACCTAGTGGTCGAGGATATATTTTTAGGTGACATGTAATATAGGCCTACCCCCAAACGACATACTGTACAATGGGTCCACATTACAAAATAAAATACAAAAAAATGCCCATGCAATACTCAGTGCTTTTAATATTAATATTTATCTTGTAGGCTCCATCTATTATTATCTGTACCTTAGAACTTATAATATGCTTTCGCTTCGGCTAAATGTTTTGACAATATCCATATTATCATTGATATTATGTACAACTTTGTACCTGTCAATGGAAATAAAAAAATACGAATTGCAAGGAATTTCTAAGGAAGGGTGGAATCATAAATAATAATGGTTGGAATAATAATCTATAGTAGGCTAATTCAAACTAAAAAAATCATGATTTTATTATAAATGTAACAGGTCCATTAATTAATTTAAGTTGCCTACAATAAAAAGCATAGGTAGGCCTAGTACCGGTACCGGCAAACTAGATTAGGTGTAGGACTACAACATGGATCTTCATTGATATGAATGGCAACTCTAGTAAAAACAGTAAAAAAGATTGTATAAATTATAATACAAGTCCAAGCATAGGCCTGGAGGCACATTCAAAACAAATTATTGAAAACATGTTTGACATGGTTTTTTACAAGCTGATATATTTGGCCAACCTATCAATGAGACATGAGAATGAGAAAGTTTTTATAGCTTGGTTATTATATTTAATGTAGCCTATATATTATATTGGCCTAAATCATAACTTTTTAAAAATTAAAAAATGCTGCAAATTATATAATTTTTTAATATGAGACTCCTTTCAAAGAGATACCCCACCAAGCCTAAGCTTTATCACTTTCAATGAGATGATAAAATATAAATAAAATTTAGTTTTTCTCATTGGCACACGACACGAGTAAAGAATAGAATACTTCCTCAAAGGGAAAATTATGTCCACAATTTTACGGAAGTGCAGCGAAGTGTAAGTAGCCAGGCCTAGGCCTAGGCTACCTGAAAATACTTTTTGAAGAATTGTCTTCAAAAAGTTTTTCTAATTGGCACATGACACGAGTAAAGAAGAAACTTTCCCACAGGGAATATTATGTTCAAAATTTTTCCGGAAGTGCACCAAAGTGTAGGCCTACCTGCACCGCAGTAGGGCCTATCAACTCTCAAACCCAGCAAACCGACACGCGGCAACCGATATTCCAAATGGCTGAGAAGTTAGAGGCAACCTTGCTTGGAAAAGCCCAGTTACAGTTACCGTAGCATATAGTGACCGAAAATAATTTGATGACCACAGACAAACCACAAATAAAACAAATTTTTAGTTCTGAAACCCACTAGGTAGTAAAATCTTTGTCGTTCGATCTTTTTATGTTCACTGGTGGCCGATTGTCCTACACTTTAAGGCTGGTTGTCCTACAGTGAGGCTGGTTGTATTGCAACAGGTGGTGGTTGTCTGCACTGGAGGCTGGTTTGTCCCGCCCAGATGGCTGGTTGTCTACAGTGAGGGTGGTTGTTGTCACTGTGGCAACTGTTCTACACTGAAGGCTGGTTGGTCATGCACAGGCACAGATGGCTGTTTGTATTGCACAGGTGGCTGGCTGTCTACACTGGTGACTGGTTGTCTTGCACTGGAGGCTGTTGCTGCACTGAAAGGGTGGTTGTCTTGCACTGGAGGCTGGTTGTCTTGCACGGGTGGCACTGGAGTGGAGGCTTGTTGTTGTGTTCCTGTGGACAAGAAAGGAACAATGTATCTAAATCTTAACAGAATAAATACTAAATAGTCCAAATCCATGGCTACAACTAGGCCTAAGGGTTATCCGTAGCCTAGGCCTAGGTCAATTTATGGTAGAATACGATTGGGGCCTAAACTTGCCGCATACGACATCCGTGCTTCTCATAAATGGAAGGACTTGTTCCACTGAAAATCAGTTAGACCCGAGTGGGTAGACCTAAATACAAATTTATTTATTTATTTATTTATAAATGCAAAGTTTAGAGGTCTAGGTTAGAGTATTGCGGTATTTCGCAAGAGTGCGGGGGCTTATATTTGGTAGGCATAGATAGGGCCTAGCCTAACATACTTTAATTTGGACATGTTCGGTTCAAACTAACTTTACCAAATCGCCTAGTGCTGTTCGGCACAATAACCAATTAAACATAGGGAGTAGAGAACCGTAGGCCTTTTGGATCCAGGGTTCGTTAGGGGAGGGCTTAAGATAGCCCAAAAAAAACCACATGTACTTCATGTAGGCCTACATCCCACATGCAATTTGCCATAAAAAAATACCCTGCGGCTATTTAACAGTTAGCTACGGAAATTTACATGATCAATTTTAGCTGTAAACTAGGGCTAGGCTTGATGGTAAATTTACGACTGCTATTTTAAACCGTAGCTACGGTAACGGGGTAAAGTTGCCCTAAGGGACCAATTACGTTGTGTTTCTATTTTTACAGTAGGCTTGACTAATTGACTAGGGAGGCCCTAGACCTACAGAATTGATTTACAAAAGGCAGGGTAGGGGGTTAGGCCCTAGATCTACGCCCCAAATACTAGCCGCCTAGAAAATTGCCACCGGTCCTTGACCAACTGCAGGAGGGGAGAGACAACAACAAACAACAAGATAGATTGGGCGGCCTGCTAATTTAGCCGGAGCTACGGAGTTTGTTTTGTAGGCCTAGCCTACGTTCAATTAACCTATTGAAAGGCCAGTGTAGGTACCGGTACCGTTAGCCTCAGAGGCTAGGCCTAACTAATCTGCTAGAGCCTAGCTAGCCCTTTGTTGAATTGGGGTTTGTTTGTTTGAGGCCTACCTAAACCCTTTATGAACCAGGTCTTTGTGTAAAACACTTGGCCAAGGTCCTAGGCCTAGGGCCTTAGCCTAGGGCTAGGCCTATGGAGAAGGGATCACACAAAGCCTAGGGTTTGGCCTAGGCCCTATCCCTTGGTTTAGTGTAGGCCTAGGCCCTATCCCTTGATTTAGTAAAGTACTCATTATGAATTTGCCATGCAATAAATATAGGGGCCCAAGCCTAAGGCGGCTAGTATTTGAGGCCTAGCCCTAGCCTGCCAAAGTGGGCCTAGGCCTAGGGCTAGGCCTCCCCCTCTAGCCTGCCAAATGATATGCCCCCTAGGCCTAATTAAATATGTTAAACTCTAAACTCTTGCTGAGGGCCAAGAGTCCATACCAGTCTAAATACAGAACATAAAAATTAATTGCAATTCGTAGGTTAGCTACATACCTCACTCAACTGGGGCTGTCAATGCTGTCCATCACGCCTGCAATTTAGACCCATTTAGCTCTTCTTCTCGGAGAAAAAGGAAATCCCAAATAGTCTAACACCTTCCCTGGAGCTTTCCGAACAATTTGGTGCTACACACCCCGTCATTTGAATGAGAGAATATGCTCAAATATAAATAAAAAACAACACCAAATACAACGCAGAGTAGTGGCGCCATGGCGAAACAAGGTGGTTTGTGATCCAAGATGGCTTCTAATTTCGCGTCTGGATCACCTTACTTTCCGGCTTCGTAAGACCTCCGCTAGGAGTAGATACAGGGGGCCTTGGGTTGGTCAAGCGCTTGACATGTCAGCTCATCAGTTTTAGCCATTGAGAAATAACTTTTGCAATGGTAGGCTATCAAGCAAGGTCTCAGCTCGAAGCTTCCAAAGTTTTGTTGCACTTTACAGTAGATTACGCGTTGAACTGCAGTGGCCCTATGTAAGAAAATATTTTAGATGTAACTATTAACATCATCAATAATAGTTGTGTAGCTCGCTCCTTACTTTGTTGGGGTGGGGGGGGGGGGGAGATTGCACTTGTGTAGGGTGTAGGGCAGATTTGAATTTAACTAGCTTGTGCCTAGTAAAATGGGGAATAAAAATGAATTATTTGGCCACTTGCAAGGCTATGCTAATGCATTGAAGCAAAAATTAATTTTGTAATTACATTGCTATAGATTGCCTAGATAGGGCCTAAATAAATACAAAAAAAAACTTACAGATTTGATTTTTTAACTACTCGAACTCGGCTTGAAAAAATGATACTCGCACGAAACCCTTTAAAGTTTTCTTCATTTCTCGCCAACCTATAATAAAATAGTGATTTTTTTACAAAAGAACTTTGAAAAGAACTTAGTTCATATTTTTGACGAACTTGAACTTTTCAAAATTTTTAGGTTTTAAAAGAAATTGAACTTTTTAAAAATTCATTATTTGAGTGTGAACTGAACTTTTTAAAAAAATCATTTAAAAAAAGAACTGACCCAACACTGATTGTTTGTAAACAAGGCTATGAGTAAGGTATAAAATATCCTATGAAGTTTCATACAAGGCTGTGAGAAAGATCTAAATCTATATTTTTTGTGCTATTTAGGGGGGATTCTGACCAAACGGGTGGGGCTACAGCGTTCATATTTTACATGGACATTAAGGTAAGGGTGATGTATTGACTTTTGGAAGAAAAAGCTAGCCAGAATCTATAGAAATAAGGATTTTAATATTTAACACCTCAAAAAACTCAAATTAAAACCTTTATTTCTATAGATTCTTTTAGGCTATTTTTTTCAACTTTTTCTTTCAAACGTCAATACATCACCATTACGTTAATGTGCATGTGAAATGTGAACGTTGTAGCCACACCCGTTTGGTCAGAATCGGCCCAAATTTCACGAAAATATCGCACTAAAAAACGAAAAAAATCGTAATAGTACGATATTCATGAGTAATATTTCTTCGATTGTACCCAAAAACGTAGCAAGTCTAAGTTCAGAGATTTCGAAGGTCCCCGACAATTTTCATCAAGATCGCATAAGCCGTTTGCCCGGTAGAGAGCGAACAAACAGACAGAAAAACAAACAAAAAAACAAAACAAAAAACAAAAAACAAAACAAAAACAAATACAAAAAAACACCCGAGCTAAATTTTTTTGGGGGTCTGTGAAATTGAAGTCATCGCTTCGCTCATCCGATAAATGAAATAAATAACTAGTGAATGTAGCCGGTATCAAATATCCATTATTTTAGCAGGGGTCGTCAACTCTAGGCCAATCAGGCAACCATTTGTCATCTGAAGTGATCTTGAATGGCCCTTTAAAACGCCTTATCAGAGATCCGTGACTCACGGATGTCCAAAGGCAGGGATGGAGTTCCAAACACTGACAGCTCTCTGGTAGAATGACCTTTTGTTAGCCCGTGTTCGCGGAAAAGGAGACCGTGACACTAAAATACCCAGTACAAAATAAAATAAAATAACACTTAATTAAAATTTGGATGGGAAAAAGAAGAATAATGCATTAAATTATTTAAAATAGCAACCCCCCCCTCCCCCGAAACCGAATTTAAGACAAATTTAATAAAATAATCAAATCGAATCAAAATCAAATAAAAACATATTTCACTTGACTAATGTATCTATTGTATTACATACTAGGAAAACGCTAAAGTCCCGCCGCGTTGATGGATGAGCTTTTTAAAGTTTTTAGTTTGCGTGGGATATCTTTACTTTTGCAAGTGCTTTGTTTTGCTGCCTAAGCATTGTAGGTGAATGTTGTCAAGTTTCTTTGTTTCTTGTCTATTGGTTTTATTTACCGTAAATAACTTATATTACAAGCTTTATTTCTATGGATTCTGGCTAACTTTTTCAACATTTTCTTTCAAAAGGTACTACATCACCATAACCTTAATGTCCATGTATAATATGAACGTTGTAGCCCCACCCGTTTGGTCAGAATTGGCCCAAATGGCACGAAAATATCGCACAAAAAGTCAAAAAACGTATATTAAAAGCTTTATTTCTCTCGATTCTGGCTAACTTTTTCAACTTTTTCTTTCAGAAAGCAATACATCACCATAACCTTAATGTCCATGTGAAATATGAACGTTGTAGCCCCACCCGTTTGATCAGAATTGGCCCAAATGGCACGAAAATATCGCACTAAAAATCGAAAAAAATCGTAAAAGTACGATATTCATGAGAAATATTTCTTCGATTGTACCCAAAAACGTGGCAAGTCTAAGTTCAGAGAAAACGAAGGTCGTGTCAAATTTTCATCAAGATCGCATATGCCGTTTGCCCGGTAGAGAGCGAACAAACAGACAGAAAAACGAAAAAAAAAAAAAAAAAAACAAAAAAACAAAAAAACAAAAAAACACCCGAGCTAAATTTTTTGGGGGGTCGGTGAAATTGAAGTCTTCGCTTCGCTCATCCAATTACTAAGTACTGAACTTAAGACTGTATGCCAAGCTCGGGCCAAGTTCAAATCCACCGCCATCTAGAGGACCTTGACTCCTTGGAAAAACTATTTAAACTCTTTGTTGACAAATAATAGACTGCTTCCTCGAAAGTATTTTCATTACTTCTAGGTGGCAGTGCGTTAGAAACTTCGCGCGTCCTTTCGTTGCCATGGCAACGTTACTTTGTTATAATGTAATTTCTATCTACACTACTTATCGGATCAAAATAAAATTAACATATTCGTAACCGGACGGACATTCTAAATGATTTGGCTATCTCAGATTTTGTCGCCGTTTAGTTTGAAAAAAAAACTTTCGATTAACTTTAATGTAACTTTTTAACTTTTTGAACGATTTTGCCACAAAACTAATGGCATTCAATCGAGAACGAAGCTTGCGGATGGTCAAAATTTCAACTCGATCCGAGCCTCCGTTCGAACGTTATGGCGAGACATACAAAAAAAAAAATAAAAACAAAAACAAAAACCAAAAAAAACAGTGACTATTTTTTCAGGTAGAGTAAAATGGAAACACTCGCTTCGCTCGCTTAATTACTCTTGTAAAACAGTCATTCATCATTTTCCAAATACTGCTCACTTTTTTTATTTACTGACCGTAAATATGACAACAAACAGTTAATTTGTAATAATTTCCTAATTTTGTGTAAGAGACAATTATTTGAAATTTCATAATCGGATTTTAATAGAAACACGCGCTCATCCTCTATGAAAACAGCCTCCCAAAAATGTAGATTTTTGGGATGAAAATTAAAGGTCTAAAAGCGCATGCATGCTGCAAGTGAAAATAGCTGGATTTGACGATCGACCGGTTTTTAAAAACCATTTAATACCTTGTATATAAATGCTCTATCATATAAAACCCAGGCGCCAAATCCACCATGTCACGTTGAGAGGTTGCTTAGCCCATTGGTATAGATGTTATTTACCAAAGTAACTATGGTTTTGGGGAACGCAGCGGTTATTTGTTACATACGCTAATCTTCCCAACGGTGACCGAGACCGATAGGTATAAATGGGGTGATTTCCAGGACATGTATTAAAGGGTTTAACATAATCAAGAACACTATTTCAACTATAGAAGGAGCACATGTATTTAACTAATTGTTAACCTATTCTTGCCTATCAGCTGTTTGCATGCATTTACCCGACTGAACGTGAGTTCGTATCCCCTAACTTTACTGACATTACTGTATTGAAATCATTTAGCTTACTCTATTCCATTTGGACCCTGGTATGTCAGTGACGACGTCCCGATCCCGGACCCCTGGATGACTTGCCCCCGGTCTTCTCTCTTCGCCACTTGGGTCGGCTGCCGCCTCTCGGTCTCGCCCTGACTCCTGGCACTCCTGACTCGCTCTCCTATTGTTCTTCCTTCAGTTCTTTAAGTCCAACTCCATTTATTACCCAACGTTATTACTGGCCTTGTCGGTAACACATTTAACTCTTCCCCGAAGACAACTGGTGTGTTTGCTGGTCAGAATGTAACTCCCCGATCAGATCGCACATCGCACACCGAGAAGCTTCCCCTAGACTCTTTTCGACTTTCCCCTCCAGGGCTCCAGTCTGTACATCTCTAGGGCCTAAGTCCCTTCCCCTCAACCTCGTCACCACTACTCGGCAATCTTATGTTATTAAAGGTCTGCATTCTTTTCTATTAAAACAATAACTTTCATGTTCCCAATAAAGTTATGTAATCGCCACTATGCACATTCCGACCATGTTATAATAACTTAACTTGTTTAATGAAGTGTCTCAATCATCATTATTGTCAACAAACGATTCCAAATCACTTGGCATAAGAAACAGACCATGTAGTACCAGTAACAAGGAAAGGCAGAAACTACCCCAAACATGACAATATCGAGATACCAAAGCTTGAAAAGCGAGCGGATAGCCTTCGTTGGAGATTTGACAACCAGATATTGTAGCTAGCGCAGCATCAGATAAAGAGGTTTCCAAATAATGAAATTTCTGAACATTGTTGAGAGATTCATTTTCGTCAATTAGAGATTTAAAAAGTGAATAGAATTCTGGCAAACGAGAAATATCTCCTGAGAACGTAGGAAGATCAATGGTAGGCAACGTGATTGAAGATTTGGCTATTGTCGTTTGAGCCACAGCTGCAGCTGCAGTTATGGACTGGCTTTGATCGAGTTTTTCGGCGGCCAGAAACCTAGATTGAGCTGCATACAACACTGTTTCGAAGGAGTCGTATACCTTGTCCGCTTCAATGGTTTTGCAGGCGCAATAACCTCCGCATTCAAACGAGCAATTGCCATTTGAATTTCTTGAAAATTCGATTCCAAATTTGACAACTTTTCGAACCGAGGTGTGACCGAGTCAACCTCTTCAGATTTTAGATTAGCGACAGCATTGTAGGTTCGCTGAACGGCAGCAAACACGAGTTCTCGTCCGTTCACGAGCCTTTTCTGCTCCAAGAGAAGTTGTTCAGCCATTGTGAACAAGAAAAAATACAAGTACAACAATATTACAAGAAAGTAGAGAAAAAACGAGCGAGAAATACGTAAACAATGTTACCCTTGTAACTAGACGTCCATCAAGAAGAGGGATCAATGACCTGATATCATAACCACCGCCGTCTGGATGTATGTAATACATCCAGACGGCGGTGGTCATAACAGAGCGAAAATATTACGTAATGACAGGGTATGTCGTAAACACGGACGGACACAGTGATGCGTCGAGCACAGAGCGAATGACGTGTCACTGTAATGAGTATAGGCGCGTGTGATTGCGCGTAACGAGATGAGACCGAGAAAACTTCACTAAGACAAGATTAGTGACCAGAATATAGCTTACATAATACAACAACCTAATTATGCAAAGCATACAACATACAAGAGAAGACAGATCGATACAAAACTGTATTAGAATTCCCGTGAAATTATCACGGAAATAGCATACGAGAGAACAATACTTCACAACGCCAGCGAGAACGAATGTGAACAAAAATGCATACGGAATCACGGACACACGAGAGAACATAGGGCGTCGAAAACGGAATATAGAATAGCACAGTGCACAGGGTGACCAAAGATGTTTGAAACTGATAATATCGTGGCTCGGATGGACCAAAAGTATGTTGGGGCCGTGGCCCTGAGAAAAGTGGTAAATGGTGGACTGTATAATAGAACTTAGCAAACTGCACTTACCCAAGATGTTATGAGGGAGTGAGATGAAGTGCAGGGCACGGTAGATATGGTGGCGTAGTTGGTAGAGCACACCACGAGATAGGAAAGAATTAAAGAAGCTCGAGCTTAGAAGTATGAAGAGAAATGAAATAAGAAAATGTGCCTGGGAGGCATCGAACCCAAGACTGCGTGTAGCAACTGGAAGGCGTATGGCGAGCGAGGCGAGAAGTCAGGCGACGTGAGATCGGAGATGAGCTGTGTGAGATGGTCACTATTTGCACTGAACATACGAGAGAAACGAGAGACCTGCTCTCTAAGCAGGCGAGCGAAACTTCACCCTCTGAAGGTAGATGGGGAACTGACTTCGAGGTCTAATCGCGAGAGAAGAGATAAGAGAACTGGTCATACTGAGGGGAAATAGAGGGGTAACACAGGTGAATCAATCACATTGAGAATAATACGAGAGACAGTACGCGAAATAAACAAACTAGAAACTATACTAAACACTAAGAACAATGGCGTGAACAATAATGTATTGCGCTTGAAAGAAAAAGTGGAAAAAATCATCCAGAAACCATATAAATAAAGGATTTAAATTAAGTTTTAAGGAATATAATAACAATTAACAAGTAACAATAGAAACTTGACAACAATCACCTACAATCCGTTCAAAAAGCACTTGATAAGTAAAGAGATTCCACACAAACTAAAAACTTACAAAAAAGCTCATCCATCAACGCGACGGGACTTTAGCGTTTTCCTAGTTAGTATAATCATTATTTATATAAGTCCACAGTCATAATCGGGTTCTTCCCGATTAATCAAATTATTACATAATACCAATTACATAATATTATCTCAAGTATATCGTATAGCTAGTAGCCTATCTTGTATCTAAAATTTATTTTATAAACAATTTTAAAGTGACAGATCTCTCTTATAATGCTTTTAAGAATCTTTTAAATAGCTTTGCCAGGAGAAACCACCTTTGTTATACGCGAAAGAGAAGTTATGTTATTCATTATCTAAAACAATGCCTGCTAGTAAACCCTTCTACATTTGCTATAAAATTGCGTGGTTCCGACGTCGTTTTACGACTCAAATCCTACTCAAGTCCAGCAGCGGAATACGGATCAAATACAGCGTGGTACCGACGTCATTTTACGACTCAAATCCTACTCAAGTCTAGCAGCGGAATACGGATCAAATACTGCGTGGTTCCGACGTAGTTTTACGACTCAAATCCTACTCTAGTCTCGTAGCGGAATACGGACCAAATACAGCGTGGTTACGACGTAGTTTTACGACTCAAATCCTACTCTTGTCTAGCAGCGGAATACGGATCAAATACAGCGTGGTTCCGACGTAGTTTTACGACTAAAATCCTACTCAAGTCTAGCAGCGGAATACGGACCAAATACAGCGTGGTACCGACGCCGTTTTATGACTCAAATCATACTCTAGTCTAGCAGCGGAATACGGATGAAATACTGCGTGGTTCCGACGTAGTTTTACGACTCAAACCCTTCTCTTATCTAACAACGGAATACGGACCAAATACAGTGTGGTACTGACGTCGTTTTATGACTCAAATCAAACTCTAGTCTCGCAGCGGAATATGGATCAAATACAGCGTGGTACCGACGTCGTTTTACGACTCAAATCCTTCTCTAATCTAACAGCGGAATACGATGAAATACTGCGTGGTTCCGACGTCGTTTTACGACTAAAATCCTACTCAAGTCTCGCAGCGGAATACGGACCAAATACAGCGTGGTTCCGACGTAGTTTTACGACTCAAATCCTACTCTAGTCTAGCAGCGGTATACGGATGAAATACTGCGTGGTTCCGACGTCGTTTTACGACTCAAATCAAACTCCAGTCTCGCAGCGGAATATGGATCAAATATAGCGTGGTACCGACGTCGTTTTATGACTCAAATCCTTCTCTAGTCTAGTAGCGGAATCCAAGTAAAATACAACGTTGGACCAACGTTGGATTGGCGTCGGTAATCGAAGCAAAAATTTCCGCCGTTGCACGCCGCAACCCACACAGCACGAAAACATTTCTCAAACATTAGTACAATGTTTGACTCCGACATTTGAAATATTCTGATAATGTTGTCAATGTTTTGGTAACGTTGTTAAAATATCCAAATGTCCGTTTTCTCACGGTTCTGGTAATGTTTCCACAACATGGATGTCAACATTGTGAGAACGGTGTGTAAACGTCAATGACGCAACATTTACAGGTTATCGCTGGATATTGTTATAACGTTGTTTCAACGTTTATAGTTGCGATCCGGAAACGTTGGCAGAACGTTATAATAACGCGTTCATGAATTTTATAATCCTCTCCCCCCCCCCCACCCCCGGGGGGAGGAGTGTTTTGTTATTTGGATTAAGTACGCGTCAACCGTTTGGTTATGACGCACCACTCTAACCTAGGGGGGGGGGATTAGAGGCCCATGCTGGTCAGAACCAGCTACGGGGAAAGGGGAGGAAAGGGGGTTCTCACGTCGAGGTCGTCATTGTCTTCGACATAGTTTGTGGTGTCATTGTCGTCATCGTCGTCGAGGGGTCGTCAAAAATAGGGGACAAGGTCCCCGACGACGATTGCCAGAGCTCGCCTCTATTTTCGGGGCGTAAAATACTACCCTTCATACTAGCTGATGTTTGCAAAGTGGACTTTTTCTCTTGAATCGGCTTTTTACGATTAGCAGTGTCATGCTCTGGGTTAATTCTTCCCCGGGCCCGGCCAACTTAGGCCTAGATCAAGAAACGTACAGCACTGGCACAAATTATGACAAAATTAACATTTATCCAAGTCACAGCCATTGTAGGTCTATAGCCTAACTGCATGGGACCATAATCAATTGTAAGGCTGATACAAACGCGCGAGCGCGGCTGGTGAAAACGAATCCACTGCAAGGTATTGCCAACAATGCTTGATTAATACCCTCTACCACAGTAAATTCTACAGTAGCAGCACTACCTTTACTGGTATAACACTTTAGTGTAACTACCCTTAAAGGCTATATTCTAATGTTCTTAAGGGCTACTAAAACAGCAGAGGAATCATTTTAGTAGCTAATGAATGCTAGTTTCTGCTCCACTGTCAAGTTTAATTCTAATTTTCTGGTCATTTATGACATGGTTCTCATACCATGCTTTAACATATAACCCATTAGGGCCTACCTCTGTTTCTGATTCTATGGAGTACACATAGAATTCGTTTGGACATTTATGGCCATCTAGGCTGTCATGTCGTTTAAATTTAGCGCCCATTCTGGGATGTACCCACGACAAGGCGGTGGATTAAATAAAGAGGAACTTCTTGTAATGGCTACCATAGTACTGAATTATCATGATTTATACCAAGGATTCATTTGCTCCTAATCGTCTTCCTAGCTAGGCCCTTTACGCCAGACAGCTAGAATTAACAGACATAACATTTGGCGACGAAGATGAACAACTTTCCAGTAAGTTCAGGCTTTTTACAGCCATTTTCTCTATCTCATTCCGACGGGCGTTCTTGAGCCACATGGGTGGACAAGTTCGAGCTGCTTCTCGAAGCGTCTGCAGTATCACAACCTGAGAGGAAGCGCGCCCTATTACTAACTACGGCAGGTGAGGAAGTGTATGAGATATTCAAGAACCTTCCTGAACCTCCCACTACTTCAGGTAACATAACCCCAAATGTATACGATGTGGCAAAGGCCAAGCTTTCGTTACATTTCTCATCTAAAATAAACATAGAGTTCGAGCTTTACACCTTTCTGTCGGCAACCCAAAGGCCTGAAGAGTCTTTGGATCAATATCATTCACGCCTTCTAAAGCTAGCTCAGACTTGCGATTTCCATGACTCAACACGAGAGATCAAATCGCAGCTTATTCAGCACATGTGTTCAGGCCGATTGAGGCGGTATGCCCTGCGCAACCCCAAGGCCACGCTTCAGGACATTCTTAATGAAGGGAGATCTTACGAATTAACTGAAAGCCGAGCTGCTTCCATAGAGGCACAGACTAGACCTATGCATTCCATAGATTTCATGTCAGACACACTAGAGACCGCGAATGCTACTAGACCTACCCAGTTTAGAGTTAGGCCTAAAGCCAGGCCTAGGCCTAATCAGTTACAAGGCCAAAAGCCTCAGAACTCGAATAATACTAGGCGTACAAGTGAGGCCAACACAAGCAGATCGTGCTATAACTGCGGGGGCCCAAGTTGGCCGCATGAGGGGGGGAAAGAATCGTGTCCTGCTAGAAACAAAAATTGCAATAACTGTGGGAAACGAAACCATTATGCAAAAGTTTGCCAGTCTGCTCATGCCTCCTCAAGTTCTAGGTTGGACCAAACTACAAACAACAGAGGTGCAGTTGTCCGTGCCGTTGCAGATGAATCCGCTCCCAGCCACTCAACATCGTCAGATGAACCGATCTTCTTCGTGTCCGCATCGCTCGACAATACAGCCTATGCGACCAACGGAACCGGGAATTCTGGTAAGAAAAGTCTGACTTCGGTTGTAGTCCAGGTAAATGGCACTCCCATCCAGTTTATTGTCGAAACGAGCACAAGTGTCAATGTAATATCCACTGCCACTTTGAGCCAGATGAAAAACATTCCAAAATTTGAACCTACAGGCACTAAAATTTTTCCGTATAACAGCGCAGAAGGCTTATCTGTGGCTGGAAAATTTAACGCCACCCTACAGCATTCAGGCAAAACTATTTTGCCCGATATATTTGTCATAAATGGGACTGCTGACCCTCTTCTAAGCTACAGGGCATCGGTGGAGCTAGGTTTAATACAAATCACGTTCTCAACTTCGGACAATTCAGCTGACGAGTACTACAAGGCGAAATTCACTTCCCTTTTCTCTGGCGTCGGAAAACTTATCGATCAGCAAGTTCATCTACAAATAGACAAATCCGTTCCTCCCGTCGCTCAAAAGCATCGTAGGATTCCGTTTCATCTCCGAAAATTGGTCGAAGCTGAGGT
Source organism: Sweltsa coloradensis (assembly GCA_024449915.1). Lineage (NCBI taxonomy): Eukaryota > Metazoa > Arthropoda > Insecta > Plecoptera > Chloroperlidae > Sweltsa > Sweltsa coloradensis. The sequence goes on from JAMZAV010000954.1 coordinate 100,216, forward strand.
CAACCGGTTGGAGGATGCGGACATTATCGAACGGGTTGAAGGTCCTACGCCATGGGTTTCGCCTATAGTCGTGGTACCAAAGTCTGGAGATCCAAATGCCATCCGTCTCTGCATCGATATGAGACATCCCAACAAGGCGATTCTCAGGGAACGTCACATAACCCCTACTGCATAAAGATCAACAGGTGTAGTAGTTTGTGATGCTATTTATTATTTAGAAACACATATGAATACACAAGATGTGAGTGAGCTACATGGTATCCAGACAGAGACCTTCATGCCAACCCGGACGTCACCCAGACGTCTGATGAACTGCCCAAGGCGTAACTATCCAATAGGCTGTTACTCTACATCTCCCTTTCTATGGATACATAACGTAAATTGATTACTTATACATGGTAATTATCAAAGCTAAGAAATAACTAAAACTACTGTATGTATCCCTACTTAGTTATACATGAATAACATAAGAAACAAAGAACTACAAGTCCAATTTTTTTGGTGCATTTATCACTCTTCCGCTTCTCGTGGTGTAGACCTGAGGACGGGCTATTTCGGTGACAGGGATCTTCACTGCCACGGGAGTGTGCACAACTTGTTCCGGTTCTTCATCCAAGTTTTGGCTGTTGTCCATTAACTGGGAACTTTCCGCTTCATTTCCTGGTGGTATTGCATCCACTGGAAGTAGATGGGAACGATTTCTACGGATTGTTCCTTCGGGGCTTGCAATTGTGTACGAACGTGGACCATGGTTAGAGTCAAGTACTTCTCCGTACCGCTTCATATCTGTCACCCAGACTGGATCTCCTACATGGAGGGGCTTCAACTCTAATGTGCGATGTCGCCTGTCGTAGTTATGTTTCTGCTTGGCTTTACTAACCACATCTTTTTCCCTGAACAGTTTATCTAGTTTTCTGTTAGGGAGGAGATTTTCTGAAGCTGTGGGTAGGGTTGTTCTAAGCTTGCGGCCCATCAGCAACTCTGCTGGACTGTATCCGCTTTCAAGTGGACTGCTACGGTACGACAAAAGTCCCAAATATGGGTCAGCAGACTTTTTCAAAATGCTCTTGACAGTTTTAACCGCTCGCTCTGCCTCACCATTTGAGCGAGGATATCTAGGACTACTTGTCACGTGCTTGTTTTTTATTTGTTTGCTCCTTGTTTCTTGGACGTCGTTGCACCCTGGGTTGGGTTGTTTTGGGGGTTTTTCCCAGTTAGTTCGAACTGCGTCAACATGTGTACCCTCTTCCAAAGATCGCAGCACTTTTTGCTGGCCTTTGATTTCTTCGCTGCTTCTTGCTTTATCAATAGCCTTTTGAAGAGTCAGATCAGGATCCATCTGTAGTGTTTCTGATAATTTTAAATCACGTAGGCCAACTACTAACCTATCTCTAATTAACTCGTCTTGAAGGGCACCATAACCACAATGTTTCACCAGTGTATACAAAGCAGTTATAAATGATGCAACAGATTCCCCTTCTTGTATGCGCTTATGAAATTTAGCACGTTCAAATATGACATTTCTCCTTTTGACAAAGTGAGAATCAAATTTGTCCACGACAAGGGAGTAGTCCTGTTCTTGCTCAAGACTGAGTTTGAATGACAGGAGTATATCTTCTGCCTCATCGCCCATACAATAAATCAAGTTATGAACTTGCTTATCACTAGGCTCAGTTGAAAGCCCTGAAGAAATTCGAAATCTGTCAAACCTCCTAATCCATTTTGGCCAGGAAGGTGGATCTGAGAAGTCAAAATTTGTAGGTGGTTGAAGTTGGTATGCCTGTTGGCTTCTAGTGCTTACTTCACTCTGGTTCCCGCCACCGGTGCTACCTTCACGCTGGTTCCCGCCGCCGGTGCTAACTTCACTTTGGTTCCCGCCGCCGGTGCTACCTTCACGTTGGTCTTGGGGCATGTTTCAGCTCGTGCCTCCTTTGAGGTTAGCTTCTAATTATGCACTTACTTCGTGATAAATAGATTAATATGAACAGTGTTTCATACCTTGTTCAATACCGCTGCCACCATGCATTAAGATCAACAGGTGTAGTAGTTTGTGATGCTATTTATTATTTAGAAACACATATGAATACACAAGATGTGAGTGAGCTACATGGTATCTAGACAGAGACCTTCATGCCAACCCGGACGTCACCCAGACGTCTGATGAACTGCCCAAGGCATAACTATCCAATAGGCTGTTACTCTACACCTACCATAGAAGACATTGTTTCGTCCCTCAATGGTGCGGCCTACTTTTCGAAGCTGGACTTGAACTGTGGATACCATCAGTTGGAACTGGATGCAGAGTCTCGATCCATCACAACCTTCACGACCCATTTAGGCCTAAGGAGGTATAAAAGGCTAAATTTTGGAATATCATCTGCCACGGAAATCTTCCAAGATACCATACGCCAAGTTCTCAGCAACATACCTGGGGTTCTGAATATAAGCGATGACATTCTCGTGTATGGTACCACTAAAGAAGAACACGATCAAGCTCTCCACACAGTACTGCGTCGTCTTCAAGAAAAAAAACTCACTTTAAATGGTAAAAAGTGTCAATTCGGCCAGTCACAACTAAAATTCTTTGGTTACATTTTCACCAAGGATGGTCTGAGGGTTGATCCAGACAAAGTTGCTGCTGTGGCCAATCTTGAGACTCCTACAAATGCTAAAGAAGTACGCAGTCTGTTAGGTATGCTAAACTATTGTGGGCGATTCATCCCCAGTCTTGCGTCGATCACAAAACCTCTTCGGAAACTTACCGAGAACAACAACGAATGGGTGTGGACAGAGGTTCATGACAATGCGTTTAAGACAGTAAAGACCCAGTTAACCACATCTCACGCGCTGGCGTACTACGATATCATCAAAGAGACGCATCTTCATGTCGATGCCGGGCCTTACGGCTTGGGTGCAATCTTGTCGCAGCAAGATGGAGAAACAGTCAAGGTAGTAGGTTATGCTAGCCGAGCCCTTACCTCGGTCGAAGAACGATATTCTCAAATAGAAAAGGAAATGCTATCGGCTGTGTATGGAATGGAACACTTTCATCTTTATCTATATGCCACCACCTTCACCCTACAAACCGACCATAAACCCCTGTTACCATTCTTCTCCAATCCCCGGGCTTTTCCTTCTGCGCGAATTGAACGCATGCTGCTTCGCACCCAACTCTACAAGTTCCACGCCGTTCATCAAAGCGGCAAAGATAACCCCTCCGATTACATTTCCCGGCATCCACTACCTTATGTTGGCTCAAGCAAACACGTTCACAGGATCCCTGAAGAGTATGCAGTCTTCATGACCACCCAATCCTGCCCTGTGGCAATGTCCCTAGAAGAAGTAGCAGCGGAAACAGCCAAGGACGAAACCCTGCAACTGCTCATCTCTGCATTACTCACAAATTCGAAGAAAACGTGGACTCATCGAGATCTAACTCCCTACCATAGGGTGAAGGAAGAACTCGCGACGGCTAACGGAGTTGTCCTCCGAGGTTCGAGACTAGTACTACCAACTTCTCTCCAAGACACGGCTGTATGTTTGGCTAATCAAGGACACAGAGGTGTAGTGAAGACAAAACAACTCATTCGCGAGAAGCTCTGGTTCCCAGGCATTGACCAAAAAGTGGAAGCAGCCGTCAGGTCATGTATTCCGTGCCAAGCTATATCAAAACCTAAGACATGCCGAACCCCGTGCTGCCTACGGAACTCCCAGCTGGACCCTGGCAGAACGTGGGTAATGGACTTCGACGGGCCCTATCCTGATGGAAAATACATACTCGTTCTAACTGACGAATATTCCAGATTCCCTTTTGCCGAAATCGTTCCATCTACCAGCGCTCGCCATGTCATTCCTGTCCTACGGCGTCTCTTCAGCCAATTCGGCACAGTAATTCAAGTCAAGTCTGACAACGGACCCCCCTTCAACGGAGGGGAATTCGCTGACTTCTCAAAAGAAATGGGTTTCCGACACCACAAGGTGACGCCACTGTGGCCGGAAGCGAACGGATTAGCCGAACGTTCAGTAGCTTCACTAAGAAAAACAGTACTCGCTGCCTTCATGGAAGGCAAGAATTTAAGAACCGAGTTGGATTCTGCCCTCATGAACTACAGAGCCACTCCTCATTCCACAACGGGGTGCTCGCCATTCCAACTGCTCTTCGGTATTAAAATGCGGACTACTCTTCCATCTACCCCGGCCAACTTAGAATGTGATGACAACGAAGAAGAACTGAGGCAACACGATAAACGTAAAAAACAATCATCCTGCGACTGGGCAAATACAAAAAGAAACACTTGGCCTACTCGTTCAGCGTTGGCGATAAGGTGCTGTGCCGACCGGCAAAGAAAAACAAACTGAGTACATCTTATGATCCCCAGCCCTTCACCATCAAGAAAATCAGTGGAAGTCAGGTGACTGCTCAACGTGGCTATCAGACAATCACCAGAAATACTTCATTTCTGAAGAAGTTTGTTGAGCCAAGTGGTAACTCCCATCAACGCCATGACAATTGGACAGATTACCATGTCCCAAATAATTCAAGTACAGACCCACTGTCTGATGGAGACGACGAGCCCCAAGAACAGCGCCAAGTGGACGTTCCTGGCGGTTTCCAAGAGCAGCGCCAAGTGGACGTTCCTGGCGGTCTCCAAGAACAGCGCCAAGTGGACGCTCCTGACGATCCCCAAGAGCGGCGAAATCCTGCGCGAGACCGACGACCACCGGCACGTCTCCGGGACTTTGTAATTCGCGCTACATCATCTCAAGTTTAAATTTTTAATTCAGCTACAAGAGAGTAGGCTCCCTTATTGTCTTATTGTACCACTATTAATCTGTTAGTTTAAGTTAAATTTAATTGTGTGCTTGACTACAATATTTGCAATTTTAATAACTAGGAAAACGCTAAAGTCCCGCGGCGTTGATGGATGAGCTTTTTAAAGTTTTTAGTTTCCGTGGGATATCTTTACTTTTGCAAGTGCTTTGTTTTGCTACCTACGCATTGTAAGTGATTGTTGTCAAATTTCTTTTGTTACCTGTCAATTGGTATTATTTACCGTAAAAACTTATATTAAAAGCTTTATTTCTATGGATTCTTGCTAAGTTTTTCAACTTTTTCTTTTAAAAGGTACTACATCACCATAACCTTAATGTCCATGTATAATATGAACGTTGAAGGCCCACCCGTTTGGTCAGAATTGGCCCAAATGGCACGAAAATATCGCACTAAAAGTCAAAAAACTTATATTAAAAGCTTTATTTCTATAGATTCTGTCTAACTTTTCCAACTTTTTCTTTCAGAAAGCAATACATCACCATTACCTTAATGTCCATGTGAAATATGAACGTTGTAGTCTCACCCGTTTGGTCAGAATTGACCCAAATGGCACTCAAATATCGCACAAAAAGTCGAAAAACTTATATTAAATTAAAAGCTTTATTTCTATAGATTCTGGCTAACTTTTTCAACTTTTTCTTTCAGAAAGCAATACATCGCCATTACCATAATGTCCATATGAAATATGAACATTGTAGCCTTAACCGTTTGGTCAGAATCGGCCCAAATGTCTCGAAAATATCGCACTAAAAATCGAGAAAAAAATCTTAAAAGTGCGATATTCATGAGAAATATTTCTTCGATCGTACCCAAAAACGTGGCAAGTCTAAGGGTGTGTCTGAATTATGGTCCAAGTCCAGGTGTAGGTCCAAGTCCAACTCAATGTTAAAGTGCTATACTAGTCTACAGTAGAGCTGCCTGCCGGGCAAAGTCAACACTACCTAAAGTTAGGTTAGGTGTGCATTCGATAGTCCTTTGTAAAGTATTTGTTTATTAATAGTATTTGTACATCTATCTAGTAAAACCAATTAAATACGTGATAAAACAAACAAAACTTAAATGTTTACCTTTATTTAACAATGCATTCATTTATTGTTTCTCTCGTTGTCGCGGACGGCCATTTTGAATCGGACCTAAAACGAGTGTACACTTTCGATTGCTCGATCTATTTGTCGACTTGGACCAAGAATGGACCTAGACTTAGACTTTTCAGACAGTACTTTACACCCATCGACAGATAATCAGTACCTAACTACGTTGTTAGACGTGGACTTGAATTTGGACCTAGACCTGGACCTGGACCTAGACTTTGAATAATTTTCAGACACACCCTTAGTTCAGAGAAAACGAAGGTCGTGTCAAATTTTCATCAAGATCGCATATGCCGTTTGCCCGGAATCGTGCGAACAAACAGACAAAAAAAAACAAAAAAAAAACAACCGAGCTAAATTTTTTGGGGGGTCAGTGAAATTGAAGTCTTCGCTTTGCTCATCCAATTATGATTATCTTACCACATTAATAATCTGGTGTTTATAAAAGTTATTCTATTGGAGCACTTAGCTACCATATTGTATCTCTTATCATCTTACTAAGTATATTATTAATCTCTTCCTTCAGAAGTTATTCAATGGCAGCCCTTGGCTACCATAGTGTGCCTTGTTATATTGCATAATTGTTACTTCTCTACAATACCTATGATACTTTCTTTTTTTTCTTCGTGGGGAGGACTGTCATTTCGTTTAAATTTAGCACCCATTCTGGGATGTACCCACGACAAGGCGGTGGATTAAATAAAGAGGAACTTCCTGTAATGGCTACCATATAACTGAATTGTCATGATTTATACCAAGGATTCCTTTGCTCCTAATAGTCTTCCTAGCTAGGCCCTTTACGCCAGACAGCTAGAATTAACAGACATAACAAAGGCCTACTTGGTTGTTTGGGTCATCTTCTTCACCTTCCGACTCTTCCGAATCTTGATGCTCTTCAACGGTGTGCACCTGTCTGCCCTTAGTATTCCGGTGGTCTGCACCCTGTTTGCACCCCTTAGCGAAATGATTTTGTTGGCCGCACTTTGCACAAGTTTTGCCGAATGCTGGACATTGGCCTCTTTTATGAGTATAAGCACATTTTTTACACAAGTACGACTCAGTACTGGGTCGGTCTTTGAAGTAGGCCTAGACCTGTTAGGTTTGAAAGTCTGGAATTGTTTATTTACTGCGATTAACGGAGATGCTTTCTTTCTATTGAATTTTCGCTTGCTGTAGTTTTGCTTTCTTCAGATGACCTGCACAAGTCTGACGCTCGCACTAATGTTAGGTTAGGTTCACCAAGTAGTCTCTCCTGAAGACGCTCATCTCGAATTCCCAGCACGATTCAGTCACGAATTAGCTTCTCTGTCTGATTATCAGAACCTATTAAACTCACACTGTAAGGCCGCATTTTTAAATTCTGTTATGAACTGGTCTACACTTTGTCCCTCCTTCTGCTTGATTTTGAAAAATTTGAACCGCTCAAACACTTCATTTTTTCTCGGGGTACAGTAATTTTCGAACTGCTCTAACACTTTATCAAGGTTGTCTTCATCCCCATTCTCAAATTTAAATGTATTAAAGGCTTCTAGGCCTTCGTCACCCAAAAGACTTAAAAAACGTTGCAACCTTCTCTTCTTGTGTGTCTTTATAGGCTTTGGTTGCCTTCATGTAGATTAGGAATTTCTGCTTCCACCTGCGCCAGTTTTCCGACACATTACCACTTAGACTAAGCTCTTGCGATGGTTTATGTGTTCTGGACGCCTCTACATTAATTACTTGAGCATTTATTCCTTGCTCCGCCATTTTTCGTGACGAAATGCACGCGGTCCTGGCTAGGCTAGGGGCTACTAGTCCGACTTCCATGTTACACCATTAGTACCAATTGTGCACTTTTATATAGAGGTCCAAATTTTTTTATGCATGTACTTCAACCCCAAATAGTCATTTTTAGACCGGGACCCCATTCGTCTCGCCACTAATTTAGCTATCGCGGCCATCTTTAAAGATGGCGCCAAAGTGTAATAAGACTCCATCATTTCGAAGGAATCTTGGCATGTCGAACCACTTTTTCCATTAAATCGACCATGGGAACTCAAATATAGCATCAAAATTAGAATTTCGTGAATTTCGAGGCAGTAAATTGGAAATTTTACACATTTTAAGTCAATTTTTGTTACGAAATTTCACTGGTTTCTACGACAGCCGAGTTCACTGGTAGATCATGCATAGAGACCACATTTTTTTTATGTGTGTACTAAACACCCCAATAGTCAGTTTTAGACCGTGACCCCATTCGACTCTTAATCCATTTACTTATGGCGTCTATCTTTAAAGAAGGCGTCTATAGTGTAAATAAGGCTACCACATTTTGACGGAATCTTGGCATGTGGCACCATTTTTAGTATTAAATCGACCATCATAAACTCAAATATGGCAGTAGAATTAGTAAAACTTGGATTTTGATGCTGTAAATTCAAATTTTACACATTTTAAGGCATTTTTGTTAAAAATATTACTATAGATCCTACAATAGCCAAATTGACTGTAATAACATGTATAGAGATGAAATTTTTTTTATGCGTGTACTTCAACCCCAAATAGTCACTATTAGACCGGGACCCCATTTGTCTCGCCACTAATTTAGCTATGGCGGCCATCTTTAAAGATGCGCCAAAGTGTAATAAGACTACCTCATTTCGAAGCAATCTTGGCATGTGGCACCACTTTTCCCATTAAATCGACCACGGGGAACTCAAATATGGCATCAGAATTAGAATTTCGTAATTTCGAGGCCGTAAATTGCAAATTTTACACATTTTAAGCCAATTTTGTTTCTAAATTTCACTGATTTCTACAACAGCCGAGATGACTGCAATAACATGTATAGAGACCATATTTTTTTATTCTTGTACAAGGCACCCCAATTGTCTGTTTAAGGCCGGGAGCCCATTCGACTCTCAATCTATTTACCTATGGCGGCCATCTTTAAAGATGGAACAGTGATATTTTGTAACAAAATTGCCTTAAAATGTAAAACTCGCAATTTTCGGCCTCAAATCCACGGAATAATAACTTTACTGTCATATTTGACTTCCCAATGGTCGATTTAATTGGAAAAAGTGGTGCCCAATGCAAAACATCTGTCAAAATGTGGAAGTCTTATTACACTATAGACGCCATCTTAAAGATGGACGCCATAAGTAAATGGATTAAGAGTCGAATGGGGTCCCGGTCTAAAACTGACTATTGGGGTGTCTAGTACAGGCATAAAAAAAATGTGGTCTCTATGCATGTTCTTTCTGTCAACTCGGCTGTTGCAGAAACCAGTGAAATTTTGTAACAAAATTGGCTTAAAATTTGTAAAATTTGCAATTTACTGCCTCGAAATTCACAAAATTCTAATTCTGATGCAATATTTGAGTTCCTCATGGTCGATTTAATGGAAAAAGTGGTTGCACATGCCAAGATTCCTTCGAAATGTGGAAGTCATATTACACTTTGGCGCCATCTTTAAAGATGGCCGCCATAGCTAAATTAATGGCGAGACGAATAGGGTCCCGGTCAAAAACTGACTATTGGGGTGTCCAGTATACGCTTAATTTTTTTTGAACTCTATGCATGCTATTACAGTCAACTCGGCTGTCGTAGAAAACAGTGAAATTTAGTATCAAAATTGGCTTAAAAGTTGTAAAATTTGCAATTTACTGCCTCGAAATTCACAAAATTCTAATTCTGATGCCATATTCGAGTTCCCCATGGTCAATTTAAGGAAAAAGTGGTTCCACATGCCAAGATTCCTTCGAAATAAGGTAGTCTTATTTCACTTTGGCGCCATCTTTAAAGATGGCCGCCATAGCTTAATTAGAGGCGAGACGAATCGGGTCCCGGTCTAAAAATGACTATTTGGGGTTGAAGTACACGCATAAAAAAATTTGGACCTCTATAAAAGTGCACAATTGATTCACATCCACGCCAGACTATACCTACAAAATGCGTGCAACACGAATCTTCACATTACTGGACTTTATATCTAGAAACTCACTTGTCTGCTCTTGTCTTCCACTTCTGACACCATGTCTGATTCGTTAGGAATACATTTATGTTGGTTCTTAATAAGTGATACACTTGTTAATTTGTATTAAACATTTATTCAGTTTATGTCAGACAGCTTGGCTTCACAGCCATCAACAACAAGACCCTGATACACACCAGCCACAAGATCAATGGTACACGACTTCTGTTTTTTTTTTGTTGTTGTTGTTGTTGTTGTTACATATGTCAGCCATATGCTACATTACTTGCTGCCATATCCTGGTGCTGGGCCCTGTAGGCCTAATCTTACAAACTATGTTTTCAGTTTAGGCCTATAAGTGCTAATGTCTAGGCTTTGTGCAAGGCGTAGTCCCTAGCCCTCCCATTCATTGAGCGAGCAAAGCGAGCGTCTCCACTTGACTCTTATGGCTCGAATGTCTGTTTTTTTTTTTTTACTGCTTCGATACAGGTCGCACCGTTTCTCTGATCGACCTGAAATTTTTCACACATGTACATGCCACCTAGGCTGGTTGCTGTATAGTTTTTGAACAAAATCTGATCGTTGGTTATCAAAAATTTTAAAAAAATTAAAAAATGTTCCGATCGTTATGAAATTTTGCAGGGTCATTAAGTACAACATTCTCTCCTATTTTACAAATTTTCTGCTAAATCGGTTAAGACCTTCAAGACTTATTGGTATGTAACATTATGGGAATGTCGTACTTGGGTCGTTGTTACACGTACCGGTGCTCACTCAACAACGCGACGGGACTTTAGCGTTTTCCTAGTATTAGTCGGCCTATTGGCCCTCAATCACCAAGTGCCTTAAACCTGACATCACTTTTAACTAAAAGTATGGCACAGAAGATAGGGATACTTCATTGTTTCAATGTCATCAACATGATAAGAGTTTTAAAGTGTGCGAGCTCATTCCTTAGATTTTATTTCTTCGTAGCCGCAGTCTGCGGTCTTCGCCTTCATACGATAACTGGTAGGCCCTACTTCTTCGGTTGGCATGCCCCAACGTTGGAAAAGAAGGTTTGGTGGAGTGGGTTGGGGGGGGGGTGAAGCATGTATGTTTTACAATATTACTTTAATTATTATTATTATTATTGTTATTATTATTATTATTATTATTATTATTATTATTATTATTATTATTATTATTATTATTATTATTATTATTATTATTATTATTATTATTATTATTATTATTATTATTATTACTAGGAAAGGCTCTGTTGGACGCGTTGATAAGCGAGCACGTGCTATAGCTAGACCCACATTGCAATTTATTAAAATTGTAAAATTTGCGACGTTTGCTGTCCACGGGGCCATGTTTCCAATATTATTTATTATTGCCAAGGTAGGTCTATTTGGGTGAACCTTTAACACACACATAACAAAAACTTGTAGAAATCAGCCAAACCTTACACACTCAAAGGAATGAAAATCTAAAAAAAGGGCCAAGGGCTCATCTACCCTTCCACATAAACGTACATGTCCCATAACGCATCCTCAAAAAGCTTTTCCAAAATAGAATTTGCGATTATTAATTTAACGTAATAGTTTATAAAAGTTCTTTTTTGAAATTTAAATTTTAAACGTAAACATGCAAATTCTATTTTGCCAAGCTTTTCGAGGATGCTGTTATGGGACACTGTACGTTTATGTGGAAGGGTAATAAAGCTTGGCCCTTTTTTTAGATCTCTTTTCCCTTTTTGAGTGTGAAAGGTTTGGCTGTATTTCTACAAGTTTTTGTTATGTGTGTGATCTCATTACTTTTTCAAGTTCCATTACAAAATTATTTGCTAAAATAATATTTTTATCAAAGTTGATTTAAATTCTATGGTATTAGCAGTAACAATATAGGATTAAATATCTAGAACCCGGTTCATGTACATCCGGGGTATGGTGGTATAACCATGGTATAACGACGGTATAGGATTTGGACCCCAATTCTTGAGTTCGGGGGAGATGAGTTGAAAACGCAATTTAAAAACGAAGTCTTTTTCGTTTTCGAAGGAATTGGTATTCTTAAACGGTATCGGGGAAAACGTCTTTGGTTTGTGAGTTGAAAGCATTGATATTAAAACCCCTATGGTTGAAAGAGTATCACGACCCAAAACATTTTAAAAAAGATTTGCGTATAGCAAAGAGCTCGAAAAAGTTCTATTTTATTCTGATGGCAGTGCCTTCATAAACGCGGGCCAATCGAAAGACAAGTTGTATGAAATGATTTGATTGTTGCAATTATGTAAACAAACAGTTGAGGGAAGTTCATATCAAAACAATGTGGTGCTGGCATAGGGTTTGACTAGGCATGTCAAAAATGTAATGTAAGTATGATTTTTACTAGTCCTATAGCCAATGGAACTTTTGACCTACACTGTTGTATTATAATAATTTTCTACATCTGGGCCCAGGCCAGGGACGGTTCTGATTTGTTTTATGAGAGTATAATGACACCTTTTCTCGTTCCACACAAAGAAGAAAATTTTTAAAAAGTCCGCCATTTGTTTACGTATCGCACTTTCCCGCCTAACTCTGCTTATACCGTCAACAAGTGTCAATTTAACTATGGTTACTTGTTGATTATATGCCAAGTGTTTTTAAAGGGTTATTTTAAAACCTTTTTTTGGAAGCCTTCCAACAAACTTTTTCAACTTTTTTTTCAAAGAGCTATCATTCTATAACCTTAATGTCCATGTAAAATATGAACATTGTAGCCCCCCCGTCCCGGTCAGAATCGCGGCCGACGTATTAGATGTTAGCAGTAGCTAGCAGTAGCTAACATCCTTAAAGTGATTTTGAGCATGTTTGAAGACATTTTTTCACCAAGAAGGAATGGGCGTACCCCAATAAAATTTGGGATGTGTTGTCAGGTACCTAAATCCCTCGATTGTGATAGTTTTCAAGTTCACATCACGTTACATGACGCTGGGTAACACCTCGAAATCACCCCAACTCTGCTTGGTGTATAAGGTGCTTGAGTGTGTAGCGCACCGCGGCTTGGCTGCGGCGCCCTAACGGGCACCTAGATTTGTGGATAAAATCCTCCGCCATTTAGTGGACCTTGACATAATTTCTTTGGGAAAAGGTAACAAATAATACACTGCTTCCTCGATAGTATGTAATAACTTCTAGGTGGCAGTGCATAGTGCGAACCTAGTGCGAGTTTTCGTTGCCAAGGTTACGTTACTTTTGTTATAATGTAATTTCCATCTACACTACTTATCGTATCAAAATAAAATTAAAATATTCGTTACCGGACGGACATTTTAATGATTTTGCCACCTCAGATTTTGTCGCCGATTAGTTTGAAAAAACAACTTTCGATTAACTTTGATGTAACTTTTTAACTTTTTGAAAGATTTTGCCACAAAAAATGGCATTCAATTGGGAACAAAGCTTGCGGATGGTCCAAATTTCAACTCGATCCAAGCCTCCGTTCGAACGTTATGGCGAGACATACAAACAAACAAGAAAACAAAATAAAACTAAAATAAAACAAGACCAGTGACCGTTTTTTTCCGGCAGAGTCAAATGGAAACGCTCGCTTCGCTCGCTTAATTATTATTAAAATTGGATGAGCGAAGCGAAGATTCCATTTCACTACACTGGAGAAAAAATCCAGAATGTTTTTTTGTTTGAATGTTTTTTTTTCTGTATCATTGTGTGTTTGTCAGCACGATTCCGGCTAAACCGATACTCCAATTGCAATGAAATTTACTGGATACCTTTGAAATCTCTGAACTTAGAACTGCCACGTTTTTGAGCGCAATCGAAAAATTATTTCTCACGAAAATCGCAATTTTACGTTTTTTTTCGATTTTTTTTTTAAATTTCTTCGACTTATAACACCAACATGCTTTATTCGATTGTAATAAGTTTTTCACAGAACGATAATTTTATGAATTAAGATATTCGTGTGAAATTTGAGCGCAATCGAAAAATTATTTCTCATTAACATCGAAATTATACGGGTTTTTTCCTTTTTCTAAACAATTCTTTGACTTATAACACCTATGCTTTAACCGATTGTAATAATTTTTTCACGGATCCTTAATTTTATGAATTTATATATTCGTGTGAAATTTGAGCGCAATCGAATAATTATTTCTTATGAAAATCGCAATGTTACGATTTTTTACTTTTTTTAAATTACGATTAATTAAAAAAATTAAAAATTGAAGTTTATTTTTTATTTATTTTAAATTAATTTAAAAAAAAATCTTCAACTTAGTAATGATTTTTTCACAGAACAACAGAAAATCTGCATAACACAATCATGGCAGCTCAATGCACAAATTACGCTCATCCAACAACGCTGCGGGACTTAAGCGTTTTCCTGGTTATTATTTATTACTAGGAAACGCTCAGTTGGACGCGTTGATAAGCGAGCACGTGCTATAGCTAGACCCACATTGCACATTTTTTTTTTAATTTTAAAATTTGCGACGTTCACTGTCCACAGGGCCATATTTCCAATATTATTTATTATTGCCAAGGTATTTGGGTAATAGTAGGGGGCAACAGGTATCCCGTGCATCTTTCGTGGAAGAGTTTTGCGGTAAGTTGTATTCTATTAGGTAGTAGGATACAAGTTTTTTGCACTTTCCTTGCAGGCCATGGAAAATTTCATTGCAATTGGAGTATCGGTTTAGCCAGAATCGTACTGACAAACACACAATAATACAGAAAAAAAAAAATCCGGATTTTTTTCTCCAGTGTACTGGAATGGAATCTTCGCTACGCTCATCCAAAAGTTAATTCATCAAATCAAATCAAAAGAGCGGATTTCCAATGAATCAATGTTATTATTCTGAAACACACACAAAAAACAAACAAAAACAATTTAGGCAAAAATTGGAAAACACCTTATGTATTCAACAAATAATAATAATTAAGCGAGGGAAGCGAGCGTTTCCATTTTACTCTGCCGGAAAAATTAGTCACTGGTTTTGTTTTTTTTTTTTTTTTTTTTTGTTTGTTTGTTTGTATGTCACGCTATTACGTTCGAACGGAGGCTCGGATCGAATTGAAATTTTGACCATCCGCAAGCTTCGTTCCTCGATTGAATGCCATAAGTTTTGTGGCAAAATCGTTTAAAAAGTTAAAAAGTTACATTAAACTTAATCGAACTTTTTTTTCAAACTAAACGGGGACAAAATCTGAGATAGCCAAATCATTTAGAATGTCCGTCCGGTCACGAATATGTTAATTTTCTTTTGATCCGATAAGTAGTGTAGATGGAAATTACATAAAAACAAAAGTACGTTGCCATGGCAACGAAAAGACGCGCGAAGTTTCTAATGCACTGCCACCTAGAAGTAATCAAAATACTTTTGAGGAAGCAGTCTATTATTTGTCACCAAAGAGTTTAAATAGTTTTCCCAAAGATTCAAGGTCCTCTAGATGGCGGTGGATTTTATCCACAAAGTAAAGTTTAACACACGGGTTTATAGTAGAGGAGCAAGAGGTATGATTTTATTTCCCGTGCATCTTTCGTGGAAGAGTTTTGCGGTAAGTTGTATTCTATTAGGTAGTAGGATACAAGTTTTTTGCACTTTCCTTGCAGGCCATGCTATGCTGCAGAGGGCGTCGGGGGCGTCGCGACGCCCTTACACGTTTTTTAAGAGGGATGATTTTTTATCTCGTGTGCCTTTTGTGATAGAGTGTTGCGGTAAACTATATTTTGTTAAGTAAGAGCAAACAAATTTTTTGCACCTATTTTGCAGGTCCTGGTATGCTTGAAAGGGCGTCGGGAGCGTCGCGACGCCCTATAACGTTTTTTTAAGAGGAATTATTTTTTATCTCATGTGCCTTTCGTGATAGAGTATTGCGGTAAACTGTATTCTATTAAGTAATGACATACAAGGTTTTTTCACCAACCTTGCAGGTCCTGGCACGCTTCAGAGGGCGTCGGGGGCGTCGCGACGCCCTAAAACGGTTTTCTGAAAAGAGGAATGAATTTTTATCTCGTGTACCTTTCGTGCTAGAGTGTTGCGGTGAATTGTATTCTATTAAGAAATAGCATACAAGTTTTTAGCACCTACCTTGCAGGTCTTGGCACGCTTCAGAGGGCGTCGGGGGCGTCACGGCGCCCTATAACGCTTTTTTAAAGAGGGATTATTTTTTATCGCATGTGCCTTTTGTGATACAGTATTGCGGTGAATTGTATTCTATTAAGTAATAGCATACAAGTTTTTAGAACCTACTTTGCAGGTCCTGGTAGGTTTAAGAGGGCGTGGGGGCGTCGCGACGCCCTTTAACGTTGATAAAGATGCTTGATTTTTTATCACGTGTGCCTTTCGTGATAGAGTATTGCGGTAAACTGTATTCATTTAAGTAATATCATTCAAGTCTTTTGAACCTACCTTGCAGGTCCTGGTACGATTCAGAGGGCGTCGGGGGCGTCGCGACGCCCTATCACGTTTTTTAGAGTGATGTTTTTTTATCTCGTGTACCTTTCGTGATAGAGTATTGCGGTAAACTGTATTCAATTAAGTAATATCATTCAAGTTTTTTGCATCTACTTTGCAGGTCCTGGTACGCTTCAGAGGGCGTCGGGGGCGTCGCGACGCCATTTAACGATGAAAAAGATGCTTGATTTTTTATCACGTGTACCTTTCGTGATAGAGTATTGCGGTAAACTGTATTCAATTAAGTAATATCATTCAAGTTTTTTGCATCTACCTTGCAGGTCCTGGTACGCTTCAGAAGGCGTCGGGGGCGTCGCGTCGCCCTATAACGTTTTTAAGAGTGATTTTTAAGAGTCCTTGCAGCAAACTAAGACCAGCAAGGAAGGTGATAAAAACACTTAAACTATTACTTAATAGAATACAGATTACCGCAATACTCTATCACGAAAGGTACACGAGATAAAAAATCAAGCATCTTTATCAACGTTTTAGGGCGTCGTGACGCCCCCGACGCCCTCTGAAGCGTGCCAAGACCTGCAAGGTAGGTTCTAAAAACTTGTATGCTATTACTTAATAGAATACAATTCACCGCAACATTCTAGCACGAAAGGTAAACGAGATAAAAATTCATTACTCTTTTCAGAAAACCGTTTTAGGGCGTCGCGACGCCCCCGACGCCCTTTCAAGCATACCAGGAACTGCAAGGTAGGTTCTAAAACTTGTATGCTATTACTTAATAGAATATAGTTTACCGAAATACTCTATCATGAAAGGCACACGAGATAAAAAAATAATCTTTATTATAAAAAACCATTATAGGGCGTCGCGACGCCCCCGACGCCCTTTGAAGCGTACCAGGACCTGCAAAGTAGGTTCAAAAAACTTGATTGCTATACTTAATAGAATATAGTTTACCGCAATACTCTATCATGAAAGGTACACGAGATAAAAAAACATCACTCTACAAAAAGTGATAGGGCGTCGCGACGCCCCCGACGCCCTCTGAATCGTACCAGGACCTGCAAGGTAGGTTCAAAAGACTTGAATGATATTACTTAAATGAATACAGTTTACCGCAATACTCTATCACGAAAGGCACACGTGATAAAAAATCAAGCATCTTTATCAACGTTAAAGGGCGTCGCGACGCCCCCCCACGCCTCTTAAACCTACCAGGACCTGCAAAGTAGGTTCTAAAAACTTGTATGCTATTACTTAATAGAATACAATTCACCGCAATACTGTATCACAAAAGGCACATGCGATAAAAAATAATCCCTCTTAAAAAACGTTATAGGGCGTCGCGACGCTCCCGACGCCCTTTCAAGCATACCAGGACCTGCAAAATAGGTGCAAAAAATTTGTTTGCTCTTACTTAACAAAATATAGTTTACCGCAACACTCTATCACAAAAGGCACACGAGATAAAAAATCATCCCTCTTAAAAAACGTGTAAGGGCGTCGCGACGCCCCCGACGCCCTCTGCAGCATAGCATGGCCTGCAAGGAAAGTGCAAAAAACTTGTATCCTACTACCTAATAGAATACAACTTACCGCAAAACTCTTCCACGAAAGATGCACGGGAAATAAAATCATACCTCTTGCTCCTCTACTATAAACCCGTGTGTTAAACTTTACTTTGTGGATAAAATCCACCGCCATCTAGAGGACCTTGAATCTTTGGGAAAACTATTTAAACTCTTTGGTGACAAATAATAGACTGCTTCCTCAAAAGTATTTTGATTACTTCTAGGTGGCAGTGCATTAGAAACTTCGCGCGTCTTTTCGTTGCCATGGCAACGTTACTTTTGTTTTTATGTAATTTCCATCTACACTACTTATCGGATCAAAAGAAAATTAACATATTCGTGACCGGACGGACATTCTAAATGATTTGGCTATCTCAGATTTTGTCCCCGTTTAGTTTGAAAAAAAAGTTCGATTAAGTTTAATGTAACTTTTTAACTTTTTAAACGATTTTGCCACAAAACTTATGGCATTCAATCGAGAACGAAGCTTGCGGATGGTCAAAATTTCAATTCGATCCGAGCCTCCGTTCGAACGTAATAGCGTGACATACAAACAAACAAACAAAAAAAAAAAAAAAAACAAACAAAACCAGTGACTAATTTTTCCGGCAGAGTAAAATGGAAACGCTCGCTTCACTCGCTTAATTAATATTATTTGTTGAATACATAAAGGTGTTTTCCATTTTTGCCTAAATTGTTTTTGTTTGTTTTTTGTGTGTGTTTCAGAATAATAAACATTGATTCATTGGAAATCCGCTCTTTTGATTTGATTTGATGAATTAACTTTTGGATGAGCGTAGCGAAGATTCCATTCCAGTACACTGGAGAAAAAAATCCGGATTTTTTTTTTTTTCTTTATTATTGTGTGTTTGTCAGTACGATTCTGGCTAAACCGATACTCCAATTGCAATGAATTTTCCGGAGACCTTCGAAATCTTCGAACTTAGAACTGCTACGTTTTTGAGCGCAATCGAAAAAATATTTCTCATCAAAATCGCAATTTTACGATTTTTTCGATTTTTTAAAAATTTATTCGACTTACAACACCTAGGCCTACATGCTTTATTCGATTTTAATGAGATTTTCACAGAACCATTATTTTTTGAATTTAGATATTCGTGTGAAATTTGAGCGCAATCGAAAAATTATTTCTCATGAAAATCGAAATTTTTCGGGTTTTTTCTTTTTTTAAAACAATTCTTTGACTTATAACACCTACATGCTTTAACCGATTGTAATAATTATTTTCTCACAGAACCTTAATTTTATGAATAAATATATTCGTGTGAAATTTGAGCGCAATCGAATAATTATTTCTTATGAAAATCACAATTTTACAATTATTTTATTTTTTAAAATTACGATTAATTGAAAAAATAAAAATTAAGTTTATTTTTTATTTAATTGGATGAGCGCAGCGAGCGGAGCGAAGATTCCATTTCACTACACTGAAGAAAAAAATCCGGATTATTATTATTTTTTTTGTATTTTTGTATTTTTTTGTGTTTGTCCGCACGATTCCGGCTAAACTGATACTCTAATTGCGATGAAATTTTATGGAGGCCTTCGAAATCTCTGAACTTATAACTGCACGTTCTTGAGCGTAATCGAAAAATTATTTCTCATTAAAATCGCAATTTTACGATTTCTTTCGATTTTTTAAAAATTTCTTCTACTTATAACACCTACATGCTTTATCCGATTGTTATGATTTTTTCACAGAATCATAATTTTATAAATTAAAATATTCGTGTGAAATTTGAGCGCAATCGAAAAATTGTTTCTTATAAAAATCAAAATTTTACGATTTTTTTCCCTTTTTTAAAACAATTCTTTGACTTATAACACCTATATGCTTTATCCGATTGTAATGATTTTTTCACAGAACCTTAATTTTATGAATTAATATATTCGATTGAAATTTGAGCGCAATAGAATAATTACTTCTTATGAAAATTGCAATTTTACGATTTTTTTTCTTTTTAAAAATTACGATTAATTAAAAAGATTGAAAATTAAAGTTTTTTCTTAATTTAATTTAAATAAATTTTAAATAAAAGTTTAAACTTAGTTATGATTTTTCCACAGAACAACAGAAAATCCGCATAACACATGGCAAATCAATGCACCAATTACGCTCATCCAACAACGCGGCGGGACTTAAGCGTTTTCCTAGTTTAAATTAATTTTAAAAAAATCTCAACTTAGTAACTAGGAAAACGCTTAAGTCCCGCCGCGTTGTTGGATGAGCGCAATTGGTGCTTTGAGCTGCCAAGTGTTATGTGGATCGTCTGTTGTTCTGGGAAAAAATAATTACTAAGTTGAAGATTTAAAAAAAAAAAAATAAATAAATAAACTTTAATTTTAAATTTGTTTAATTAATCGTACTTATTTAAAAAAGAAAAAATTTGAAAAATTGCGATTTTTATTTAATAACTATTCGATTGCGCTCAAATTTCACACGAATTTAAAAATTCATAAAATTAAGGTTCTGTGAAAAAATTATTAAAATCGAATAAAGAGGTGTTATAAGAAAAATAAATTTTCAAAAAATTGAAAAAAATCGTGAAATTGCGATTTTCATGAGAAATAATTTTTAAATTGCGATCAAAAACGTGGCAGTTCTAAGTTTAGAGATTTCAAAGGCCCCCATAAAATTCCATCGCAAATGGAGTATCGGTTTAGCCGGAATCGTGCTGACAAACACACAAAAATACAGAAAAAAAAAAACATTCTGGATTTTTTTCTCCAGTGTAGTGAAATGGAATCTTCGCTTCGCTCGCTACGCTCATCCAATGATTTTTTCACAGAACAACTGAAAATCCGCATAACACATGGCAGTTTAATGCACCAATAACGCTCATCCAACAACGCGGCGGGACTTTAGCGTTTATCTAGTTGTATAATTGGATGAGGCGAAGCGATGATTCCATTTCACTACACTGGAGAAAAAAATCCGGAATGTTTTTTTTTCTGTATTTTTTTCCCTGTAGTTTTGTGTGTTTGTCAGCACGATTCCGGCTAATTCAAAACTCCAATTGCGATGAAATTTTCTGGGGGACTTCGAAATCTCTGAACTTAGAAGTGCCACGTTTTTTAGCACAATTGGAAAATTATTTCTCATGAAAATTGCAATTTTACGATTTTTTTCCCTTTTTTAAAACAATTCTTTGACTTATAACACCTATATGCTTTATCCGATTGTAATGATTTTTTCACAGAACCTTAATTTTATGAATTTAGATATTCGTGTGAAATTTGTGCGCAATCGAAAAATTATTTCTCATGAATATCGAAATTTTACGTTTTTCTTTCTTTTTTCTAACAGTTCTTTGACTTATAACACCGACATGCTTTATCTTTTTGTAATGATTTTGGTTGGTTGATTTTGGTTGGTTTTTTGTCCCCCCCAAAAAAATAAGTGATGTGACTGAACGGTTACTCCTAATACGATTTAAAAAAAATAAAAATTATTTGACGTGCCGGATACAATCTTCAATGTTGTTTTTCTAAATATTACATTTTTGTACTAGTTACTGCGCGTCACCAAATTTATGACACTATTGTGTAACCTACAATATTCACGAACCATATAAAGTTTAATTTACAATTCTGCTCGTGTTGGGCGATAAAAATCAAATAGCCTGTTTGACAAATAAATTGCTCTTAGCAATCGTGAAACCATCAGCTGATGTGAAACTAGAGTTTATGTTCGAAGCAATGACGTTAGTTAATTCGACTCGTGTGGAAACAATGGGTATTTAGAACTAATTTAAGCCCTACAATGAGCACTTAACATTTTGGTTTCGGCGATATTATGGAACAATTACATAATTTATGGTGTACTCGTGCCTGTAATTGCAATTGGATGAGCGAAGCAAAGACTTCAATTTCACTGACCCCCAAACATTTAGCTCGGGTGTTTGTTTGTTTGTTTTGTTTTGTTGTATTTCTGTCTGATTGTTCGCTCTCTACCGGGAAAACGGCATGCGATCTAAATGAAAATTGGAGGGGACCTTCGAAATCTCGGAAGTATCGAAGAATTCTCATGAATGTCGTACTTTTACGATTCTTTTCGACATTTAGTACGATATTTTCGTGACATTTGGGCCAATTCTGACCAAACGGGTGGAGCTACAACGTAGATATTTTACATGGACATTAAGGTTATGGTGATGTAGTAACTTTAGAAAGAAAAATTTGGAAAGTTAGCCAGAATACATAGAAATAAGGTTTATTATATAAGTTTTTGATGTAAATAACACTAAACAATTAAAAACATAAACTTGACATCAATCACCAACAATGCGTTCATAAAGCACTTGCAAAAGTAAAGATATCACACGCAAACTAAAATCTTAAAAAAAGCTAATTCATCAACGCGACTAAAAAAAGCGTTCGCGAAGCGGCCTAGTGGTAGATTCTTTTTGAGCCGTCCTAGCATCAAGGCATATAGGGTCCAGTTAATAAAGTAATTCCACGAGTGAAGCGAAGACTTCAATTTTACTGATACCCCCCCCCCCCCCAAAAAAAAAAAAAAAATTGGCTCGGGTGTATTTTTGTTTGTTTGTTTGTTGTTTTTTTGTTTGTTCGCGCTCTATCGGGCAAACGGAATATGCGATCTTGATGAAAATTTAATGGGACCTTCGAAATCTCTGAGCTTAGACATGCCACGTTTTTGGGTACAATCGAAGAAATATTTCTCATGAATATCGTACTACGTATTACGATTTTTCCGATTTTTAATGCGATATTTTCGGGCCGATTCTGACCAAACAGGTGGGGCTACAACGTTCATTAAGCGAGCGAAGCGAGCGTTTCCATTTGACTCTGCCGGAAAAAACAGTCACTGTTTTTTTTTTTTTTTTTTTTTTTTTGTTTGTTTGTTTTTTTTTTGTTTTGTTGTATGTCTCGCGATAACGTTCGAACGGAGGCTCGGATCGAGTTGAAATTTTCACCATCCGCAAGCTTTGTTCTCGATTGAATGCCATTAGTTTGTGGCAAAATCGTTCAAAAAGTTAAAAAGTTACATTAAAGTTAATCGAAAGTTTTTTTTTCAAACTCAACGGCGACAAAATCTGAGATGGCCAAATCATTTAGAATGTCCGTCCGGTCACGAATATGTTAATTTTATTTTGATCCGATAAGTAGTGTAGATGGAAATTACATTATAACAAAGTACGGTTACCATGGCAACGGAAAGTCGTGCAGCTTTTTTGGCTCATGATAGCGGTCGAACGGAGGCTCGGATCGAGTTGAAATTTTCACCATCCGCAAGCTTTGTTCTCGATTGAATGCCATTAGTTTTGTGGCAAAATCGTTCAAAAAGTTAAAAAGTTACATTAAAGTTAATCGAAAGTTTTTTTTCAAACTCAACGGCGACAAAATCTGAGATGGCCAAATCATTTAGAATGTCCGTCCGGTCACGAATATGTTAATTTTATTTTGATCCGATAAGTAGTGTAGATGGAAATTACATTATAACAAAGTACGGTTACCATGGCAACGGAAAGTCGTGCAGCTTTTTTGGCTCATGATAGCGGTCGAACGGAGGCTCGGATCGAGTTGAAATATTCACCATCCGCAAGCTTTGTTCTCGATTGAATGCCATTAGTTTTGTGGCAAAATCGTTCAAAAAGTTAAAAAGTTACATTAAAGTTAATCGAAAGTTTTTTTTCAAACTCAACGGCGACAAAATCTGAGATAGCCAAACCATTAAGAATGTCCGTCCGGTCACGAATATGTTAATTTTATTTTGATCCGATAAGTAGTGTAGATGGAAATTACATTATAACAAAAGTAACGTTGCCATGGCAACGAAAAGACGCGCGAAGTTTCTAATGCACTGCCACCTAGAAGTAATCAAAATACTTTCGAGGAAGCAGTCTATTATTTGTCAACAAAGAGTTTAAATAGTTTTCCCAAGGAGTCAAGGTCCTCTAGATGGCGGTGGATTTTAAAGTAAAGATTTAAACACGGGTTTACCCAAATACCTTGGCAATAATAAATAATACTGGAAACGCGAACGTCGTAAATTTTAAATTTAAAAAAAATGTGCAATGTGGGTCTAGCTATAGCACGTGCTCGCTTATCAACGCGTCCAACTGAGCGTTTCCTAGTATTTTACATGGACATTCAGATTATTGGATGAGCGAAGCGAAGACTTCAATTTCACTGACCCCCCAAAAAATTTAGCTCGACTGTTTTTTTTTTTTTTTTTCCCCGTCTGTTTGTTCGCTCTCTACCGGCCAAACGGCATATGCGATCTTGATGAAAATTTGACACGACCTTCGTTTTCTCTCAACTTAAACTTGCCACGTTTTTGGGTACAATCGATTATTATTATTATTATTCTCATGATTATCGGTCTTTTACGTTTTTTTCCGATTTTTAGTGCGATATTTTCGTGACATTTGGACTGATTCTGACCAAACGGGTGGGGCTACAACGTTCATATTTCACATGGACATTAAGGTAATGGTGATGTATTGACGTTTGAAAGAAAAAGTTGAAAAAGTTAGCCAGAATCTATAGAAATAAAGGTTTTAATTTGAGTTTTTTGAGGTGTTAAATATTAAAACCTTTATTTCTATTGATTCTGGCTAATTTTTTCAGCTTTTTCTTTCAAAAGTCAATACATCACCCTTACCGTAATGTCCATGTGAAATATGAACGTTGTCGCCTTACCCGTTTGGTCAGAATTCGCCCAAATAGCACGAAAATATAGATTTTAGATCTATCTCACAGCCTTGTATGAAAACTTCACAGGAGATTTTATACGTTACTCATAGCCTTGTAACAAACAATCAAAGATCGAACAGACCTAATTATTGCTTTGTATGGGCCGTGTTAATATGTTTTTATTATTTTAAATTAATATTAACATTTTATAATTAAAAAGCTCATCCATCAACGCGACTAAAAAAAGCGTTTGCGAAGCTTCCGTGTGGTTATATATTGCCATTTGAATGAAAAAGTTGAAAAAGTTAACCAGAATTCATAGAAATAAAGGTTTGAATAGCATTTTATACAGATGCAACAGGGAATATTCCAGTTAATATTTTATATTTTTTTTAAATTCTTATTCATGTCTTAATAGTCACTGCACTTTTTTTATTTAAAAAAAATGTTTTTGTGTAATTTAAACGAGAAGTAAATTGGACCCCCAGTTTGCGCGCCAAAAACGAGCGTGCGCCATCTTTGGACGGTACTACGTCATAACTGTGCTGAGTCAAGGCCAATTGGAAACTAAATGTACGTATATTTGTACATATTTACATACAGACGGCGGTGCTCGCCCATCCGCTCAACACAAACAACTCCACAAGGATGTACATTTTCACCGTCTTTTGTTTTTCTTTTTTGTATGTGATAGGAGATTTCGCGAGATCATTGTGATAAAGAATAACGAGCATTTGGTATTGAATTTTTGCATAGCCTAGGACTATCATGGTATTCTTTATCTACAATAGGCTTTAATTAGTCATCAAAGTAAGTTTTTTGAGCGGGGTGTGTGTCAGAACACGAAAGTGCAGGTTAGGGTCGGCAAGTTAAGCCTAGGGCTTGTCAAGTGAGAAATTTTAGTATTCACATACCAATGCCTATATCCTACAGGAACGATTGGCCTAGACTTTTGTATTATAAATAATTTTCTACGTCTAGGCCTAGACCTAGGACTGTTTCAGTTTTGTTTTTTGATTGCAATGTCAACTTTTCTCGTTTTCTGGCTAGGCGTTAAATGTAAAATGTCCGCCATCTGTTTACATTACTCTAGGCTACGCTAGGCGCTGCTTTGTTTAAAACACCGCCGTCTTGATGTATATCTCGATCCTACTATAATACTATTCCAACATCTTTGGTCTAAATGTATGTTTATCCAGACGGCGTTGGATCAACACAGTTCTGACGTCACAGTCGTTTTTGCCGCTTTAAAAAACTGCTGCTTTTAAAACGGCTACAAAACACTGGATTATTATTTCACGGAAAAACAAAGTACATATTTGTAATCGGGACGAAATACTTCTTCTAAAAAATCTATTCGTACAGTATTTGGCGGAAGTGGAATATTCCCTATTATCTACGCGTACAAAAAGCAAGTCTTTTGGGCCTCAAGATATTTTACATTTGTCAATTACCATAGCAGTTAATACTACTTAATCAAATATAAACAAAAAATCATTTTGCAATAACTTGAAAAAGTAATAAGAACCCACGCATACAAAAAAACTTAGTAATCATTGGACAAAAAAAATCAATCAAAAGTGCCCTAGAGAAAGCGTTCGCGAAGCGGCCTAGTATGCAAATAATAGAAAGAGTGTTATTCTGTGTTCGGGGCAACAGCATTAGCTGCAGACACCGATTAAAGCTTCCGAAATAAATAAATGAATAAATAAATAAATAAAATACAAATAATTAAAATAAATAAATATATTCGTATTTAGAGTTTACCCACTCAGTCACATAACTGATTTTCGGTGGGGTACATTAAACCAAAGCGACCAAGTCAACCCTGTAGCCCCCTACGCAATCGACGAGTGAGCGATAACCAACCAAAGATCGACATTTTTAAAACGAAATATAGCAATCAGTGGTATGGACAGTGCGAACACCCGCGGATCAACGCCAGAATCAACAAGGCCGATTCAGAACAAATTTGAATTTATATGTTCCTCGTTGTTAGGACGGCTCTTAAGTCACCGTTTAATTCATAAGATAGGATCTAAAGAACTTGAATCCATATCAGAAGTAAGAAAACTTCCACCTGAAGCGGGTTTCAAACCCTGGACCTTCTGCATTGGAAGCAGGTATAGGCTATAACCACTACTCCAACGAGCCACTAGCAAAGCACTCAGTCACTTAAGTGGTTTTCAGTGGGGGACTTTTAAAGCGGATCAAGCCAGCCATGTTGATTCTGGCATCGCACACTGTTGAATCTTAAGAGGGAATGAGACACATTTGGCTGTTAGCAAAAAGCTATTCGCTCGGCCAAGATGCATCCGACGTATATGAAACTTTGCAAAGTTGTCAATTAAGCATACATAGACAGCCGTGTGGCCATAGATTTTCCAAATTTTGACTTAGTCAGTCTGAAAAAAATCACGAATATGGTCAATTTGGGAGTTTTTAACAAAATCCAAATTTGTAAAAATAATTTACTTTTTAGAAATTATTTTAAAACAAAATTTAAAAATGTGTTACTGCAGAGCCCTATAATTCCACATTAATTGTGACATATGTTCAAAATTTCAGACACCTGTGGTGTCAGTCGGACGAGCGAACAGCAATTTGCCTAAAACGCTTGGTCACTATTGTCTGTCGAACTCTGGTAAGCCATTATTCGCTCGTCGATGGTAACTGCCCAGTTTAGATTAAAATTCCCCACTGAAAATCATTACTGTGTTTGTTTGTTTTTTTGTTTATTTGGATTAAGGGCGCGTCAACCGTTAGGTCATAATGCGCCTCTCTAGCCTAGATGATATGGAGAGGAGGGGCCTATTATGGTCAGAACCAGCCACGAGTAAGGGGAGGAATAGGGAGAATCTCTTGTAGCGGTCGTCATCGTCTTCGCCATCGTTCGTGTTGTCATTATTATCGTCGTCGGGGAGGTCGTCAATGGAAAGAGGAGATGTCCCCGACGATTATTGCCTGAGCCCGCCTCTAGATTCGGGGAGTAATATACTACCATTGGTACTACCCTTCTTACTAGCTGATGATTGCGAGGTGGACTTTTTCTCTTGAATCGCCTTGTACGATTAGCAGAGCCATGCTCTGGGTCAATTCTATCCCGGGCCCAGACTGGGGTTTATTTATTTTATAAATTTTTAATCATGGTATTTCATTCATAACTAAATAATACGATAGTTTGCTTGTTATCGGTAATATTCGTTCGGATTCGGAATACATAGGCCCTACCACACTAAAGTATTGAACCAAATTCTACTATTAAAGTTAAAACTTAGAACTTACATATTAAGTTTTATATAATGACAGTTTAGTGGAAAAACTCTTTATTAATTCAAAACAGCGCTTCTTTTAGTTTTCATTATACAGTTTAATCCGCTAAACTGTAATAAAATATTGAATTAAAAATATGCGTATCATTTTTCAATTCAAGATTCCTGGAACCATAAATGGAAAAGTTAACAATTTACCGAGCACCGATTTCATCATAATTATTATGCAATCTTATCATATGGTTCAAATTTAGTGTTTTTAAGCAATATCTAGTAAAATTACTATACAAATTAAAACATTGTTTGCAAAGGTTTGAGAATAAACAAAAACAGTTGTGTCAATCTCATTTTGTAAAAACGTTTACTTTGTAATTTATGTAAATTCGGTAATTTTATTATTAGTATATTTAGGGAGAGTCTCACGGGACCAAAACCTAAATGATCCAAATCTCACGGGATCCAAATGTGCTTATTTTAAAATTATATTTTAATTATAAATTTATTCTGTCTCCTGGGAACTAAGGGAGAGTCTCACGGGAACCAAATCCTAAATTATACATGTTTGTACTTTAGACAGAAATTAAAAAAGGGACTACACCGGGGATAGAACCCGGGACCTTAGCTTTCCAGGCTATGCCCTTACCAACTGATCTATGCAGCCACAAATTTAAAACTGCATAGTTTTTGGTCTGTTTTGTACATTTTTTTGGGTCTGTTTTGTAAATTGTTACAAAACCGGCAAAAAATTAGACAATTTTGTACAATGTTACAAAACAGACCTTAAATTAGACAGTTTCAAATAATTGGTGGCTGCATAGCTCAGTTAAATTAAAAATTAAAGTGTAATAGGTATACAAGTATAAAAACTATGCTAAGAACATTGAATTGGATGTGTGTCAGACAGAAGCTTCATTACGATGTTTTGGTATTTATATTTAAAACTAAAAAATGATTGTTTGCCAGCATATTTTAACGAATTCAAATCATATAATAAAAATGTACATGAACATAAAACAAGGTCAATAAATAATTTAAATGTTAAATATGTGAACAAAGTTGCAACTCAAAAATCAATATTTTATGCTGGATTAAGAATGTTTGATAAATTGCCTAAAAGTATAAAAAATATAACAAAAAAAACTTGTTAAAATTTAAATCTGAATGTATAACATATGTATTTGTTTACCAACCGTACAATTAGAAAGAGTTACTAGAAATAAATGTAATGTAGGAAATGTATTGTATTGTAATGTGTGTAATAGCTGATGAAGCTAAATAAATGAATTGTATATGTATATGTTGGTAAGAGCATAGCCCGCATAGCTAAGGTCCTGGTTTCGATCCCCGGTGTAGCCACTCTTTTAATTTCTGTCTAAAGTACTCACATATATTTTATGTTTGGCCTTGGCTTTATAGTCGGCGACTATGACGCTGTTGTGTTGTATATATATATATATATATATATATATATATATATATATATATATATATATATATATATATATATATTAATGAACTAGGTTTTTCGGTTATAATGCCACGTTATTCACATTAGGCCAACGTTTGAAATTTCATCGAAACGTTGGCCTAATGTGAATAAACGTGGCATTATAACCGAAAAACCTAGTTCATTAATTCATATCGGCCACGAAAATATCCAAAAACATATATATATATATATATATATATATATATATTTAAATGAAGGCTTTCACGTTATTAATTATGTCCATTATAGTTTTCGGTTATCCGTGTAGGAGTGATTATTTTTAATTTTTTTATTTAGACAACGTTTCATGCTAATTTCATATTACGTTTCTTTCTTTTTTGTACTGGTCCTACTGCTAGAAGTCATACATTGAAGTCAAGGTTGAGTAACCAGCAATAGTAGCCGAAATTGCTTTCATTGATTTAACTGTTAAGCCCATGATTTAGTTTCACCTTAGAAAGTAGATTGTTTTGGGTTGTCTTTTGTTATTGTCATGTTTTCAAAATGGATTTGACTTAAAAAATTGCTATAAAATTATCACGAAACGTTGTCTTAAATAATACACGGATAACCGAAACCTATATATATATATATATATATATATATATACATATTGTTTTACCTTGGCTTTATAGTTGGCGACTATGACGCTGTTATGTTAGTACTTTAGATAGAAAAAAATTAGATAGTTTTAAATGGTGGCCGCATAAATCAGTTGGTTTATTTATTTATTTATTTATTTATTTATTTATTTATTTATTTTTATTTAGTATTTCTTACAAGAACAGTGTATTGTATGTTAAATAATTTCATTTTAATAATCATTCTACCTGTTCTACTAGTTTCATATTTACAATCCCATGAGTTGAGTTGTATGAATATAGGTTTTTAAGCATAAGCCAGCTTTGAGGACATAGTTATTGATTCATAGCAGTTGTCGAAAAATTTTTGCCCCCGGGAAATTTTTGGGTTCGAACCCCATTTTTCGGAGAAAAAATTTTTCAAACTACGCTATGAATAAATTTTTAACCCAATGTTTATTTAAGTATTTTAATTTTTATAGCCCTTAGAAAACCCTTACCAAAAATTATAGGGTTTTATAAATTGGTGGCTGCTTTAGCCCCAGTTGGTAAGTACTTTAGCCCGGAAAACCCTAAGGCCCCGGGTTCGATCCCCCCCCCCCCGGTTTTGTACTTATTTATTTATTTATTTGTAAAACCTTTTTTTAATTTCTGCCCTTAATTTACAAAAAAAAACAGCGTCTTAGTCGCCTCCCTTTAAGCCCAAGGGTAAAATATATAATAATAAAATTTATTTTTAAAATATATATATATTTTAAATATTTTATATTTAAAGGGACAAAAATTAAAAAAAAGTGACTACCCGGGGATCAAACCCCGGGACCGGGTCTGTCCGGGCTATCCCTCTTCCCCAACAAAGCTATGCACCACCAATTTAAAAATGTCAAAAATTTATAGACTTTTTTTTGTAAAAAATTACAAAATTGTCTAATTTTTTGTCTTTTTTGAAAACAAAAAGAAAATTTAAAAAACCGAAAATTTCCCAACCCTTTTAAAATTGGGGTGCATACTAATTTTTGTAAGAGCTTTACCCCGGTAAGTTTGGGGTTAAGGGGTTTGATCCTCGGTGCATTTCATTTTTAAAAATTTTCTGTCCAAGTACTTACAAAACAAGGGTCATGGGTCCCCTACAAAAAACCAAAGTTAAACATCAAAATTACCCCCAATTCGGGTTACAGAGGTGGTTTAAATTTCCCCCCAGTTTTTTATAGGTAGCCCCCTAAAGGCAGTGCAATGTGCTTACACACTTATTAACATTGTAAAAAACCAGACCAAAATTTAAAGACAGTTTTTAAATTGGTGGCCCCCATAGCTCAGTTGGCAAGGCATACCCCGGAAACCCTAAGGCCCCGGGGTTTTCGATCCCGGTGTTTTCCCACTTTTTTTAAAAATTTTTGTCTAAGAAATTTTCATAACCCGCCCATATGGGCCTACTTTTAAACCCAAAGGTTAAAAACCCTTTTTCCCCCAAACCTTAGGGTTACAGAGGTGGTTTGTATTCCCCAAAGTTAATTTCATATTATGTGGGCCTTAAAGGCAGGCAATTGATCTACACACGTTTTTAAAACAATGTAAAAACAACCAAAATTAGCCCAATTTTAAATTGGGGGCCCCGCTTTAGCCTCAGTTGGTAAGAGCATAGTTTGGGTACTTGGCCCCGGGGTTCAAACCCCGTTGCGTCCCTTTTTTAATTTTGGGGGTCTAAAGAAAAAAATTTAAACGTCATATTTAAATTAAGGTATTCTTTTTTTTTTTGTTATAAGCCAAACAAAAAAATTACAAAAAAAAATTTCGGCTACAAAAACTAAAAAGCATCTTTTAAATATGTATTTTTTAAAGGCTTTCAAAAGTCGAATGTTGTACAAAAAACTTTTTAAAGGGTTTTTAAAACCACGTACTTTTTTAAAATAAAAATAAAAACACTTTTTTGTGGGGGGTTTAACCCATGACAAGTTTTGAAAACTGACGGTATGGGGGATCTTCCCAATTCTAAAAGATTACCCGCAAAGCACCAAATCCTAGAAAAATTTTTATGTCACTATTTGCAATGTTAAAAATAAAAAGTTTTCTGGGCTGTGCGCCCCAGCCCACCCAACAAAGCTGGGGAGCTTTCCCCGGCCTCCCACTGTACCAGGAAACTACACTTCCCAAAATAAATTTCTTAGTATAAAACCAAAAATTCACCCCCACTAAATCAAAATCCGTTTTTGGGCCCCGGACGGGCCGTTTTTCAAGGGGTTTTGGGATATTTAAAGGCAGTGTGAAATGGTCACACTTAAACAATATAAAATTTAAAAGTGTGGGTTTTGGGTTGTAAGGGTTTAATAAACCCCCGGGAAAGGGCCGACATTCGGAAGGGCCCTCAATATAAAAGGGAAAACCCCGCCTAAACAAACACTTGCCCACGTACACTTGCAACAGCCCCAGCAGTCTAACTACCCGACTTTACTCGTAAGTTTTTTTACCCTTAATTAAAAAAAATAATCCAAGAAAAAAAATTTAAAAGGCCCTTTGGTTTTATTTTTTTATTTTTTTATTTAAAATATTTAAAATTTTTTGGGGAAATTTGACATTTTACTTTTTTGAGCCAAAAACCCCCAAATGGAAAACTTTAAGTTTTCTTTTCCCAAACTGGGAAAACCCTAAAAAATCTTTTGTTAGACAAAGGGGAGAAGTGAGTTTTGAGTACTTTGGAAATTTTTTTGCTTTTAATTTTTGATTGATATGTAGGTTTTAAATAATGGGTTTTGAATAAATTTTTGGAATTAAGGGCACGTCAAATTTTTAAGGGTTTAATAAAAACATTATCCCTGTCTAGATCCGGGCCTAAAGGGTTATTAACGGAAGAGGAACTGGATTGAAATAATAACTTATATAAAAATTAATGCCCTTCTGTTTTTTCAGCTTTTTCAAAGGGCAGTTCGAAATCGAAATTGGGTTCTGCATATCTCCGGGTGACCTTGGAGATTCTCTCCCGCTGGGGGACGTTGATTTTAACTTAATCACGTCCCTCAGTGGGAACGATTCCCCAAGAGTCACCGGGAGACTGCTAAAACCAAGTACGTTTTCCCGAACCGCTTTTTTAGTAACAGAAACAGAAAAAATTTTAAGCCCCCTTTTGCCCCCGTAAAAAAAGTTGAAAAAACTTAGTTTTTTTTTTTATCTAGGTCCCATCGGAAAAACCCCCTCCCAAAAGAAATTTATTAGGGGGACAAAATTTGGGCCCCCAAAAAAAAATTTTGGGTAAATTATTGCCCTTAATTCGTCACCCAATTTCCTGAAAAACCAAATATTTTTTTTTTGTGTAATAGGTAAAAGGGGTTTTTGGTCAAAAAAATGCTGACAAAGAGAGAAATTTAAAATTTTGCATATTTTTGCGTTTTTTGGTGCATATTAGTGGAATTTTCTAAGGCACGTTTGAAATAAAAAATGGCCCTTTATTACACGTCCCCTTTGGGGGGAAACTTCTCACAAAATTTTTGCCCCAAAAACACGCAAAAATATGAATACCCCAAATTGCCCCTTAGTCAGCATATTTTGACCAAAACCCCAATTGCCCTTTACAAAAAAAAATATTTCGATTTACAGTAGAGGCTGAAAAGGGTAAGTCAATAAGCCCAAAATATTTTTTTGGAAAAAATTTTCGTCCCCATTTTAAATTTCTTATGGGGGGTTTTTGCCGAGGGGGAACCTAAAATCAAAAAAAAACTAATTTTTTACAACTTTTTAGGGGTCAAGGGGGAAAATTAAAATTTTTTCTGTGTTTTACTTTTTTTACTTGCGGGTTCGAAAATCTTTAATTTGGTTTCTAGCAGGTCCCCTGGTGACCCCCTTGGAGATTCGTACCCGCTGAGGAAAGTGAGTTAATTTAAATAAAGTACCTCAGCGGGTTTTAGAAACTCCAAGAGCCCCACCAGGGATATGCTAGACCAAGTACGATTGCGAACTGAAATTATGAATGAACCCTAAAAAGCAAAAGACTTTAAAATTTTTATCAAAATTTTATTATTTAAAATCCATTCCCCCTTCCTTTACACCTTGGGGCGGACCCTAAAACAGCAAAAATGTATTATACCCTTAAAAATTTGACGTCCCCTTTTTCCCAAAATTCTTTAAAAAAACCCTATTATTTATACCTACATATAAATTTAAAATTAAATCCCCAAAATTTTTTCCAAAGTACTCAAACATCACTCCCCCTCATTTCTTTTAAAACAACAAATTTTTTTTGTTTTCCTAGGGGTTAAAAGAATCTATAATTTTTTCCCAATTTAGGGGTTTTGGCTCAAAAAAGTAAAATGTAAAAATTTAAAAAAATTTTTCAAATATTAAAATTTAAAAAAAAAATTAACCAGGGGTTTAAAAGTTTTTTCTTAGATTATTTTTTAAAAAGGGGCTAAAAACTTACGAGAAACGTCGGTTTAGTTAGACTGCTGGGCTGTTCCGGCAAGTGTACTGTGGGCAAGTTTTTTGAAAGGGGGGTGCTTTATATATGGGGCCGTTTCAAATGCGTACCATACACCGAGGTTTTTTTCCCCTTTACCAATTTGAACTTTAAGTTGATATTGTTTTTTAAGGGGACGCATTGCCAAAACCCCCGGGCCCCAAAAATCCTTTCACTCTATGAAAACGTGCCCGTCAGGGGGGCGACAAAGGGGGTTTTTATTTAGTGTGGAAAATTTCGGTTTTTTTTCTAAGAAAAACATTTCGGGGGAAATGTAAAGTTTTCCTGGACCGTGGGGGGCCTGAGGGCGTCCCCCCGGTAGTGCTTTGGGCTGGAAAAGACAGCCCCCCAAAACTTTTTTTATTTTTCATATTGCAAATAGTGACATATTTTAAATAGGATTAATTGGGGCTTTTTCGGGTAATCTATGAATTTGTGAAAATCCACATACCGTCATTTTAAAAAACTTGTATGTGTTTTACCCACAAAAAAGTGGGGTTTTTTTATTTTATTATTAAAATATTTTACGTGGGTTTTAAACCTTAAAAAGTTTTTTTTTAAACATTCGACTATGAAAAACCCTCCAAAAATAAATATTTAAAAGAATGCCCTTTTTGGGGATTTTCGTGGTCGATATTTTTTTTAGTTTAAAAAGACACCCTATAAATTTTTGTTTGGCTTATAAACAAAAAAAAAAGAATACATTAATTTAAATATGACGTTTTTTTATGTTAGTACTTTGACGAAATAAAAAAAGTGACTGCAAAAGGGGTTTGAACCCGGGGAAACCCAAGCTTTTCCCGGCTATTTTCCCTTTCCAAAATGAGCTTTTGCAGCCACCAAATTTTAAAAATGTTCCCAATTTTTTGGTTTGTTTATACATTGTTAATAACGTGTGTAAAAATCACATTGCACTGCCTTTTTTGGGGCTAAATATAAATTAAATGGAGAATACAAACCCCCCTTCCCGTAACCCTAGGGGTTGGGGGTTATGATGTTTAACCTTGGCTTTACCCGTAGGGCCCACTATGGGCGTTGTTATGAAAGTCTTTAGACCAAAAAAATTTAAAAAAAAATGAAAAACACCGGGGATCGAACCCGGGACCTTGGCTTTCCGGGGGGCTTTTGCTCTTGCCAAAATGAGCTATGCCGGGCCACCAAATTTAAAAAATGTTTTAATTCTTGGGCTGTTTATACTTGTTAAAAACGTTTTGTAGATCACATTGCACTGCCTTTTAAAATACAATAAAAAAACTGGAGAATACAAAAACCAAATTTAATGTAAACCCCAGAGTTGGGGTATATTGGGTTTTAATTTGGGTTTTTTAGTAGGCGACCCCTTGACGTTTTTTATGTTAGTACTTTGGACAGAAATAAAAAAGTAACTGCACCGAGGATCAAACCCGGTACCCAAAACTTTCCGGTTTTTAGCTTTTACAAATGAGGGTATGCAGCCCCCCAATTTAAAAAGGGGGGGAATTTGTCTTTTTTTTGTAAACCTTTGGAAAAAAGCCCCCAATTTTTACGCTTGTTGTTTAGCGGGGGCACCCGGGACGTGCCAAAAACGACCCGAGTACGAAATGCCCATAAGTAACATATAAAAAAGTCTTTTTTAAAGGGCTTGACCAATTTTGCTGAAAATTGTAAAAATAGGGGAGAATGGAAAAAAACCACCGCCCTTTTAGAGGGGCCCTTGGGCATCCTTTTTTTTTAGGGGGAAAACTATTTTACTCTTGATTTTTTCTAGGTGGCAGTAAATAGTGACCAAAAAAATTTTTGTGGGAAATTTTCGTTGCCATGGTAACGGGACTATTGTTATAATGTAATTTTCCATTTTACACTACTTATCGGATCAAAATAAAAATAAACATATTTTGTGATCGGACGGACATTCTAAATGATTTGGCCACCTCAATTTTGTCCCGTTTATTTTTAAAAAAAAAAAATTTCGATTAACTTTAAAGTAACTTTTTTAAATTTTAAAAAATTTTGCCACAAAACTATACCGCAAGCCCCCTAGGTGGGGATTACATTGTTGCAAAATTTTTAGGTTCCCATCAGAGAAAAGGTGCGACCTGTAAAACGAAGCAAATTTTAAAAGAAAAAAAAAAAAAAAAACCAAAAAACGGCCATAAGAGTTTAAGTGGAGGGCGCTCGCTTCGCTCGCCCCAAAAACTTTTTTATTTTTTACAAAACCGACAAAAAATTAACAATTTTTTTACATTGTTTTCAAAAAAAAGTCCCATAAATTTAGGGCAATTTTTTTTTAAATTGTTAACAAAAAAAGTCTAAAAAAAAAATTTTTACAGTTTTAAATTAGTGGTGCATTTGCTTAGTTTGGTAAGAAAATAGCCCGGACGACAAAGGGCCCCGGTTCGATCCCCCGGGGTAAGGGCACTTTTTTTAATTTCTGTTTAATTTTTAACATATATAAAATTATATATTTTTTACCTTGGCTTTAAAAGAGCGACTAAGACGGGTGTTTTGTTAGTACTTAAAGACAGAAATTAAATAAGTTACACACCGAGGACGAACCCGGGGCCTTAGCTGCCCGGGGTATTTTACTTACCAAAATGAGCTATGCAGCCACCAATTTTTAACCGTTTTAATTTTTGGTCCAGGGTTTCTAGACATATAAATATAAAGTATTTAAAAATTTAATTTTACTAAAAATACTTTTGTGGGTTCATAGCAGTAGTCCCCCAAAAAAAATTTTTCCCCCGACTGGGGGGTTTGAAAACCCCGGGGAAAACCCCCCGGGGGGCAAAAATTTTCGACAAAAGCTAAAGAAAACAATAACATGGGCCTCCAAAACTGGCTTAGTTTTAAAAAACCCAATTCATACAACTCCCAAATCATGGGATTGTAAAAAATGAAACTTTTTGTTAAAAAACAGGTAGAATGATTTTAAAAAGAAAATTTCTTAACATACAAAAACACTGTTCTTGTAAGAAATACTAAAATAAAAAAAAAAAAAATAAATAAAGTTTTTTCTTACAAGAACAGGGTATTCCAAAAATTTCAATTTTTAAAAACAAGATGAAAAACTGGGGGTTTTTCCATGCGATCTTTTTTAGATTTGACCCGTACATTTGGGAGTTTCTGTTGGATTTTTTGTCCCTGGAAGTCAACAGTCACAACAATAACAGTTTAGTAAAGGTTTTTTTTTCTGTTGTTTCGGTAGGGTTTATTGGCAGGGGCTATGGCACCCTTAAGCCCGGGGTTCTGGGTTTTGAACCCCCGTAAAGGGGAAAAGTTTTTTAAAAACTGTAGGGAAACAATATCCCAAATTATATAATATAAAATAATATGTTAGTACTTAAAAAAAAAAATTAAAAAAGTAAAATAAAACCCCCGGGGGGAAACCCGGGGCCTTAGCTGCCGGGGTAGTTTCTTACCCCGAGCTATTTCAGCCACCAAAATTTATAACCGTATAATTTTTGGGCAGTTTTCGGGCATTTAAAAATATAAAAAAAAAATTTTTATATTTACTAAAAAATAGTTAGTGATTCATAGGGAGTAGTCGAAAAAATTTTGGGGGGGTCCGACTGGGTTCGGGAAACCCCGAACCCCCCGGGGGGCAAACTTTTTCGACAAATGCTATGAAACAATAAATATGTCCCCAAAAACGGCTTTTTGCTTAAAAACCTATATTATACAATCCCCAAAATCATGGGTTGTTAAAAATGAAAAATAGTAGAAAGGAAGGGAAAGATTATTAAAATGAAATTTCTTAACATACCAAAACACTGTTCCCTTTTAAGGGGAAAAACTAAAAAAAAATAAATAAATAAATAAAAATATTTTTTACCAAAAACAAATGATTGTCCCCTAATTTTTATTTTTTTACAAGTGAAACTGGGTTTTTTTTCTATGCGATCTTTTCAGATTTGCAGCTACATTGCAAGGGCTTCTGTTGGGTTTATTTTCATGGGAATCAACAGTAAAAAAATACAGTTTGTAAAGGGTTGTTCGGGTTTTCCCCCGGTAGCTTTTTGGCCCGAGCTAGGCACGTTAAGCCCGGGGGTTCTGGGGTTTGAACCCCCCGGGCAGGGCAAAAAGTTTTTTGGGCAAAATTTATGAATCCAAAATTTTAAAATATTATCTATAATTGTTATATATTTATTATTTTTATATTATATATATGTTGTTTCTATAGATAGAAATTAAAAAAAGTAACTACAAAGGGGTAAAGAAACCCCCGGGGCCCTTTGCTTACCGGGGCTTGCTCTTACCCAAATGAGGGTTTTGCGGCCACAATTTTAAAAAAAATCTAATTTTTTTCTATCTTTAAAATACTAACATACCAGCGTCCCCTAGTCGCCTACTATAAAGCCCCAAGGGAAAACCCAAAAATTTTATTTTATATATAACTAAGAAATTTTTTCCGGGGTATGGTTAACCTTGAGAAATGGGCAGGGGGATTGGGGTTTCCCCAAAAACGTTAATATAAAACTTATTTAACTCGGGAAAATCGAAAAATTTCATTTTGTTTACATTATATCCCAGAAAAATCACGGTAAAAAAAAAATATATATACCTTTTATATAAAATATTATTTTAAAATATAATTTTTATATATAATATATGACAGGTTTAGGTTTTCCGTGATTTCTTAAGGCAACGTTTTTTGGTTTATAATTTTTTAGCAATTTTTTTAAGTCCCAAAACCATTTTGAAAACATGACAATAACAAAAGAAAAACCCAAAAAAATTTTACTTTCTAAGGGAAACTAAAAACATGGGTTAACGTTAAATCTATGAAAACAAAAATTTTGGCTAAATTAAAAGGGGTGGTTAATCAACCTTGACTTTTAAAAGTAAAGCTTTAGCAGTAGGGGCCAAATAAAAAAAAAGAAACGTAAAATGAATTAGCATGAAACGTTTCAAATAAAAAAAAAAAAAATCACTCCCACACGGGTAACCGAAAACTAAAAAAGGACATAATTTTAAAAACGTGGGAAAACCTTCATTTGAATAATTTTATAATTTTGCAGACATTGTATTTTCGGGGAGTCCGTGTGGTTTTATTATTTGTTGCAGTGTGTGTTAAGAAGGAAGGTTTTGTTTGTTTTGATATTGTTTTATGTTTTAAATTTCCTTGAAGATGGGCAGGGAGAACTGCCCGAAACGTTGGAACTAATAATAAAACCACACGGACGACCCGAAAATACAATGTCTGCATATTCAATCCGTGAAAGTCTGCGATATAACATATATATATATATATACAACACAACAGCGTCATAGTCGCCGACTATAAAGCCAAGGCTAAACATAAAATATATGTGAGTACTTTAGACAGAAATTAAAAGAGTGGCTACACCGGGGATCGAAACCAGGACCTTAGCTATGCGGGCTATGCTCTTACCAACATATACATATACAATTCATTTATTAAGCTTCATCAGCTATTACACACATTACAATACAATACATTTCATACATTACATTTATTTCTAGTAACTCTTTCTAATTGTGCGGTTGATAAACAAATATATATGTTATACATTCAGATTTAAATTTTAACAAGTTTTTTTGTTATATTTTTTATACTTTTAGACAATTTATCAAACATTCTTAATCCAGCATAAAAAAACTGATTTTTGAGTTGCAACTTTGTTCACATCTTTAACATTAAAATTTTTTATTGACCTTGTTTTATGTTCATGTACATTATTATTATATGATTTGAATTTGTTAAAATATGCTGGCAAACAATCATTTTTTAGTTTAAATATAAATACCAAAACATCGTAATGAAGCTTCTGTCTGACACACATCCAATTCAATGTTCTTAGCATAGTTTTTATACTTGTATACCTATTACACTTTAATTTGTAATCTAACTGAGCTATGCAGCCACCAATTATTTGAAACTGTCTAATTTAAGGTATGTTTTGTAACATTGTACAAAATTGTCTAATTTTTTGTCAGTTTTGTAACAATGTACAAAACAGACCAAAAAAATGTACAAAACAGACCAAAAACTATGCAGTTTTAAATTTGTGGCTGCATAGATCAGTTGGTAAGGGCATAGCCTGGAAAGCTAAGGTCCCGGGTTCTATCCCCGGTGTAGTCCCTTTTTTAATTTCTGTCTAAAGTACAAACATGTATATATATTTCTTGATGTGTGGGAGATCCGTGGTTCGATTCCCGGTTGGGGAGGACTTTTTTAATTTCTGAATTGTAGTAAATAAAAAAAAATGTATATATATATATATATATGTAGATGTGGATTCTGCGGTGATTTGCCCTGTGTTTGAGTTGATGGCTCTAAAAAGAACCGTTCTTCTCGACGTTTCGAAAAGCTGTGGCTTTCCATCTTCAGGAGTCGATGCTGAGTCTGTGACGGACGGCAGTCGAATGGCATGAGCTCACTTCGTGCCTCCTTATATAGCCTGGCCTGGTAACCAATCAGGGCTCAGACGCGACCTGATTGGTGCGGGCGTTGTACCCCTGCGCCCTGATTCGTGCGCGCGTTGTACTCCTGTGTACGCGCCCTACTCCTGGTATTGCAAGCTGGCGGTCCAGATGATGGTTGTACCGTGGAGTCAGTGATGGTCTGAGAAGTTATTTTTCTCCTCTTGTCCAACTTCTTAGGCGATGGCGAGATCTGTGGCGAGCCTCGTCGTCCGGTTCCACTGGTTGAACCGTGATGGAAGCGATGATGTGGTTTCCAAGCACTGGGGAGGCAACTCCCATCGTCCCGCTTGTTGAGGTTATGAGGCCGCTTTTCAATCTCCACCCTTTCCCGGACTTCGCGAGGAGGAAGTTATCAATGGTGGCAATGCAATGGGTATCAGTGAAGTTAATCGCATGTCCAGTTTGTTCCACATGTTGGGCAAGAGCAGAGGAGGTGACCTTACTGGTCACATTTCTAGAATGCTCCTGGACACGGACAGAGATCTTCCTGCCAGTTTGGCCGATGTATGATTGGTTGCACTCACCGCATGGGACCTCATACACACCTTACCCTCCAAGGGAATACGGTCCTTAGCAGTTCTCAGGAGACTACCTATTTGTCTGTCAGTGTTGAAGATGGTCTTGATGTTGGCAGCTGCTAGTAACTTTTGATGCGTTCTGAAGAGCCCTTCACATAAGGCAGAAAGGCATAGGATACAGGGTCAATCTCCTCCTTAGTCTCATTACTGGTGGTCTTAGGCTGCCTATTCCAAGCCTTGTTGAATAGTCGGTTAGGAAAGCCATTCTTCAGCAGAGCTTCACGTAAAGCCTTGGCTTCAGCCTTGATGTGGTCTCCATCAGAGATGCGTTTTGCGCGAGTAGCAAGTGTGTAGGCAACGGATCTGATCTGGGCTGGGGCATGGTGAGAAGTGGCGTGCAGGTATCGGTTAGTGTGCGTCGGCTTCCGATAGACGGTATGGCCAAGGCTGCCATCGGGTCTCTTCATTACGAGGACGTCCAGGAAAGGTAATTTACCTTCGACTTCCAACTCTATGGTGAACTTAATGTTGGGGTGGACCGAGTTGAGATGGTCATGGAACTCGGCTAGCTTCTCTTTGCCGTGTTGCCAGATGGCAAAGCAATCATCGATGTAGCGTCGCCAGCATCGGGGTTTAAGAGGAGCTGAATCCAGAGCTTTGGTCTCGAAATCCTCCATGAACAAGTTGGCAACCACCGGTGAGAGTGGTGATCCCATCGGGGCGCCTTCCACTTGCTTATAGAAACAACCATCGTAGATGAAGTACGTGGTAGACATGCAATGTCTAGTTAAGTTCGCAAGGTGGTCTGGTAGGTGCAGTTTGTCACGGATGATGTCCAAAGCTTCATCAACTGGTACTTTAGTGAAGAGTGATACAACGTCAAAACTGACTAACATATCTCGTGGTTCTAACTCTATATCTCGTATGATATCCATGCCCCAGCCCAGATCAGATCCGTTGCCTACACACTTGCTACTCGCGCAAAACGCATCTCTGATGGAGACCACATCAAGGCTGAAGCCAAGGCTTAACGTGAAGCTCTGCTGAAGAATGGCTTTCCTAACCGACCTATTCAACAAGGCTTGGAAATAGCAGCCTAAGCACCAGTAATGAGACTAAGGAGGAGATTGACACCTGTATCCTATGCCTTTCTGCCTTATGTGAAGGGCTCTTCAGAACGCATCAAAAAGTTACTAGCAGCTGCCAACATCAAGACCATCTTCAACACTGACAGACAATAGTAGTCTCCTGAGAACTGCTAAGGACCGTATTCCCTTGGAGGGTAAGGGTGTGTATGAGGTCCCATGCGGTGAGTGCAAACCAATCATACATCGGCCAAACTGGCAGGAAGATCTCTGTCCGTGTCCAGGAGCATTCTAGAAATGTGACCAGTAAGGTCACCTCCTCTGCTCTTGCCAACATGTGGAACAAACTGGACATGCGATTAACTTCACTGATACCCATTGCATTGCCACCATTGATAACTTCCTCCCTCGCGAAGTCCGGGAAAGGGTGGAGATTGAAAAGCGGCCTCATAACCTCAACAAGCGGGACGATGGGAGTTGCCTCCCCAGTGCTTGGAAACCAATCATCGCTTCCATCACGGTTCAACCAGGGAAACCGGACGACGAGGCTCGCCACAGATCTCGCCACCGCCTAAGAAGTTGGACAAGAGGGAAAAATAACTTCTCAGACCATCACTGACTCCACGGTTACAACCATCATCTGGACCGCCAGCTTGCAATACCAGGAGTAGGGCGCGTACACAGGAGTACAACGCGCGCACGAATCAGGGCGCAGGGGTACAACGCCCGCACCAATCAGGTCGCGTCTGAGCCCTGATTGGTTACCAGGCCAGGCTATATAAGGAGGCACGAAGTGAGCTCATGCCATCGACTGCCGTCCGTCACAGACTCAGCATCGACTCCTGAAGATGGAAAGCCACAGCTTTTCGAAACGTCGAGAAGAACGGTTCTTTTTAGAGACATCAACTCAAAAAACACAGGGCAAATCACCGCAGAATCCACATCTACATCTACCAGCGGCCCTGAAAGCCTAAGAATCCAAATTTCTCGCCTCTGCGGGGAGGATACATACCACCATACCACGACCTTCGGTAAGCTTCGAGTGAAACGGGCCAAACTCATCTGCGACCTCAGTTTCCTGAAGAGATGCAGGGATAAGAACGTAATCCCCACCTTTGCCAAACTTCACCATCACATGGATACTCCAGCGACGAGACGTATAACTGGTATAAAGCCAGCACCAGATTGATTAGAGTGAATATCTCCACTACCTACAAACGATTGGACATGGTGTCTCAACAGCTGCTGCATCTACACCTGAAGCTCAGCGCCATACTGCCAACTGACATATTCACACAAGTTGATATCGCCACCAACCTTCGTTGTCAGAATCACATGACCTCGACAACTATCAAACACAAGAAAAAGTTTGATAAGCTCTACCATGTCCACAACAAACTCGGGCATCCGAATGCATCGGCTAAAATCGACCTTGCACGGGTCGTACTCAATAAATCCTCAACACAACTGACCAGTGCTGCTATGGAGGGCCCTGGCTAAGGGGTTCAACTTTGCTGTTTGCTCCCAAGAAGCAGCCTATTGAAAAGATCATCTGTGGAGGCGAGAAATGCCATTGCGGCTCTGCCTGACAAGATTGCAGAGCAAATCCGCCAAGATACTGCTGCTATTCTCACCAAGGCACCTTTACCCGAACGAAACATCACCACAGAAGAGTTACGAGCACTCAAGAACTCCGGGAGAACCCTGACATCATCATACTTCCAGCAGACAAGGGGAACGCCACTGTGGTCCTTGACACTGCAGACTACAAACAGAAGATGCTTAAGATTTTAGATGACACAGCCTACTTGCCTACTCAACGGGACCCAACCACTTACCTAGAGAAGAAAACTCGTACCCTCATAGTGAACTCTCCGCTGGACCCAGTACTACAAAAGCAGCTCATTCCACAGGCTAATTCATCGTGTATTCCCAAGCTGTATGGGTTACCAAAAAATACACAAAAACTGATATACCTCTTCGCCCCATTGTTAGTGCAGTGGGTTCTCCAACACAAGCTCTGGCCCGCCACCTGGCCAAGATACTACAGCCTTGGACCGAGGACGCTGATTCGTTCGTCAAAAACTCGACGCATTTCACGGATATCATACGAGATATAGAGTTAGAACCACGAGATATGTTAGTCAGTTTTGACGTTGTATCACTCTTCACTAAAGTACCAGTTGATGAAGCTTTGGACATCATCCGTGACAAACTGCACCTACCAGACCACCTTGCGAACTTAACTAGACATTGCATGTCTACCACGTACTTCATCTACGATGGGTGTTTCTATAAGCAAGTGGAAGGCGCCCCGATGGGATCACCACTCTCACCGGTGGTTGCCAACTTGTTCATGGAGGATTTCGAGACCAAAGCTCTGGATTCAGCTCCTCTTAAACCCCGATGCTGGCGACGCTACATCGATGATTGCTTTGCCATCTGGCAACACGGCAAAGAGAAGCTAGCCGAGTTCCATGACCATCTCAACTCGGTCCCACCCCAACATTAAGTTCACCATAGAGTTGGAAGTCGAAGTAAATTACCTTTCCTGGACGTCCTCGTAATGAAGAGACC
This sequence comes from Sweltsa coloradensis, assembly GCA_024449915.1. Taxonomy (NCBI): domain Eukaryota; kingdom Metazoa; phylum Arthropoda; class Insecta; order Plecoptera; family Chloroperlidae; genus Sweltsa; species Sweltsa coloradensis. The sequence goes on from JAMZAV010000954.1 coordinate 145,143, forward strand.
GATGGCAGCCTTGGCCATACCGTCTATCGGAGCCGACGCACACTAACCGATACCTGCCGCCACTTCTCACCATGCCCCAGCCCAGATCAGATCCGTTGCCTACACACTTGCTACTCGCGCAAAACGCATCTCTGATGGAGACCACATCAAGGCTGAAGCCAAGGCTTTACGTGAAGCTCTGCTGAAGAATGGCTTTCCTAACCGACTATTCAACAAGGCTTGGAATAGGCAGCCTAAGACCACCAGTTAATGAGACTAAGGAGGAGATTGACCCTGTATCCTATGCCTTTCTGCCTTATGTGAAGGGCTCTTCAGAACGCATCAAAAAGTTACTAGCAGCTGCCAACATCAAGACCATCTTCAACACTGACAGACAAATAGGTAGTCTCCTGAGAACTGCTAAGGACCGTATTCCTTGGAGGGTAAGGGTGTGTATGAGGTCCCATGCGGTGAGTGCAACCAATCATACATCGGCCAAACTGGCAGGAAGATCTCTGTCCGTGTCCAGGAGCATTCTAGAAATGTGACCAGTAAGGTCACCTCTCTGCTCTTGCCCAACATGTGGAACAAACTGGACATGCGATTAACTTCACTGATACCCATTGCATTGCCACCATTGATAACTTCCTCCCTCGCGAAGTCCGGGAAAGGGTGGAGATTGAAAAGCGGCCCTCATAACCTCAACAAGCGGGACGATGGGAGTTGCCTCCCAGTGCTTGGAAACCAATCATCGCTTCCATCACGGTTCAACCAGTGGAACCGGACGACGAGGCTCGCCACAGATCTCGCCACCCGCCTAAGAAGTTGGACAAGAGGAGAAAAATAACTTCTCAGACCATCACTGACTCCACGGTACAACCATCATCTGGACCGCCAGCTTGCAATACCAGGAGTAGGGCGCGTACACAGGAGTACAACGCGCGCACGAATCAGGGCGCAGGGTACAACGCCCGCACCAATCAGGTCGCGTCTGAGCCCTGATTGGGTACCAGGCCAGGCTATATAAGGAGGCACGAAGTGAGCTCATGCCATTCGACTGCCGTCCGTCACAGACTCAGCATCGACTCCTGAAGATGGAAAGCCACAGCTTTTCGAAACGTCGAGAAGAACGGTTCTTTTTAGAGCCATCAACTCAAAACACAGGGCAAATCACCGCAGAATCCACATCTACATCTACCAGCGGCCCTGAAAGCCTAAGAATCCATATATATATATATATATATATATACATATTAAAGTAATCAGTTTTTCGGTTTCAATGCCACGTATATTATCATTGGGCTGACGTTAAGATGAGATTTCACTCATCATCTTCAGGGCCAATACAACTTTGAATATTAAAAACGAAAACTAAATCACTATTGATAATTACAGAACAAAACTGGAGAGAAAAAACAACTAAAGTCAACAAAATTTATTGGCCCTGAAGATGATGAATGAAATCTCATCGAAACGTCGGCCCATTGATAATATACGTGGCATTGAAACCGAAAAACCGATTACTTCAATACATATCGGCCAAGAAAACCTTCAAAAACATATATATATATATATATTATTTTTGTACATAGATTGTTTGGAATATAATGTGGCATATGAATTCTATCGAGTTTCCGAATTAATTACCAACGTTTCGGGCAGATAACCCTGCCCATTATCACGGTAACGACATACAAATTAAAAACATTAAGAAAACCAGCAAGACAATAAAAAATTATATAAAATACAAAACAAAACATAAAAGACAAAACAAGTCACTGCAACTGGTGAGCATTACGTTACAGATCTGTACATATGTACAGAAGCTCCACCTGCCAAACGCCAGTTAAGTTATCGTAAAGATCTTTAACGTAATGCTGACCAGTTGCAGTGACTTTTTTGTCTTTTATATTATTTGTTATTGTCTTGCTGGTTTACTTTATGTTTTTAATTTGTATGTCGTTACCTTGATAATGGGCAGGGAGATCTGCCAGAAACTTTGGTAATCAAACTTATTAAAACTCTGAAACTGCAAAGAATTTATTATGTCATATATATGTTTAGCCTTGGTTTTATAAAACATATAATTTATGTGCGTGCACCTGTTTGATTTTATAGAAGGCGTCTGTTTTGTAACAATGTACATAACAGACCAAAAATAATGTTCAAAACTGACCAAAATTTATACAGTTTTAAATTGGTGGCTGCATAGCTCAGTTGGTAAGAGCATAGCCCGGACAGCTAAGGTCCCGGGTTCGATCCCCGGTGAAGTCACTGTTTTAATTTCTGTCTTAAGTACTAACAAAACAGCGTCATAGTCGCCTGCTATAAGCCAAGGTAAAATACATATATATGGATTGTTGCAGGTTATCGCGGCCCGTTGAATGTACAGTACTAGGTTCTTGGGTTAAACCGCGTCGAAATGATGAACCAGCGCGGAGACTGGGCGTCCACCGACGTTTCGTCTGATCTGTGTCAGACATCATCAGGATGACTGTGACTTCACGAAGGTTGAAGTCACAGTGGCCGGCACGCGCCCGACCGCCTCCTTATATACCTGAAAAGGTGCGGGGCGGCGATGTCAAATCTTAAAACCATGATCAAGTCCCTTATCTATTGTAGTGAAACCAACGACCAGACAATGGGCCAATGACAAGAAGCCGTAGTAAAAAGGTTTCACTTCAATAGATTAGGGACTTGATCATGGTTTTTAGATTTGACCTCGCCGCCCCGCACCTTTTCAGGTATATGGAGGTGGTCGCAGGCGTGCCAGCCACTGTGACTTTAACCTTTGTGAAGTCACAGTCACCCTGATAATGTCTGACGTAGATCAGACAAAACGTCAGTGGACGCCCAGTCTTCGCACTGGTTCATCATTTTGACGCGGTTTAACCCAAGAACCTAGTATTGTACATATATATGTATTTGTATATTATATAATATATGTTAGATCTTTAGACTGAAAGTACAAAAGTGACTACATCGGGGATCGAACTCGGGACCTTAGTTCTCCGGGCTACGCTATGCAGCCACCAATTTAAAACCATCTAATTTATGGTCTGTTTTGTAACAATGTACAAAATTGTCTAAATTTTGGTCTGTTTTGTAACAATGTACGAAACAGACCAAAAGTCATGTACAAAACAGACCAAAAATTCGACAGTTTTAAATTGGTGGCTGCATAGCTCAGTTGGTAAGAGCATAGCCCGGTAAGCTAAGGTCCCGTGTTTGATCCCCGGTGTAGTCACTTTTTTAATTTCTGTCTAAAGTACTTACACACATATATATATGTTGTAATTGTCTTCCGGGACATTCCGCCGCTTGTTTGAGTTTGCTGCTACAGACCTTTGTCTGTCGCCTGGCACTCGACGTTTCGCCAGAATCGCATCTGGCATGATCACGAGTCACTCACTAGTACGTCTTCCTTCTTCAAGAACACGCACTCGACTGACAGTCTCCAACCCAACCCAACTGCGCGCGTCCTCGATCGAGTTTGCATGCCTCCTATTGTGGTGGAAATAGGTGCGGGGCGGCGAGGTTGTATTGGAAATGCAGATATTTTTACTGTGTTGCTCGAGGAAGGCTCTTGTGTAGTAGCGTTTGTTGTGTCAAAAGGTGGTATGTGTTTGTTAACCACTTGGTATTGGACCAAGATTGGTTTTCCATGCTATTGCCAGTCTCTGGGCAATCATCTCGCTTGTTAATGTTGCAGGGACGTTTTTCTATCTCGATGGCTTCGCGTATGATACGAGGGTAATATACAGGGGCTACTGCTAGAGTTCTAGTGTTGGCAAAGTCAATCCAATAACCTTACTTCCTTACATGCTGAGCTAATGCGGATGTTGCTTTGTCCTGTCTTACTGCGAGTTCGTGTTCCTTCACTCTAGCCGATATTTCTCCTATTTGTTTGGCCACATAGACTTGGGGCAACGAACCACAGGGGACCTCGTAGACTCCTTGCGACTCCAGAGGATTGACTGCTTTGCACTTCTTAGCATGGTGTTGATTTTGCGATGTGCTTTGAAAGTGGTCTTGATGTTGTGAGCCCTGAGCAGTCTACTGACTTTATCTGTTGTAGCCTACCTTTGATTTAGGCAGATAAGCTGTTGCACGGTGTTTTTCTTGTTCTATTTCTCCTCCGTCACTGACTTTAGGTTGACGTTTGAATGCTTTAGGTATGTTGTAATGTGAGTAGCCATTAGCACATAGGGTCTCCCGCAGAGTTTTTCTTCTCCGACGCTAAGTGATCAGAATCTGGTAGTCATAGAGCGTGTGGTCAGTGTGTTCACCACCGAGTTGAGTTGGGCTGGATGATGATGAGATGAAAGCATTAAGGTATTGTTTGTGTGCGTAGGTTTACGGTAAACCGTGGGGCCCCAGATTTCCATCAGCGCTGCTGATCAGGCATACATCTAGGAATGGTAACTGGCCGTTCTCCTCAACTTCTATCGTGAATTGGATGTTGGGGTGGAGGCTATTCAGATAAGCAAGGAACTCAAGTAAACACACACATATATATATATATATATGTAATAATAGGTAGATGCCAACAGGCTAGGTATAATCAATGTGGATAGAGACAGGAGTCAACAGCTTACCTGAGATGTAAGGTGGGTTTATAAAGGCGACTCTACGCTGTAATGTTAGTACTTTTGACAGAAATTATTAAAGTGACTACACAGGGTATCGAACTCGGGACCATGGCTGTCCGGGCTATGCTCATACCAACTGAATTATGCAGCCACCAAATTAAGTTTTAAACTTTTTTAATTTCTGTCGAAAGTTCTAACATAACAGCGTCACAGTCGCCTACTATAAAGCCAAGGTTAAACATCGTATAGGTAGATGTATATTTATAGGTTTCGGTTATCCGTGTATTATTTAAGACAACATTTCGTACTAACTTCATGGCAATTTATCAAGTTAAATACATTTTGAAAACATAACATTAACAAAAGACAACCAAAAACAATCTCCTTTCCAAGGTATTACTCAAACATGGGAAACAATGAAAGCAATTTAAACGTTGTCTTAAATAAATAACTACTGTTCACGAATAACCGGAAGCTATAATGAACATGATAACAAACTGTGAAAGATTTCATATAGCTATATATAAAGTAACATTCTTTCAGCGTCAGCCTGCTGTAAGGACAGGAATGAAGAAAGAGCAATAGTCGAAAAGATGTGTCCCAACCGGGGATCGAACCCGGGTCCTCCGCCTTTACATAGTAATATCGAACTCAAGACTATAATAAACAAAAAGATAAAACTACCAATCATTATCGAAACTGAGAAATGTGTATTCTCTTACCTTGCTAAGTGTCTGCAACAACGGTTTCAGCGTCAACACTGATGCGTTGGTTGCCAGGATGCGGTTCCTATATGCAGCCCAAGGATGGCCGAGGCAGGCACGGGTAAACAATGAGCATAGCACGGCCTAAACATGTGAATAATTGGATGAGCGTAGCGAGCGAAGCGAAGATTCCATTTCACTACACTGGAGAAAAAAATCCGGAATGTTTTTTTTTTTTTTTTTTTTTTTTTTCTTTTTGTATTTTTGTGTGTCTGTTAACACGATTCCGGCTAAACCGATACTCCGATTGCGATGAAATTTTATGGAGGTCTTCGAAATCTCTGAACTTAGAACTGCCACGTTTTTGAGCGCAATCGGGAATTTTTTTCTTATAAAAAACGCAATTTTACGATTTTTTTCGATTTTTAACAAATTTCTTCGACCTCTAACACCTACATGCTTTATCCGATTGTGATGATTTTTTTACAGAACCTTAATTTTATGAATTAAGATATTCGTGTGAAATTTGAGAGTAATCGAAAAATTTATTCTCATGAAAATCGAAATTTTACGGTTTTTTTTCTTTTTTAAAACAATTCTTTGACTTATAACACCTACATGCTTTATCCTATTGTAATGATTTTTTCACAGAACCTTAATTTCATGAAGTAATGTACTCGTGTTAAATTTGAGCGCAATCGAATAATTATTTCTTATGAAAATTGCAATTTTACGATTTTTTTATTTTTTTAAAATTACGATGAATTAAAAAAATTAAATTAATTTTTATTTAATTTTATTTAATTTAAAAAAAAATCTTCGACTAAGTAATGATTTTTGCACAGAACAACAGAAAATCCGCGTAACACATGGCAGCTCAATGCACCAATTACGCTCATCCAACAACGCGGCGGGACTTAAGCGTTTTCCTAGTAAGACAAACATATTATTGAGACATTAGAAGACGATTATACCTGCACGAGGTAGTGACATTGTTGTTGTATATCCGTCGCGACTGTTACAACTCACACCATTATAACAAACTGTGTTGTTCAGAGACGGGTCGCTTCAATGCCTTACACGGGAAAAATAGAAGCGTGCATAACATGAAGTCAGCCCCACTACCTCTCAATGTGTATTTTTTTATACAAGGAAAACGTGAAATTGTTAGACGAGTGAGTGAGCCATGTATTGAGTACCCGGAAACATTGCCTTTTCTCCTCCTACCGAAGGCCTCCCTAACCTATCATAGGCTAGAGTTGAGCATTATGGCCTTACAGTTGACGTATCCTTATTATACCAACTAAACTTAAAACACTATTATTTATACCTCTATGATTATCAAACTTAAATGCAAATGTTCCCGGGTCTCAACACATGACTCGCTCACTCATCTTACAACGATTTTGGCGTTTTCCTCGTCTAGTTTTCTAAGGCGCCCTCCGAAATGTGAGTGACATTGTTTCAATCCCCTGGTTGCAGGGAAAGATTTTGTAGTTTCTGGGTTGTATTTAAAAAAATAGTTTAACATGTTTTAAATGCATATAACGCAGTGTAGTCTATCATCTGTGACAATACTATGGAAAACATAGCCAGTACGAAAAACGTGTAAAGATTGCAAGGTTTACTCAATCTCCGAGCGGTATTTTGGGGGTAATTTGAGCGTGCATGATTTGCCTTGAGCACAACATTTTTACAGCCTAACAAATAATTAACTTTTTTTTTAAAAACAAAACCATTGTCGTTAAAATAAAACCTCCACATTTTAAATCTACCTTTCAATTTATTATTTCTTGTAGGTTTAAATCGCAACGGATTTTGCTCATTTTTTTAGCAGTTCTCAGTTTTAACCTGGTCACAGATGTATGTTTAAAATTTCATATCAATCTATTTGGCAGTTCGGCCGTATGGGACTGGACAAACAAACATTTAACAGACAAATTAACCTCGACGAAGGCCCGCTCGACTTGTGTTGTAGGTAGACTACGTTTACTGCGTTCACTCGTCTAATTACTATTGCCCAAACAATTTGCATTTTTCTTCTTTCTTTTAAGTATAGACTTTACAAATAAACATAGATATTGGTGTAGAACTCACCTTTAAACAATCACATTGTCAGTGTTGTAAAGTAACTGAGTAAAAGTAATTGAGTAAAAGTAATTAGTTACTTTTTGAGTAATTGAATTACTATTTCAATTACTTTTATTTTAAGGTAACTGTAACTGAATTACTTTTAAAAGTAATTATACTCAGTTTTCAGTTACTTTTTAACAGTTACTTTTGCCAACCATGCTTGTTTACAGTTCAGTAATATAAAATTAAAATTATATCACGTCTGAAACTAAAACAACATTTTAAATTTTTGATGTTTTTTTAAGAATTTTTTTGGTACTTTTAGTATGGAACGAGATTTTTCTGCAGACTTAACTTGCATTCCTATTTCTGAATTTGTCTTGGTCAACATGACAACAATACACCAAAGCAACTGCTAGTTGCAACGAAAAATTTCAATAGATAAACAATTCCTTTGAATTCTACTAGGCCGCTTCGCAAACGCTTTTTCCAGTCGCGTTGATTGATGAGCTTTTTATTAAATATTTCTGTCCAATGTTTAAGTTTTTAAGTTGGGATCTCATTACTTTTTCTATGGTTACTTGATATAACTTGTTAATTATATACTTGTAAAGGCTTATATTAAAACCTTTATTACTATGAATTTTGACCAGCATTTTTAATTTGTTCTTTCAAGAGGCACTAGGCCTACACCACCATAATCTTAATGTCAATGAAACATATGAACGTTGTAGCCCTACCAGTTTGGTCAGAATCGGCCCAAATGTCACGAAATTATCGTATAATGGACCGGGAAAAAATCTTAAAAGTACGATTTCTATGAGAAAATTTCTAAATTTTATATATCCCCATAAAGTTTCATCAAGATCGTAGTAGCCGTTTGCTAAATATCACGAAAATATCTCATTAAAAATCGAAAAAAGTCGTAAAAGTACGATAATCATAAGAAATATTTGATCGATTGTACCCAAAAACGTGGCAAGTCTAATTCAGAGAATGTGGAAGTCCAATCAAATTTTCATCAAGATCGCATATGCCGTTTGCCAGTTCGAGCGCGAACAAACAGACAAAAATACAAAAAAAAAAAAAAAAAATAAAAAAAAAAAAAACATTTGAGCCAAATTTTTTGAGGAGTCAGTCGCTCATCCAATTAGACTAGGAAGCTTCGCAAACGCTGTTTTTATCGCGTTGATGGATTATTTGGTTTCACCCTCTATGCTACTTCGTTAAAACTAATAAAAACTATATTTTCTAATTTTGCAATATTTTCATGAGCAAGGGTTGGTGGTTGCATCATCTTTATTATTATTATGATTATTATGATTATTATTATTATTATTATTACAATTATTATTTACAACTAACAAATATTAATTGTTTTGTTCCATAATGAGTAGGGGTCCAGGAAATATATTTTTTTAATTGAAAAATTATGGTCATTAAAATTCAAATTATGCTTTATTTTGCATTTTCGTTACCCATTTTTTAAAACATCACTTCATGTGCCTTTTCTGTGCGATTAAATTTGGTAAATCTAATAATCAATATTCAGGCATGATTGGTAAAGTCAGATAAAGACACTACAAAACACTGACAAAATGGTTGTTTTAGTGGAAAACGGTCATTCAATGAATTTTTTGCGTGATTTTTCTGGAATTTATACTAATAAAACGGTTAGCTTTGCTGATTGGGCAGTAAAAAAATGATAAAAAGCTTTATTTCATGATTTCATACAAAAATGGAAAATTTGTCCTTTTGGTGCGGTTTTAATTTGCATTTTTTAATATCATGAGCCATGAAACCGTATGAAAAACATGTTTCAGGTATTTTTAAGAAATGTAATTTTTTGCTGATTGCAAAATCCCTGGATCCCTAGTAATGAGTAGTAGTAGTAATGAAGGATGTTAGTCTATAAGCCTGAGTTATAAAATATATAATTAATTGTACAAAAAACAGTTTTTGTAATTATTTTTAGAAAAAAATCTGTTCGTCATGCTTTTAGTAATGAATTTTTAAGAAAGTAACTTAAAAAGTAACTCAGTTACTTCATAAAGTAACTGTAACTGTAACTCAATTACTTTGGCAATAAAGTAACTGTAACTGTAACTGAATTACTTTTGCAAGCAAGTAACTGTAACTGTAACTGAATTACTTTACAATAGTAACTTTTACAACACTGCACATTGTGTTATATCTGAAAAGATTTCGTACTTCTAGGGGAGAGAACTATGTAAAATCAACATAATTATTATGCAAGAAAAATATTGACGTAGCGAGATAAGAGTTGACCTTGTTTTATAATATGGCAACTTCTGCTGAACGTCCAGCTTCCAAGAAATCCAATAAGTTTATATTTTGTACCAATTGAATTACACAATCCACAACACAATATTTGCATATGTATATTGTATAATTTTTTGTATTTGGAATAGTGTATTAATTCATTTGTTGGTTCCCCTACAACACTGGACACAACACACACAACACTGGAGAAAAAAATCCGGAATGTTTTGTTTTTTCTTTTTTTTTCTTTTTTCTGTTTGTATTTTTGTGTGTCTGTTAACACGATTCCGGCTAAACCGAAACTCCAATTGCAATGAATTTATCTGGAGGCCTTGAAATCTTGAACTTAGAACTGCCACGTTTTTGAGCGCAATTGAAAAATTATTTCTCGCGAAAATCGTAATTTTACGATTTTTTCCGATTTTTTAAATGTTTTTCTACTTATTTCCCCTACATGCTTTATCCGATTGTAATGACTTTTTCGCAGAACCTTCATTTTATGAATTAATATATTCATGTGAACTTTGAGCGCAATCGAAAAATTATTTCTCATAAAAATTGCAATTTTACGCTTTTTAAGCGAGCGAAGCGAGCGTTTCCATTTGACTCTGCCGGAAAAATTAGTCACTGGTTTTGTTTTTGTTTTTTTTTTTGTTTGTTTGTTTTTTTGTTTTGTTTGTATGTCTCGCCATAACGTTCGAACGGAGGCTCGGATCGAGTTGATATTTTCACCATCCGCAAACTTCGTTCTCGATTGAATGCCATTAGTTTGGTGGCAAAATCGTTCAAAAAGTTACAAAGTTACATTAAAGTTAACCGAAAGTTTTTTTTTCAAACTAAACGGCGACAAAATCTGAGATAGCCAAACCATTTAGAATGTCCGTCCGGTCACGAATATGTTAATTTTATTTTTATCCGATAAGTTGTGTAGATGGAAATTACATTATAACAAAATTAACGTTGCCATGGCAACGAAAAGACGCGCGAAGTTTCTAATGCACTGCCACCTAGAAGTAATCAAAACACATAACAAAAACTTGTAGAAATACAGCCAAACCTTACACACTCAAAAGGAATGAGATCTTAAAAAATGGCCAAGCTCATCTGCCCTTCCACATTTGCGCATTCTTAATTCATAAACGTACAGTGTCCCATAACAGCATCCTCGAAAAGCTTGGCAAAATAGAATTTGCGATTATTAATTTAAACGTAATAGTTCAACCAAGTTCTTTTTTCTAATTAATTTAAACGTTATAACATGCAAATTTTATTTTGCCAAGCTTTTCGAGGATGCTGTTTGGGACACTGTACGTTTATGAATTAAGAATGCGCAAATGTGGAAGGGCAGATGAGCTTGGCCATTTTTTAAGATCTCATTTCTTTGAGTGTGTAAGGTTTGGCTGTATTTCTACAAGTTTTTGTTATGTGTGTGATCTCATTACTTTTTCAAGTTCCATTGTAAAATTATTTGTTGAAATATAATAATTTTATCAAAGTTGATTTAATTTCTATGGTATTAGCAATAACAATAGACAATAGGATGTAAAATATCTAGACCCGGATTCATGTACATCCTGGGTATAGGTGATATAACCATGGTATAACGACGGTAAAAGGACTGGACCCCAATTCTTGAGTTCGTGGGAGATGAGTTGAAAACGCAATTTGAAAACGAAGTCGTTTCGTTTTCGAAGAAATTGGTATTCTTGAACGGTATCGTAGAAAACGTCATGGGTTGTGAGTTGAAAGAGTATTGCTGTTATTCACGTGGGGTACGGTTCACGAAATCCAGACACTTTAAAAAGATTTGCGTACCAAAGAGCTCGAAAACGTTCTATATTTATTCTAGATGGCAGTGCCTTCATAAACGCGGGCCAATCGAAAGACGAGTTGCATGAAATGATTTGATTGTTGCAATTATGTAAACAAACAGATGAGCACGCTAATATTCGACACCTCGCTTTGACATTGTGTGTAGCAGCAAGCTGACTTTGATCATGGCTAAAAAGAAAAGAATTGTGTATTATTTCCGAACATTTTTGTAAATCCTAGGTGGACAATCATACTATTGGTTATCTGAATTAGGCTTTTAGTAATCAAAACTAGTTATTTGTGCGGGAAGTTTGTCAGAACAATTGGTTGTGCTGGTCTAGGGTTGGCTAGGCTTGTCAAACATGTAATGTAAGTATTTATTTATCTAGTCCTTTAGCCTAATGGAACTTTAGACCTACACTGTTGTATTATAAATAATTTTCTACATCTGGGCCTAGGCCAGGGACGGTTCCTGATTTGTTTTATGAGAGTATAATGACACCTTTTCTCGTTCCACACAAAGAAGAAAAATTTTTAATGTCCGCCATTTGTTTACGTATCGCACTTTCCCGCCTAACTCTGCTTGTACCGTCAACAAGTGTCAAGTAACTATGGTTACTTGTTGATTGTATGCCAAGTGTTTAAGGCTTATTTTAAAACCTTTATTTGGAAGCCTTCCAACAAACTTTTTCAACTTTTTTTTTCAAAAGAGACTATATTTCTATAACCTTAATGTCCATGTAAAATATGAACATTGTAGTCCCACCCGTCTGGTCAGAATCGCGGGCCGACGTATTAGATGTTAGCAGTAGTAGGCAGTAGTAGGCAGTAGTAGGCAGTAGCTAACATCCTTAAAGTGATTTTGAGCATGTTTCAAGCCATTTTTTCACCAAGAAGGAATAATCTACCCCAATAAAATTTGGCATGTGTTGTCAGGTACCTAAATCCCTCGATTGTGATAGTTTTCAAGTTCACATCACGTTACATGACGGCTGGGTAACACCTCGAAATCACCCCAACTCTGCTTGGTGTATAAGGTGCTTGAGTGTGTAGCGCACCGCGGCTTGGCTGCGGCGCCCTAACGGGCACCTAGATACTTTCGAGGAAGCAGTCTATTATTTGTCAACAAAGAGTTTAAATAGTTTTCCCAAGGAGTCAAGGTCCTCTAGATGGCGGTGGATTTTATCCACAAAGTGATCCATACTTCCTCTATGGTCGTTTGCCGAGTTTCGATTGTAGGAACTTCAAGGTTCTACTTACCATAGAATTCTGGTTATATATTGTTGGTTATAATATTATTTCGTAATTAGACAAGTGTGAAGTGATTTTAAATAAGTGATTGCTGCAACTATTGCTTCGGCCTGGTGAGTAGTCCCTAAGTTCGTATTCTGTTCTTAACATAGGCTAGAGTAGGATTCAGCCTAGATTGAACGACCTTCAAAGTTGCATTTGTTTAAATCGGCATAACCAACACAGGAAAAATAAATTTGCTTGCATCATTTTTCTACTCCGTGTGCTGCGTGCGTGTGGCGAGGTGACGAACTAGGTGTATGTCAACAGACCATTCCAAACGTTGGAGGTTATGTTTCATTAGGATACTGTCATCGCGTGTTATGTTTTGTCACTGAGTTGTTTTGGATATTAAAATATTATTGGTATTTTATTTTAATCAACACAATTCTATTTGCATAAAAATTGAACTAGGCCCTAGGGCAAGGATACTATTATACACTTCGTTCTAGCCTAGCCTAGGGCCAGGCCTAGGCCCTAGTCTATGCAATTTCTCTTTGTAGGTTGGGGGGTGAGGGGGGGGGGGGCAAAAGCCTAGGCCTAGCTTCAATATGCAGCCTAGGCTAGCTAGATCTAGTCCTACATTGATAAAAAAGGGAAATTCTTGTGATATGTGTTCAATTTGGGGAAACATAGGCCTAGCCTAGGGCTACGCGTAGCCTAGCATCGGCCCAACCCAGGTAGTGTAGCCTAGGGCCTAGGCCTAGTATTTATAGCCCTACCCCCTAAAAGGAATATTAAAAGTATTTTTTCTAAAAGCCTTAGGTCTATAACCGTGGTCTTGTACGTATTTACTGTTTAGGTACCTAGGCCCTACCTAATTGGTTGGCTTACTAGACTGTTTTTTTCCCCGCGGGCCCTATTAGTGCAGGCTTAGTGGCAAAGACCTACTTTACTTCAAAGACCTACTCATTACTTAGGCTAGGCCTACATAACATTAAAATATTATTAATTGATAATTAGTCAAGCCCAGAACTCAGAAGAGCAACCAAGTAAAGAAATTAGTCAGAAACAAGATTAAAACAGACGACGTAGGCTAGGGCCTATCCATAGACTGATACTACCATGGATACCATAGAGAAATGGATACTAGTATAACCCATAGAGAAATGCCTATCTGTGCTGTGCAGACGACAGGCCTTTAGTAATACTTTAGCTGATTGTATGAAAGTGGTATTGGGAAGATCGCTCATTGGTCAATAAAATAAAACCATTGTTGTCAACTGTGAAAACGAATAATGACTTGACATTTGTTTGTTATTTATTACTTTCAATGAATTTGAACGTCCAGATTACATTAAATTAATCTTGTAAACAATAATTTAGTATTTTTATTTAATAATGCACCGTGTATAATTCAATAATTTTTTTAAAGTACATTTTCAATTAGACCTCCAATTTTGTTCTAGTGGTTCACATGAAAAATGGCCGCCGAACAGTGTCAAAAGGTCATTCAAAGTTGTGTGATTCCTACTCTACATAAGCCACGCTTTCAGGGGCACGTGTTCGCCAATAATCAGATTATCATTACATGTTTATCAGAAAGTAAACAAATATCAGAGGGGTTTCAAATAATTGTAAACTCATTGAAATATATTATAGGTTATAGCATGATTATTAAAACCTATTATCTTTGCCCTAGACAATTTCTTGTAGTGTGTCCAACTGGGCGTAAAAATGATGATTTATAATGTATTTATTTGGCTCTTGCGCGTGCCATGCTGCAGTCAAATTAAAGTCGTAATTAAGTTAAATCGACTAGAGCATTGGAATATTATTTTAGTTAAATTTAATACCTTATTTAATCATTGCAAATAGGTCTTTAAGCTAGGCCCAGTCTTGGAAAGTATTTTTCGCGTCTTGGGTTTGGTAAATTAACGCCTGCAATCAAAACCCCACCCACAGTTAGAGGCAAACATGTTGTAGGGGCGTGGAGTAGTGGTACATATTGGCATTGTTACATTTAACAGTTTCACCAGGTTTCGACAGGTTATTAATTACATCATGCTACCATAGAGGTGATACTACCATGCTCATATCAATTTAACTAGGCCACAGTTTAAAAGTGTGTAAAACACAAGATTCTTGCGTAAAACAAATGACTGCGTGAAAAGATGCGAGGCAGAAATGCGAGGTTTCTGGTCACTATGCACTGCCACCTAGAAGTAATCAAAATACTATCGAGGAAGCAGTGTATTATTTGTTACCAAAGAGGTTAAATAGTTTTCCCTATGTCCAGGGTCCACTAGATACTTATGCTACGCTGCTGTTACCTACCTTACAGCAGCTGTTAGGTATCTAGTGGACCCTGCCTATGTCAAGGTCCTCTAGATGGCGGTGGATTTTATCCACTAGCAACGCTATCCGCACTAACTAACAATGTATACACCAACCCAATGCTGTTAGAATTGGTGAAATAAGGCTAAATTTCCATATTATTTTCATTTTATTTATTTATTTCAATATGAATCGAATAATTTTGTGTAAAATTTTCTTATATACTGATGGAAAACGCGTAGTAGTATCTTGTATTGGTAACTGCGTCGTGTTACGGCCGTAAATATTTGTAACTTAAATAATATTTATAAAAGCCATTTACCGGGAGTTATATTTTTTTACAAAATGAATAATGATGAATAATTATGTGTTTTTTTAGTACCAAATAGTTCACCAAAACAACCATTTGTTTACCATTTAGTTACAATAATTGGTCATTAACATTTTTGCTTTAGTTAGCATGGTTTTTACAACCAAACTACTTTTATTTAGATCGCATTTCGCGAGCACACGACAAAGTAAACCTGGTGCTAAGAGACGGTTGGCCGGTCAGTCAGCTACGCTATTTGTTATTAACCTGAATTTTATCAGGGCTATATTTTAATAACGTTTTTTTCTAATAGTGTTTTACCATGCCTAAAATGGGGAAAAAATCTTCTGCCGAAAAATCGAAACACCAAAAGGAAGCAAAGGGAAATGGAGACTGATGAAGAAAAATGTAAACGACTTAAAACGAATTCGGAACGAACAAAAGAAAACTTAAGTCATGAAAGTGAAGAACAAACTCAATCTAGAAGGCTGCTTGCTCAACAGAGAGCAACACATTCACGTACTCATGAAACGCAAGAACAAACGCAGACCAGAAAACGGCTCAGCCTGGAACGCGTCACTGCTACCCAAGCAAAAGAAACCCCAGATGAAACTATGACCAGAAGACGGCTCAGCCTGGAACGCGTCACTGCTACCCGTACTGAAGAAACTCTAGATGAAACTCAGACCAGAAGACGGCTCAGCCTGGAACGCGTCACTGCTACCCGTACTGAAGAAACTCTAGATGAAACTCAGACCAGAAGACGGCTCAGCCTGGAACGCGTCACTGCTACCCATGATAAAGAAACTCCAGAACAAACACAACATAGACGACAACTAAGCTTAGAGAGGGTTACCCAAACTATTGCTAATGAAACCCTAGCTGAAACACAGATCAGAAGACAGCTCAGCTTAAACAGAGTTACACAAACTAACGCAACAGAAACCGAAGAAGAAGGTGAAACTAGACGACGCCAATGCCATGCTCAAACCGCATCCCGACGTAGGTCCGAGTCTGGTAATGAGTGCGCAGAACGGCAACTTCGAGAGACTCAGCGCCACAGAGAGCGCTCATTAAATGACAATGCCGACGCTAAACTCTCTAAATCATTCGCCACATTTTTAGACGAACTCGATTGGGCTTCATGCATTGTGTGCAAAAGTAAATTCCCCGGACGAAAACAATTTACTTCTGATATTTGCACGTCTTGCCGTAAATCACCTACCATATTTACTGACTCTAATCGCATGGACCCAGGCTCCGTACCAGCCGAACTCTCGTGTTTGTCTATGATTGAGACAATGTTGATTGCACGCATTCACTTTGTTGTGTCAGTATACCGAGTGAAAGGCCAGCAGTATAAATATAGTGGCAATGTCATTAATTTTCCTCAAAATGTTACTTCATTTGCTCAAAGACTTCCCAACTCTCTGACCTCATTAACATCTGTTATTGTTGTGCGTCGAACATCTGCCGTTAACGACAGTATAGCAGACTTCAACGTGTGTTCTCATCGATTAAGGAAAGCTCTACTGTGGTTAAAGTCGAATAACAGTTTCTATCAGGGTATCACCATTGATGATGATGAATTGAACAATCTACCAGAGTTAGGAAATGTATATGGGGATTTAGAATACATGGAAATAACTACAAGTGACGAAACTGATGACGGCATACTTGAACATGGAAACGTCCCACAGATTTTACCCATCAATCAAGACGAAAGAATTAATAGTGCCATTCAGCCCGGACCAGTGCCATGGCCTGAAATATCCAATAACCCAATCAATGAGTTTAACACTGATGGCTATATTGTGCAAGCTTTTCCCACGCTCTTCCCCAATGGCAAATGTGACCTTCGCGATGTATCTAGGTTACATCAAATTAAACCGACACAATATTTTCAATTTTTAATGAAATTCCATGATGGTAGGTTCGCCAAAGACGTCAGATTCAGATTCTTTGCACTGAACTCGGTGATGCGCTGGAATGCGATTAGCCAGGGAAACGTGTTAGTTCGTAAGACAGAGCTCAGTGGCAAAACAGCTGGTCAATTGAAAGACATACTAGAGATCAATCCCGGATTAGCCAACCGAGTTATGTTTTTTGCATCATCTCTTAGAATCACGAAGTCTTATTGGTTTAAGCGATGTGGGGAGTTAAAAGATATGGTCGAAACACTTGGAGCTCCTACACTATTTTTCACGCTTAGTGCAGCTGACCTACATTGGCCGGAGCTTTATGACTTACTTGCTCCTGGTGAAGATTTTCAAGAGATGACTCCCTCAGTTGCCACTGCACGTCGCCGAAAACTGTTGTGCGAAAATCCCCTTATCGTGGCTTGGTTCTTCCAAGAGAGGTCTCAATTCTACGTCAAACAGATTCTCGAGAAAAGGTTCCAAATAATAGACTTTTGGTACCGATATGAATGGCAGCACCGAGGAAGTACACACTTACATGGACTTCTTTGGCTCAAAGACTCTCCAAAAGTAGACAACATTGATTTCTCTAACGAAGAACAAATCAATAGCATTGCCAGTTATTTCCATCCCATCGTCTCCACAGTAAATCCTGGGCTAAATGACCTGCCAGCTCTGATACATCCATGTCAAAAACGCCATTGCGACGGAACAGAAACTGATGCCGACTTAATTGAACTTCTCAATAAAGTCCAGAGACATACTCGATGCTCTGATGATTACTGCTTGCGGAAGAAAAAAAAATCCCAAATTAAAAAAATGCCGGTTCAACTTTCCATTCAAAATGTGTGAACATACTCGACTCATCCAGATGTTCTAGAGACTGAGAGGAATGATCCTATTCTCAATAAGTACAACCGATTCATCATCCAGACTTGGCGAGCAAACATCGACATCCAAGCTGTTTTGTCAAAAGAAGCTGTTATTCAGTACATTGCGAAGTATGCTTCAAAAAGTGAACCTCAATCCCAATCTTTCAAAGATCTTCTATCTAACATTCTGCAGACTCAAGTGAAACAACATGACCCAGCAAAACTTGCTGTTCAGAAGTTAATAGTACAATCATTAGCTGAAAGGGATATTTCTGCGCAAGAATGTTGCCATTTACTCATGGGTTACCCTCTGTACCATTGTAGCAGAAACTTTTGTTTCTATTTATATCGGTGGTGAAACCTGGGTGCCTCTACTTTCTGCCAATCAGGGCGAAGAGTTAGACGATGACAGTGACAAGAGTTTCCTTGGAAGATACCCAAAACGACCACCAAATATGTCCGCCTTAACTCTTCTCGAAGCTGCATCTCAGTATTACTGGAAGAATAGATGGGTTTGTCGTCGAAAGCCAGCTGTGGTTCGAGTGTTCCCGCGACTACATGCGAGCGACGACAATCCTGAGATGAACGAAGCCTTCTTCAAGCAGCAAGTGATTCTTAAGTCGTCGTGGACCAATATGGATGAGTTGAACCCTCTTGATGAAAGCTGGGAGTCTGTGTACAATGGAAAAGGCTTTACCGTGTCCGCTGATTGCTTGAAGGAGTACAAGATGTGGACGGCGAGGTAGACAGCGAGGATGACTGGAAGAGGTGGACGAGGAACGTGAGCAAACCGAGTGGATGCGAGTAGCTGGTATGGGTCCTGATGCAGTCGCAGTGCAGTGCGAGGTTGGGTTGAGGGAGTTTGACGTGTCGTACCCTTGGTCCGAGTCGTATTGCAACTATCCAAACATCGAATCTGTAGCCAGCTTCATACAGGATGTACGAAATGTTGAACTGTCATCGTTTGAAGAAATAGAATCTGTAATAGTTTTAACTTCCGAACAACAATGTTTAATTGATATTTTGAACAGTCAAATAAATTCAATTAAATCAAGTACGCACACTGACACAACTATCACTCGAAGAATTATTGTACAAGGCACGGCTGGAACTGGCAAAAGTACAATAATCAAAGCTATGACTCTAAAAATGAAAGAGGAATTGGGAGAACATTCGTACCTGTTGGTGGCACCCACTGGAGTAGCGGCATTTAATATAAATGGTAGCACCATACATTCTACTTTCCATATTGGCACCAACACTTCAAAGTTTGTTGAGTTGAGCGGCAAAGAGGCCAGAAAGTTTCAATTAACTATGCAAGATTGTAACTTCATTTTAATCAATGAATATAGCATGATTGGTTGTAACTTAATGGCTATGATAGACAAGCGATGCCGACAAGGGAAGCCTCAAGACGCTGTTCATCCGTTTGGAAATCTATTCGTGTATATGTTTGGCGATATCAAGCAACTTCCACCTGTTTGTGATCGAGCCCTCTACAGTGATAAACTTTGCAACCATGGCATTTCATTTTCAATATTGTCACAAGCTTTCCATCGTACAAAAACAAGCAGGCGACAATCCCAAACAACAACAATTCCGAGATCTCTTGCTACGGCTAAGCGATGGTTGTGCCACACTTCAAGACTGGACATTATTAAAAACCAGATTTAAAACGTCCTTAACTATAAATGAGCAGGCACATTTCAACAGCTCTCTTTGTCTTGGTCCGACAAAAGAAATAGTTCATAGCCATAACATGTCCAAACTAATGGAACTTGCAAATCCTGTGGTTAAAATAACCGCCAAACATAACTGCCCCACTGCAGCGCAAGGTACCGAAGATAATGCACAAGGACTGCAAAATGTCATCTACCTTTCTCGTGGAAGTCAAGTGATGTTGAAAACCAATCTCTGGACATCACAAGGCCTCGTCAATGGCGCAACTGGAACTGTGGTCGACATCGTATATACGCCAAACACAAATCCGCCTTCAGATCATCCACTGTGTGTTTTGGTTAAGTTCGACTCATACCAAGGACCTTCATTCCACCAGCCCAAAGTCATACCGATATGCTCCATGTCCAGAGCTTGGACGGAGAAATCTATCAAATGTACCCGAATTCAATTTCCACTACAATTAGCCTGGGCAGTGACCATCCGCAAGTGCCAAGGCATGACCTTAGATTCAGCTGTTGTCGGGCTTGGCACCAAGGAATTCGCAGTGGGAATGAGTTTTGTAGCAATTTCTAGGGTACGTTCCATTAAAAACCTCATGTTGGACCCTTCATTTCCATTCGATAGGATCGATTCACTCAAAAACTCCAGCTCATTACGACAGAGGCAAAAAGAAGAAAGTAGGTTGAAATCCCTTCCTCTTCCGATCACTTAGACGTAGAGTGAACACCTCCAATGTTTGAGCAACATTACGCATTTAGTTGTTTTGGAAGTTTTATTTACACATCTATTTTTAACTATTTTTGCGGAGGGAGGTGTGGGATCCTTAAGGCTCATTCACAAACAACTTAGGCCTCTAACTTTAGGTGGCTGATCATGATAGACGTTTTTAAACCTATCACAACAATACAGATTTGCAGTGTTTACTTTTATCGCGTTAATGCTTGTTGCCAATGCCAAATTGTCGGCTCGAGTCGCTCTCTGATTGGTTTATTCTTAATGTTAAGTTAGCTGCTAAGTTTAAGTTTGGAGTTTGCAAACTTTCTGCTGCTGATAAGTGTAAGTTAAAAGCTAAGTTTTGGTCATGAACAGTAATGTTGTTTTCCATAAGACAAAACTTTAAGTTAGCGGCTAAGTTAGCGACTAAGTTGATTGTGAATGGGCCTTTATGCAGTAACGTCCACGTCGTGGATCCTGGATACTGGAAGCTATTTAATTGTTATAACATGCCACAAGTTTTAACATATTATTTAGTTTCTTGCAAATAGCTGCTTTTCTATTAACGTTACGACCCTTATTACCAACAAGAAGATTATATTTTGTTTTAAAAGTTTTAGAAGCTGATAAAAAACATTGTTAATTAACTCCCGAATACGGCTTCTTTTGTGTGATTTCATGAATTGCATTCCTGTCGAAAATTTTAAAATTTACAAAATGTGCAATGTGGGTCTAGCTATAGCACGTGCTCGCTTATCAACGCGTCCCAAATGAGCGTTTCCTAGTTTTTAAATTTCTTCGACTTCCCACGCAGCAGAACATCATCAATTGATGTCCGCTACAAGTCCTGTCGGGGACGTCAACGTACGGGAAGTCCTAATGACGTCCAGTGGACATCGTGAAAAGGATCTCGATTTCCGGGACCTCGATAGAATGTCCATAGGACACGGCGATAAGGACGTCCACAGATGAAATATCAGGGAGGTCAAGGGGACGTCTCTCGTACAAAGTGAATAGGACGTCCACATATAAAATATCAGGGAAGTCAAAGGGACTTCCCTCAGACACTGAAATAGGACGTCCACAGATGAAACATCAAAGGGTGTCAGGGGACGTCCCTCAGACCTGCAAACAGGACAACCACAGATGAAATATCAGGGAGGTCAAGGAGGACGTCCCTCAGACACTGTGAATAGGACGTCCACAGATGAAATATCAGGGAGGTCAAGGGGACGTCCCTCAGAATCTGCAATTAGGATGTCCACAGATGAAATATCAGGGAAGTCGAGAAGACGTCCGTCAGACACTGTGATTAGGATGTCCACAGATGAAATATCAGGGATGTTGAGGGTACGTCCCTCAGACACGGCGAATAGGACGTCTACAAACGTGAAATTATTGAAGTCAGTTTTATGATATTTTCGTTTCTTTGTGTAACGAGGTCAAGGCATGTTCTTTTATAAGATTTGTTTGTGGTGGTGCCCATAGGGCTCGTGTGATTTGTACTAAGCCAAATAATTCCACCGTATATACCCAAAAAACTTTAAACTTATCACCGCTTCAGCTTAAAGAAACCCTGGTTCACATTTAATTCGTATCAGATTATTTGTAGCAGATCTTATAGATGCACCGGTCAGACGCGCGTGTATATACTGACGTTAAGTAACTCGTAAGTAGAAACACTCCATTCCCCCCATTGGCCGTCCAAGTAAGAAGGGACTAAGCGTGTTTTCCCGTATCCCCTCGACTTACACTGCGAATACGACGTCCACAGATGAAATATCAGGGGGGTCAAGGGGACATCCCTCGTACAAGTGAATAGGACGTCCACAGATGAAATATCAGGGAGGTCGAGGGAACGTCCCTCAGACACGCAAACAGGACGTCCACAGATGAAATATCAAGAGGTCAAGGAAACGTCCATATGACCTGGTGAGTAGGACAACTATAGGCCAATTTTCAGTGATTTCAATTGAACGTCGCTCGAAAGTAAATTCATCTCTGCTGTACCAAATTATTGTTGATTGATGAGCACTTTAGCGGCATTGCTTTAAAGGGGCTATGACCACCTAAAATTATTTTCAACCACATAGTCTATACCATAATACAACACTTGAAGTACCGTTTTAAAAACGTTATCTTGAAACTGTAAATTTACACGAATTATTTAAGCTTTTTGATTCAGAAATTTGCGAAAATATGCATTTTGGTGAATTTTTATACCAGCTCAATAACCTGCTTGTTTTTTGTTCCATCACACAGATACTAGAGCATATTGTACCAATCTAAAATGGCCCTTTATTACATCGTGCCTTAGAACTTCTCACTAATATGCACCGAAACACGCAAAAATATGCATATCAAAATTGCTCTCTAGTCAGCATATTTTGACCAAACCACTTGACCTATTACACAAAAAAATATATTTGGTTTACAGAAGAGGCTGACGAGTAAGTCAATAATGACCAATATTTTTTTGGACCAAATTCGTCCCCATGTTATTTCTTATGGGAGGTTTTTGCCGATGGGACCTAGATCAAAAAATACTAAGTTTTACAACTTTTTTACGGGTCAAGGTGGACTTAATATTTTTTCTGTTACTGTTACTAATGCAGTTCGAAATCGTACTTGGTCTAGCAGGTCTCCTGGTGACTCTTGGAGATTCTCTACCCGCTGAGGTACGTGAGTTTATGTCAGCGGGTAGAGAATCTCCAAGAGTCACCAGGAGACCTGCTAGACCAAGTACGATTGCGAACTGCATTATGAATGAAGCTGAAAGCAGAAGACATTAATTTTTATCATAAGTTATTATTTCAATCCAGTTCCTCTTCCTTTACTACCTTAGGCTGGATCTAGACAGCATAATGTATTATAGCCTTACAATTGACGTGCCCTTATTCCAAATTCATTCAAAACCCTATTATTTATACCTACATATCAATCAAATTAAATGCAAAATGTTTCCAAGTACTCAACACATCACTCTCTCACTCGTCTAACAACGACTTTTTGAGTTTTCCTAGTGGTAAAAGAATCTATAATGTTTTCCATTTAGTGTTCGGCTCAAAAAAGTAAAATGTCAAATTCCAAAAATTTCAAATATTGAAATAAAATAAAAATTAACCAGGGGCTTAAGTATTTTCTTAGATTATTATTTTTAATTAAGGCTAAGAAACTTACGAGTAGACGTCGGATAGTTAGACTGCTGGCGCTGTTCTGCAAGTGTACTGTGGGCAAGTGTTTGTCAGGCGGTGCTTATATATTGAGCCGTTGTCGAATGTCGTACCATACACCGTAGGTTTATTACCGTTACACAATCGACACTTTAAGTTGATATTGTTAAAGTGTGACGCATTGCACACTGCCTCAAATATCCTACACTCTATGAAAACGTGCCCGTCAGGGGCATAGACAGGATTTTGATTCAGTGGGGATGAATTTCGGTTTTATACTAAGAAATCATTTCGGGAAGTGTATGTTTCCTGGTACAGTGGGGGGCCTGGGGACGCTCCCCAGCTAGTGCTGGTCTGGGGCGCACAGCCCCAGAAAACTTTTGATTTCTAACATTGCAAATAGTGACATATTTTACTAGGATTTAGTGTGCTTTTGTCGATAATCTATAGAAATGTGAAGATCCACATACCGTCAGTTTACAAAATCTTGTCATGTGTTGACCCTACAAAATGTGTTCTTTATTTTATTATTAAAATATGTACGTGGTATAAACCTTAAAATGTTTTTTTGTACAACATTCGACTATGAAAGCCGTCACAAATACATATTAAATGAATGCTTTTGGAGATTTTCGTGGCCGATATTTTTTCGGTTAAAATGACACGTATATTTTCGTTTGGCATTATAACAAAAAAAAACGAATACATTAATTTAAATATGACGTTGTTATGTTAGTACTTTAGACAGAAATTAAAAAAGTGACTGCAACGGGGTTTGAACCCGGGACCTAAGCTTACCAGGCTATGCTCTTACCAACTGAGCTATGCAGCCACCAATTTAAAACTGTCTAATTCTTGGTCTGTTTATACATTGTTAATAACGTGTGTAGAGCACATTGCACTGCCTTTTAGACTACATATGAAATTAACTGGAGAATACAAACCACCTCTGTAACCCTAGAGTTGGGATATATGATGTTTAACCTTGGCTTTACAGTAGGCGACTATGACGTTGTTATGAAAGTACTTTAGACAAAAATTAAAAAAAGTGAATACACCGGGGATCGAACCCGCGACCTTAGCATACCGGGCTATGCTCTTGCCAACTGAGCTATGCGGCCACCAATTTAAAAACTGTCTAATACTTGGTCTGTTTTTACAATGTTAATAACGTGTGTAGAGCACATTGCACTGCCTTTAAGACTACATATAAAATAACTGGAGAATACAAACCACCTCTGTAACCCTAGAGTTGGGGTATATGATGTTTAACTTTGGTTTTATGGTAGGCGACTATGACGTTGTTATGTTAGTACTTTGGACAGAAATAAAAAAGTGACTGCACCGAGGATCAAACCAGGGGGTGAGACTCGACGCAAAATCCACGTGGTTTGGTTAATTTCCGTGCTGTATTCCGACAATCGGTAGACTCAACGAATCTTTCGATTCCGTCTGCTATTTGGTTGACGGAAACACTTTCGACAGTCGTAAATTTGTAAACAACAAAATCCTCCATTTTTATTTCGATAACTTAGCATTATATTTTGCTTAAATACCGGAATATTTCGTGATTTGTTGGTCCACAGTACACTTGCTTGACTCTTTATAAGTTGTTTATTGTTGCACAATACTTTGTTTCCATTATTGTTTATTATAAACATAGTAATTAACAAACATACCTTAAATTTGACGTTGTTTGTGTACACAAGATAAAAAACCAAAACACGGCTGCACAAAAACTCACTGCCTTATAAATATGTGGCTGGCTAGTTTCTTCTTACATAATCATGGCGGTGGATTTTATAACGAAGCTTCCGATTGGCTAAACAATGGTAAAATCCTTGCCACAGACGCAAGTCACGGAATGCTTTCGAAAATCGGAAACGAAACTCGAGTCTACCGAATGTCGGAATTGTTTCTTCATGGACGGAATCAAATTATTCAAAACCACGTGGGAGTTGAGGCCCGTCGAGTCGTACCCAAGCTTACCGGGCTATGCTCTTACAAACTGAGCTATGCAGCCACCAATTTAAAAGGGTCGAATTTGTCTGTTTTGTAAATTACTTTTGATTGTTACAAAACAGACAAAAAATTAGACAATTTTGTACATTGTTACAAAACAGTCTATAAATTTAGACAGTTTTAAATTGGTGAAATTACTTTTGATTGTTACAAAACAGACAAAAAATTACACAATTTTGTACATTGTTACAAAACAGTCTATAAATTTAGACAGTTTTAAATTGGTGGCTGCATAGCTCAGTTGGTAAGAGCATAGCCCGGACAGACAAGGTCCCGGGTTCGATCCCCGGTGTAGTCACTTTTGTAATTTCTGTCTTAAGTACTAACATATATATATATATATATATATTATACCTTGGCTTAGAGCAGGCGACTAAGACGCTGTTTTGTTAGTACTTAAGACAGAAATTAAATAAGTGACTACACCGAGGATCGAACCCGGGACCTTAGCTGTCCGGGCTATGTACTTACCAACTGAGCTATGCAGCCACCAATTTATAACCGTATAATTTATGGTCAGTTTACTAGACATATAAATATATATATATATATATAAGATAAAAACAAGGATCTTGGGTAAAACCGCGTCGAAAATAAGATGAACCAGGGCAGAACCTGGGCGTCCACTGACGTTTCGTCTGTACTACGTCAGACATTTTCAAGGTTGACTGTGACTCTACGGAGGTTGGAGTCACAGTGGTTGGCAAGCACGCAGCGCCCGCCTTATATAGCCTCGGCTGAAGGTGCGGGGCGGCGAGGTTATATAGAAAATAGGTGCGGGGCGGCGAGGTCATATCGTGAAAAGGTGCGGGGCGGCGATGTCATATCGAAAAAATATATACGGATGGTGGCAATTGAGAAATAAAATAGCACAGCTTACTGTAGTGAAACCTTTTTAGTCCGGCTTCTTGTCATAGGGCCTGATTGGTTGTCTTTTGAAATGTTATTCGTGCTTAGAATTATGGAATCTGAAATTTGCACCACCTCTGAGGGATTTGGCTGAATAGGTCTACGGACTACATTTCGAGGCATGAGTGCAGTTTTCCAAGCAAGAGGGAGGCTCTGGCTATCATCTCTTTTGTTCATGTTATTCGGCCGTTTCTCAATTTCCACAGATTCACGGATAATACGTGGCTTGAGCTGTTGTACAGGACAAATAGTTTTTGTTTTGTCAAAATCTATCACATGCGAGTAAGATTTAGCATGTTGAGCCAGGGCTGATTTCTTGTCACCTGCTTTCACAGCATTAAGAGTGTTCATTTATCCTCACTGCTATGCGTCTGCCTGTTTGGCCTATGTACGTTTGATCGCAGTCGCCACAGGGAACCTCATAAACCCCTCTTTCTTCCAGATGAACAGAGTCCTTAGCACTTCTCAAAAAGGAGCTGATTTTTCTGTCAGTGGAGGAAATGGTTTCGATGTTCTTACGATTGATGATTCTACCTATGACGTCTGTGGTACCCTTGACATATGGAAGAAAAACTTTAGACCGTGGTTTCTCCTTGTCCTCAGTATCATCCTCAAATTTCTTCAGTTCACGTTTAAACGCTCTGGTTATGTCTCGGTCCAAGTAACCATTGAGTGAGAGAGCTTCACGCATGGCATACCGAAGGACATCATGAAGTTAGCAAGGCATTGCATGTCTTCTACATACTTTATTCATGAAAACAAGTTTTATAAGCAAGTGGAGGGAGCTCCAATGAGCTCGCCCCTACATGCTTTATCCGATTGTAATGATTTTTTCGCAGAACCTTCATTTTATGAATTAATATATTCATGTGAACTTTGAGCGCAATCGAAAAATTAATTCTCATAAAAATTGCAATTTTACGCTTTTTTTAAATTTCTTCGACTTATAACACCTACATCATACATTCGATTGCAATGTAGTGTGTAGTGTAATGTGCACCCCTGATCCTCATGTCGTCGTCGTAAAAATTAAAACAATATTTACAAGATCGTAAGGATAGCTGTGTAGTGTACGACGCTCTCCAAGCTGTAAGAAAATATCCAAGTCCTGCTGAAGAGTAACTTTCAGTCAGGATTGCCGGAGGTGATATTCGAACTCGTCACCTCCGAATCTGAGTCTCACACGTTATGTCGGAGCTATACGTCTGTCTGTAAAAGATTATGTCATACATAGTATCAACTTTATTATTTGGATAAATATTACACACAATTCTGTGTTTAATGACATTTCTCGTTGTTGGATGAGCGTAGCGAGCGAAGCGAAGATTCCATTTCACTACACTGGAGAAAAAAATCCGGAATGTTTTTTTTTCTTTTTTTTGACTCCGATTGCAATGAAATTTTATGGAGGCCTTCGAAATCTCTGAACTTAGAACTGCCACGTTTTTGAGCGCAATCGGAAAAAATTTTTCTTATAAAAAACGCAATTTTACGATTTTTTTCGATTTTTAAAAAAATTCTTCGACTTATAACACCTACATGCTTCATCCGATTGTAATGATTTTTTCACAGAACCTTAATTTTATGAATTAAGATATTCGTCTGAAATTTAAGCGTAATCGAAAAATTATTTCTCATGAAAATCGAAATTTTATGTTTTTTTTTTCTTTTTTAAAACAATTCTTTGACTTATAACACCTGCATGCTTTATCTTATTGTTATGATTTTTTTACAGAACCTTAATCTATTGAATGAATATACTCGTGTTAAATTTGAGCGCAATCAAATAATTATTTTTTATGAAAATTGCAATTTTACGATTTTTTTATTTTTTAAAATTTACGGTGAATTAAAAAAAAAGTTAATTTTTTATTTAATTTAATTTTGTTTAAAAAAATCTTCGACTAAGTATTGATTTTTTCAATGAACAACAGAAAATCCGCGTAACACATGGCAGCTCAATGCACCAATTACGCTCATCCAACAACGCGGCGGGACTTAAGCGTTTTCCTAGTCCTAATGCTCATAATGAACCAATAATCATTAATTTATAACAAATTTAAGAAAAATACATAATCGAAACCCTTGGGCTTTATTTGAATCAAATACTTCCTGGGTGACCACCGGGGGACAACTGAATGCCCCGCCCCTCGTTAGGTGACTAACTAGGGAAAGTCCAGGGGCTGTTTCTATCCATAGAATTTAAATAAATCTTATTCATAATTGCTGATGGCGGGCATCGAACCATTGCATTGTAGCTTGAGCTACATCCGTCGGTAAGATAGAAGCAATCAATTAATATAATTAATAAATAGGGGGTAAAAATATATTCTTTTTACTATTGTAACTAATTTGCACAATACTTATTATAAATAATAACAGTATTACAATTTACAACAGTCACATTTCCTTGCATTATGAAATAACCTTCGTGAATCAGTTTTTATAACAGAATAAGATGGACGCTAAATAAATAAATAAATAGATTAATAAATGAACATGTATTATGTTATCATGTAACTAGAATAAGTGCATGAATGTACCAGTTACCACTCTTTCACAATAAATATGGGAGGAATATTTTAAAAAGATTCTCCCAAAGATTAAAGAATCAGATTAATTTAGAGAGCTAAAAAGAAAAGAAAGATATATTTGCATCGCAATAATATTAAAGTTGAGAGAGGTAATTGTAATTATGTTATTTTTATCTTTTATGTTTTTAAGTATTTATTAATTTTATTGTGTTCATTAATTCATTTATTAATTATGTCAACTACATAATTATAACCATCACATTTTTGTTAAGGCTCACAGTCAATAATTTTATGTTTTTCATTTTATTTAAAGAAAATTTAAATTGTATGTTAATAGTTCAGAAGTGAATAATCCTTATCTTTAAGAAACATATTTCCGCAGATAAGCTGCATGCGCAGTTTGTGGAAGGTCAAATGTATTGATTTTACGCGGGCTGATAGCTGTTCTTCCATCTTATACTAATAAACAAATTGTGTGAAATTTGGAATAACTTATATTATATAACTAATATTCATTTATTTTGCAGGTATATGCTTCAATTATTGAATAATTATAACTTGGACCACACACTATCTTTAAACTTATTATATAGTTATGTTTACTTTTGCTAAAAAGTTATCTTAAACACAAGAGTATAATTGGATGAGCAAAGCGAAGACTTCAATTTCACTGACCCCCAAAAAAATTTACCGTCAATGTTTTTTTTAATTTTTTTGTCTGTTTGTTCGCGCTTTACCGGGCAAACGGCATATGCGATCTTGATGAAAATTTTAGGGGACCTTCGAAATCTCTAAACTTAGGCCTGCCACATTTTTGGGTACAATCGAAGAAATATTTCTCATGAATCGTACTTTTACGGGTTTTTTTCGATTTTTAGTGCGATATTTTCGTGACATTTGGGCCGATTCTGACCAAACGCGGGAGGGGCTACAACGTTCATAATTTACATGGACATTAAGGTTATGGTGATGTATTGGTTTTTGAAAGAGAAATTGAAAAAGTTAACCAGAATCCATAGAATGAAGGTTTTAATTTGAGTTTTTTTAGGTTTATTATAACACGTAACAAGTCGCAATAGAAACTTGACAACAATCACCCACAATGCATTCAAAAAACACTAACAAAGGAAAAGTAGTCCTACGCAAACTAAAAACTTACAAAAAAGCTCATCCATCAACGCAACTAAAAAAAGCGTTCGCGAAGCGGCCGATATAAAAAAAGAAAACTTTACCAATCATTGTTATTAAAACAAGAGCAAGAGTCTACATGTCTGCCTTCAACAATGCGAGGCGACCGACTGCGAGTCTGAAAGAGACCGAGAACCGACACGCGTCTCGTTGTGCCAGCCGCGATAAGGTGCGGGGCGGCGAGGTCATATTGACCAATCGTTGCCATAAAAGTACGATTTTATGAGAAATATTACTTCTATTGCCCTTAAAATCATAACACGTATAAATTAAATGATTTTGAACGTTCCCATAAAGTTTCATCAAGATCGCATATGCCGTTAGCCCGGTAGAGTGTGAACAAACAGACAAAAAAACCAAAAACAAAACATATTTATTTTACTCAAGTAAGTGAAATTAAGGGCTTCGCTGCGCTCATCCAAAAAGTACGCCTGTTAAACTTATTTTTCAAGGTAGTTCAAAGTCAAGCGATGTTGTAATACGTAACATGCTGAACAATACCCTATAAAGCAAATGGTCGTTAATATTCAATACGTAATTGAAATGTTATTAGTGTTATTGCTACATTAACTCGCAAACAATGAGATTAGAATTTCAAAGAATAGTGACACAACCTGCATGTAATTGAACATCTTTATCAGCTTAAAAAACATAGGGTTCCTTTCTCGACAGTTTTAGATTTCCCAAAATAAATTGCTCTCATCAGGCTAAGTGAAAACCATTTAAAAACAGCTTACATCAAGCTCTCCAGAAGTCTGATCCATGCATCATACATTTGAATCCTAACAAATTTTGCTGATTTCGTTAAAAGTTCTCAGTTCACTGGTCACGGATGTCTGTTAAATTTCAGCTCAATCTTTTCGGCCGTTCGGCCGTTTGTGATCGACAAACAAACAAACATACAAACATACAAACACACATACAAATAATAATATACAAGCATATTAATCACAACGAGTCCCGTTTGACTTGCGTTGTAAGACTGAGTCGCTATGCTCCCTCGTCTCACTAGAAAAACGCCAAAGTCGTTGTTAGACGAGTGAGCAAGTCATGTGTTGAGTACCCGTGAACATTTGCATTTAAGTTGATTGATATATAAGGTATAAAAGATACGGTTTGAGTTAAGTTAGTATAAGGGCGCGACAACTGTAAGGCCATAATATGCCACTCTAGCCTATGATAGGTTAGAAAGATAGCAAAGACCCATGCTGGATCAAGACTCAGGTAGGGAGAGAAAATAAAATGTTCGCGAGTACTCAATACATTACTCGCTCTCTCGTCTAACAACGACTTTAGCGTTTTCCTTCTGGAAAATAGAACACGAATATACAATACGTAAACAATACGAAGTACGAGTAAAGATTGCAAGTTTAATTTAATATTTCAGCGGAATTTTTAAAGTGTTTACGTTTATATTTTGCTGGAGTTAGAAACTTTTTATTTGATATAACTAGGGAAACGCCAAAGTCGTTGTTCGACGAGTGAGTGAGCCATGTGTTGAGTACCCGGTAACATTCCTTTTCATCCCCCTACCTTAGGCTTCCCTCGCCTATCATAGGCTACAGTGGAGCATTATGGCCTAAACTATGACCTAAACTTAAATACCCTATTATTTATACGAAAATTATAATCAAACTTAAATGCAAATGTTCCCGCGTACTCAACACATGACTCTCTCACTCGTCTAACAACGACTTTGGCGTTTCCCTAGTCGAGTTGGCTAAAGCGCCCTTATAGCCGAAATGTGGGAGACGTGGTTTCAATGGTCGGAAAGATTTTGTAATTTCTGGATTGTATTTTTTAATTATTTAACATGTTTTGAAATGCATATAACGCAGTGTTGTCCATAATCTGTGACAATACTATGGAAAACATAGCCAGTACGAAATACGTGAAAATATTGCAAGGTTTACTCAATCTACGAGCGGAATTTGGGGGTACCTTGACGTCAGACATTCGATAAACCTTGGACACGGAATTTTACAGCCAGGTTAATAAAAAACAAAAAATATTATTTCAAAATGAAAACCATTGTCGTTAAAATAATTCCTATACATTTCAACGTATTTTTCAGTTTTATATTTCTTGCAGGTTTAAATCGCAACAGATTGTGCTCTTTTTGTAAGCAGTTCTCAGTTACCTGGTCAGTGGTCACGGATGTCTGTTTTAAATTTCGGTTCAATCTATTAGGCCGTTCGGCCGTATGGGACCGGACAGACAGACATACATACATTGAACATACATAGTACATTGGACAATGCTCACGGCCAAGGCCCGATCGAGTAGAGCGTAACAGAATCCTCATTCGCTTCGCTCACTCGTCTTATTATCAAGATATTAAATATTGTATAAAAATTATATTTTTACACAGTAAAGTTAATAAAAATGTTCACTAACACTATTCATTTATTTAGCAAATAAAGCTATTTCAATACAAATTATTATTTTAAAATATACAACATTATAAAATTACAAAATTACAAATTTATGAATTGAACTATTTTCTTTACTAATAAAAAAAAAAATGATTATAATAATAATTATAATAATAATAATAATAATAATAATAATAATAATAATAATAATAATAATAATAATAATAATAATAAGGCTAAAAGTGGCGGGGGCATTCAAAATTCCCAATTTTAACAACAAATATGGCCAACGTTCACTTTCTTACTCGGTTCCTTCTACGTTCAACTTGATGCCCTCCTCACTGAAAACCTTGTCTAACATTTCAAAAATTAAAACTGAACTAAAATCTTATCTTCTTTCTGACACCTTTTGACAATGTTTTCCGATTTATTTATTTATTTTTCTAAGCTCTTTGTTCTTTTTCCGTAATTTTTTTAGATTTCACAAATTAACTGAATATGTCATGCAACCAAATGCAACCATAGTATTTATACATACATGTTTTTCATGTTAATTTTGGTTATATGTTCCGTTCTCTGTATTGTCACCATCTTAAATAATTTATAAATTGTCTCTACCCCACAGTTAAGCCTTTTTCAGGCTTTGTGGGTTTTTTGATTATATTCTTGTTAGATTTATTTCTGTAGGCCTATGAAACATTAAAATTTAAAAAAAAAAAAAAAAAAAAAATAATAATAATAATAATAATAATAATAATATAATAATAATAATAATAATAATAATAATAATAATAATAATAATAATAATAATAATAATAATAATAATAATAATAATAATAATAATAATAATAATAATAATAATGTGGAGCAGGTTGAGTGGATACGCAGGGTTATTTCACACATAAAGGTATTCAAGACTTGTTCAAGAATACTCGTTAGATTTAATTACTAGGGAAACGCCAAAGTCGTTGTTAGACGAGTGAGTGAGCCATGTGTTTAGTACCGGACCCAGTAACATTCCTTTTCTTCCCCCTGCCTTCGGCCTCCTTAGCCTATCATAGGCTACAGCTAGTGGAGCATTTTGGCCTATACTATGACCTAAACTTAAATACCCTATTATTTATACGAATATTATAATCAAACTTAAATGCCAATGTTCCGCATACTCAACACATGACTCTCTCACTCGTCTAACAACGACTTTGGCGTTTCCCTAGTCGAGTTGGCTAAAGCGCCCTTATAGCCGAAATGTGGGAGACGTGGTTTCAATGGTCGGAAAGATTTTGTAATTTCTGGATTGTATTTTTTAAATTATTAATAACATGCTTTGAAATGAATATAACCCAGTGTAGTCCATCATCTGTGACAATACTATGGCTCGTTGGTCTTGTGGTTAGCGTATCTGCTTCCAATGCAGAAGGTCCAGGGTTCGATTCCCGCTAAAGTCAGAAGTTTTTTAACTTCTGATTTAGACTTAAGTCCATCAGTTCTTGTCTTAGGAGTTTGTAAACGGTGACTTTGGAGCCGTCCTAGCAACGAAGCATATAATAAATTTCAGAGTTGTTCTGAATCGGCCTTGTTGATTCTGGCGTTGATTCGCGGATGTTCGCACTGTCCATACCACTGATTGCTATATTTCCTATTAAAAATATCGATCTTTGGTTGGTTATCGCTCACTCGTCAATTGCGTCGGGGCCTGCAGGGTTGGCTTGGTCGCTTTGATTTAAAGTCCCCCACTGAAAATCAGTTATATAACTGAGTGGGTAGACTCTAAATAAAAATTTTTCATTTATTTTTTTTTTTATAGCCAGTACGAAATACGTGAAAATATTGCAAGGTTTACTCAATCTACGAGCGGAATTTGGGGGTACCTCGACGTCCAACATTCGATTAACCTTGGACACGGCATTTCACAGCCAGGTAAATAACAAACAAAAAATATTATTTCAAAATGAAGACCATTGTCGTTAAAATAATTCCTATACATTTCAACGTATTTTTCAGTTTTTTATTTCTTGCAGGTTTAAATCGCAACGGATTGTGCTCATTTTGTTAGCAGTTCTCAGTTACCTGGTCACGGATGTCTGTTTAAAATTTCAGCTCAGTCTATTTGGCCGTTCGGCCGTATGGGACCGGACAGACATTTAACACATAGAATTAATCACGACCAAGGCCCGATCGAGTAGCGTTGTAGACTACGTTCGCTGCGCTCACTCGTCTAATTAGCAAGACATGTTGTGATACAACAAGGGAAACGCCAAAGTCGTTGTTAGACGAGTGAGTGAGCCATGTGTTGAGTGCGCCGGAACATTTGCATTTAAGTTTCATTATAATATTCGTATAAATAATAGGGTATTTAAGTTTAGGTCATAGCTTAGGCCATAATGCTCCACTGTAGCCTATGATAGGCTAGGGAGGCCAAAGGTAGGGGGAAGAAAAGGAATGTTACCGGGTACTCAACACATGGCTCACTCACTCGTCTAACAACGACTTTGGCTTTTCCCTAGTTTTATAAAACAAACAGAAAGCACGCCAATTAATGGCGGCGTAGAATGTGTTTTTTGTTTGCAAAAATAACAAATTAAACACGGCCCATACTATGTTTTAATTATTCCTGTTTGATCTTTAATTGTTTGTACCAAGGCAGTGATCAAGATCAACGAATATCAATGGAGTGTCCACAAACCATGGATATAACTAGTTTAAGAACACGCACAAACCAATCGTAACTTCTGTCGCTAAACGCAAATTATGTATAGTATAAAAAATTACAAAAGACATAAAAATTGTATGGGATTATTCATGTACATCGTACTTTATTTCCCATGCCAACCATCTAGGTTAATAATATTAATTACAAATAAATAAATAAGTTTTAACATTGCAGAATAGTATAAGAAACATAGCCAGTACGAGAAAGAGCTAAGATTGCAAGGTTTACTCAATCTCCGTGCGGAGTTTTGGGTAATCTTGAGCGTGCAAGTTTCGATGCATCTTGGCCAGTGCCGCGCACCTCTTGACATTCCAAAAATTATAATTCTTCCCGAAAAAAAAAATTGTTTTTAAAATAGAACCTACACATTTAAGCCCATTTATCAATTTATTATTTACCTACCTAAGGTCTCCCTAGCCTATCATAGACTAAAGTGGTGCATTATTACCTTACAGTTGACGTGCCCTTATACCAACTCAACTTAAAACCCTATTATCTATACCGATATAATTATCAAACTTAAATGCAAATGTTGCCGTGTACTCAACACATGACTCGCTCACTCGTCTAACAACGACTTTGGCGTTTCCCTAGTCGAGTTGGCTAAAGCGCACTTATAGCCGAAATGTGGGAGACGTGGGTTTGTAATTTCTGGATTGTATTTTTTAAATTATTTAACATGTTTTGAAATGCATATAACGCAGTGTAGTCCATCATCTGTGACAATACTACGGAAAACATGGCCAGTAGGAAATACGTGAAAATATTGCAAGGTTTACTCAATCTACGAGCGGAATTTGGGGGTACCTTGACGTCCAACATTCGATTAACCTTGGACACGGCATTTCACAGCCAGGTAAATAACAAACAAAATATATTATTTCAAAATGAAAACCATTGTCGTTAAAATAATTCCCATACATTTCAACGAATTTTCAGTTTTTTATTTCTTGCAGTTTAAAATCGTAACAGATTGTGCTCATTTTGTTATCAGTTTCCAGTTACCTGTCACTGATGTCGGGTTTAAAATTTCCGCTCGTCTATTTGGCCGTTCTGGCCGTATGAGCCTGGACAGACAGACATTTAACATTTAACAGAATTAATCACGACCAAGGACCGATCGAGTAGCGTTGTAGACTACGTTCGCTGCGCTCACTCGTCTAAATTACGTTACGTTTTGCAAACGTTGACAGAGAGAAATGGAATGGTTTCTAGGCGAGCAAAAGAAGCGCTGCCTGCCCTCTAGCGGGTAACAAGGGAAAATGCGTGAAGCGCCTATCCAAGTGTAGGCCTACTGGCCGGCAGAATGCGTGACCGTCTCTTATCGTATCTGGAGAGCGCCAATTTTCAAAAAACTCCCCTCGAGAGAAACGGAGAATTCTGCAGTCCCAGCATCCGAAGGCATTTCGCGTGCTTCGGTCCAGGCAGTCCCTTTGTTAGAACGTCACCTGCCATGTCCTCGGTCGACCTGTACTCGACCTTCGATGGTAAATGGGGTTTTCTGATAACTTTCGTTCCCCATTGTTGTCGCTGAATATTTTTACTCCGGCTAATTTCTCAAAACCGAGTTCTACGAGGAATCGCTGAAGGTATATGGCTTCCTTAGCGGCTTCGGTGAGAACCATATACTCAGCCTCAGTCGACGATAGGGCCACTGTTCTCTGCTTTCTTGATTCCCAGGAAATCGGACAACCGCTCAGGATAAAAGCATACCCAGTATAGGATCTCCGGGTCGTTCGAACAGTTTCCCCCAGTCTGCGTCCCCAAAACCAAACCCAAAACTTCCAGCTGATACCTCGAATCGTAGACCGATGTCCACCTTTCCCTTCAAGTACCGCAGAACCCCGTTTCGCCGCGATCCAGTGAGTTCTGTCGTAGCAGGAATTGTATTGGCTTGGATAGCTGACCGCGTGGGCTATGTCAGGTCTAGAGCAAACAGCCAAATACATCAGTGCCCCTTTAAGTTCTCTGTACGGCAGTTTCTCTTCCCCTGGTTCGGACTTCTCTTCGTTCCTCTTCAGCTTTGTGCCAGGGTCAAACGGCGTAGATACGGGTTTCGCACTCCGAAATTCCGTAACGTTCTAGGATGTCGTTTACATATCATCGCTGGTTCATGTATATTTCTTTAACGTCTCTGCGAATTCTATTCCAAGACAGTATTTCACTTCTCCAAGATTTTTGACTTCGAATACCTTCGATAGATGATCAAAACTTTGGCAATGACTTTCCCCGTTTGGGGATGCGACAAACATGTCATCCCGTATACCATAACGATTGGGATGTTTCCCCTTGTCCGGAAAAAAATGTGCAGTGTCGGCAGCAGATTGCTTCAACCCAAAATTTTCGTTAGTTGTTCGCTCAATGCTGCATGCCAGCGACGTCCGGCCTGACGCAGACCGTAAAGCGCCTTTTTTAAAGAGACATACCTTGTTACCATCCCTCAGTTCGTGGAGCATTTCCTTTGCTTTCTTCCAGTTTCGCTTTTTCTTCGATTCCGTATGAGATATTTCCTCTAGTGTTTCTTCAGTGAGCTTGGGTACCTCCATGTATATCTTCTCTTCGAGCACGCCATTCAGGTACGCGGTCGTGACATCGAACTGATTTACCTTCATCCCATGCTGTGCAGCTAGAGCCATCATCATACGTAACGTACGGAACTGATACGCGCCACCGGCGCAAAAGTCTTGTCGAAATCCACACCTGGACGCTGTGCAAAGCCCCTAGCAACTATCCTAGCTTTTCTCCGGTCGATGTTCCCATCCTGATTGTATTTGTTTCTCAGGATTACTCGACTGCCAATAACCTTGCTATCCGATGGACGTTCCACCAGCTTCCACGTATCTTTCTTGATAATCGATTTCAGCTTGGATGCTATGGTTTGACGCCACTCGTCCCCGTTCGGACCATCTATTGCCTCTTGGAATGGAACTTCGGCTACACCAGCAAATTCCAAATCTTCTTCCGCGTAACAGGCCGGTTGGTAGATCTTCTTGGGTCTTCCCCCGAGACCGGTCATGAGTCATTGGGTCAGCCACGGCCCCTTCTTGGTTCATTCTCAGCCGCGTCTTCTTCCGGCACGTTTTCTTCATTCGACTCGTTCTCTTCGATCGGAAACTCAACGACCTTCCGAACTGGGGAGTTGGTTTCCTCCGGCATAAAATCCTCGTACACTTTGTCAGATGGGAATGTTACTGACTTAGTAAATTCCACGTCTCGCGTTATGTCGATTTTTCTATCTTCCGTTACCCATACTCTGTATGCTTTCGACTCCTTCGAATAACCCACAAAAACACCTTTCTTCGAGCGTGGCTCGAACTTGCTCAAGCTGGTTCCCGGATCAAAGTAAAGACTTCGCAGCCGAATTCACGTAAGTAACTCACGTCCGGGGCTTCTCCGTCCACTTCTCGAAAGGAGTTTTTCCACTTATGCTTCTAGAAGGACACCTGTTTCTTTATGTAATTTGCCGTGTTAATTGCTTTTGCCCCAAAACGATGGTGGCAGTCCGGATTGTATCAGTAGGCACCTCGCCATTTTTCCCCGAGCGTACGGTTTTTCCTTTCCGCGACTCCGTTCTGTTCCGGTGTGTGCGTAACCCTTAACCTACGTCCGATGTCGTTCGTCTTAAAGTAGTCTTCAAAAGCGATACTTCGGTTTTTCTGTGCCATTGTCCGATTGAAGATACATTATTTTCTTACTAGTATGTGTCTCGACGAAAACTTTGAATTCCTTGAATGCATCCAGAGCCTCACTTTTCTGCTTGAGCATTTTCAAATTCACACCAGCGAGAGCAATCGTCGATGAACTGATAAAATATCTTGCCTTTCCGTTCGATTCAACGCGCATCGGACCACAAATATCGGAGTTAAATTATTTCCAGTAATTCCGTGTTTCTCTCCGAATTTTTGGGAAAAAACGCTCTGGTCATTTTTCCACGGATGCACGTTTTTACAAACGAACGTCTCTCTCGGTTTTGATTACATCGATACCAGCACGGTTCCGTTGCGTTCGCCTTCCAGGGGATCTTTGATGTTTAGATGTCCCATTCTGCGATGCCAACTCTCCACAGTAGCGCGTTTTGTTTCAAAATGGTTATGTTACATTGCTGCTCACTCTCTTGCACACAGTAGAGCCCTTCACTCGATCAGCTGACAATACTGTCCTACCCGTCCCATCGATGATCTTGGCCGATTCCTTTCCAAATGTTACCTTGAATCCACAGTCAGTGATTTTACCGACTGACAGCAAGTTCATTCGTAAGTCAGGAACGTGCAGCGTGTCTTTTAGACTTACATCACAG
The DNA here is from genome assembly GCA_024449915.1 of Sweltsa coloradensis. Classification (NCBI taxonomy): domain Eukaryota; kingdom Metazoa; phylum Arthropoda; class Insecta; order Plecoptera; family Chloroperlidae; genus Sweltsa; species Sweltsa coloradensis. The sequence goes on from JAMZAV010000954.1 coordinate 184,859, forward strand.
ATAATAGAGTACTACGTGGGCAGATACGTGACGAGATAGGGCGAGATGCTGCGCAATATGGCCGAATTATTCTGAAGTGTGAACCACAAACACTAGGCTCGACTGTGAGAGGTTGAGAGCGAATGTGCCCCTACCTGGGAGCTAACATTAACAACACAAGGACGAACCCTTTTCCGACCTCGTCTGTTCGGTGGCTAACTCGCTTCACGCAACTGTGTTGCCAGAGCTTGTGCGACCTTCAATTTCCGCCTCGGGGCTCGGGCCCATCCCTTGCTTGCTTGGCAGACGGGATCAAAACGAGATCAGAAGCGACGAGGTCTGTTCCCGTCCCATCTGTCTGTCTATCTGTCCAGGCGACGGTCATCAGTCCTTCCCTCACAACACAGATATGCGTAGCACAACTTGATACGAGCAATAACCCCTCACGTCTGTGACGCGATGGCATTCTGTTGTTGTGAACTTGTGATTATGGTTTATTATGGTTCTTATTTATTTATGAATATTTATTTAATAAACACATAGCGACCATGGATGATGTGACGAGCCCTAAGGATGGGGGCAGGGGGCTATACTATAATATAATGACATCGTTGGCCAGGTCACTTTCTAATAATTTGTCTTAACTCTTAAACAATGTTCGTTCACCCAAACAACTTTATCCCGTTTCAAATTTCAAATTTACTTCAATTGGTTTGGCAACCACAGATAATGTCTTTTTTATGAATTAACTTCAAGTGGACAATAAAAATGGTACATTTGGTTTTGAATGAATTCGCGATGTTTTGACGTCACTTTCAATTTTCGGGGAGTATTTCCGACATCCAAATAGCATACAGACACAAAGGCGTCATCGAGTCTACCACAGAAACAAAACCACGCGGCTCACTCCCCTCGACAGGCGCCGGCACTTGACAAGAGGCTAAGTAGGCCTACAAGCTACGAACGCGATACCGGAGGGGGTGAGACATAGGTCTGATCAGTGGAAAAAGCAACATTCTTCGATGTCATTGACCAAACAAGGCAATTCATAGAAGCACAGATAATAGAGTACACTGTGTACTCTGTTATCTGTGATAGAAGTAATCAAAAAAGTAAACTATTTATTTGATTGCTCAACCATTTATTTTTCAAATAATAATGTCTCTTTCTTTACTCACCAATACATCGTAGTTTAGTGCCTAGCATAACCAGCACACTGTTGAAGGCAAATCGTTTTGCTTTTGTTTCCTCGTGGTTCTTACTTTATTTAGAACAGCTGATAAATAAACTAGGAAAACGCTAAAGTCCCGCCGCGTTGATGGATGAGCTTTTTAGAAATTTTAGTTTGCATGGGATATCTTTACTTTTGCAAGTTCTTTGTTTTGCTGCCTACGCATTGTAGCTGATTGTTGTCAAGTTTCTTTGTTACTGGTCAATTGGTATTATTTACCGTAAAAAACTTATATTAAAAGCAATATTTCTATAGATTCTGGCTAACTATTTAAACTTTTTCTTTTAAAAGGTACTACATCACCATAACCTTAATGTCCATGTATAATATGAACGTTGTAGCCCCACCAGTTTGGTCAGAATTGGCCCAAATGGCACGAAAATATCGCACAAAAAATCAAAAACTTATATTAAAAGCTTTATTTCTATGGATTCTGACTAACTTTTTCAACTTTTTCTTTCAAAAGGTACTACATCACCATAACCTTAATGTCCATGTATAATATGAACGTTGTAGCCCCACCCGTTTGGTCAGAATTGGCCCAAATGTCACGAAAATATCGCACCAAAAATCGAAAAAAATCGTAAAAGTACGATATTCATGAGAAATATTTCTTCGATTGTACCCAAAAACAATACACCTCTAAGTTCAGAGGTTTCGAAGGTCCTGTCAAATTTTCATCAAGATCGGATATGCCGTTTGCCTGGTAGAGAGTTAACAAACAGACAAAAAAACAAAAAACAAAAAAACAAAAACAAAAAAAACACCCGAGCTAGATTTTTTGGGGTCAGTGAAATTGAAGTCTTCGCTTCGCTCATCCAATAAACCCGTATTTAGTGTCGACTCACTCGGTCACACTCACACAACTGATTTTTCAGTGGGGGACAGCGGACAGTAAACCAAAGTGACCAAGCCAACCCTGCAGGCCCTGACGCAATCGACGAGTGAACGATAATAACTAACAAAAGATCAATATCAATTTATGACTTGATGAATTTTTGTCCACTGACAGTAAGGTCGTTTCGTTGTTTACCTCGACTAATTTGTATGATTTTTTTAATCTGAATAGAAAATCGTGAATTAGTTATATGGAAAACAATCCAGAAATTACACTAGGAAAACGCTCAAGTCCCGCCGCGTTGATGGATGAGCTTTTTAAAGTTTAAAGTTTGCTTGGGATATCTTTACTTTTGCAAGTGCTTTGTTTTGCTGCCTACGCATTGTAGGTGAATGTTGTCAAGTTTCTTTTGTTTCTTGTCAATTGGTATTATTTACCGTAAAAAACTTATATTAAAAGCTTTATTTCTATGGATTCTGGCTAACTTTTTCATTTTTTTTTTCAAAACGTACTACATCACCATAACCTTAATGTCCATGTATAATATGAACGTTGTAGCCCCACCCGTTTGGTCAGAATTGGCCCAAATGTCACGAAAATATCGCACTAAAAATCGAAAAAAATCGTAAAAGTACGATATTCATGAGAAATATTTCTTCGATTGTACCCAACAACAATACACCTCTAAGTTCAGAGATTTCGAAGGTCCTGTCAAATTTTCATCAAGATAGGATAAGCGGTTTGTCTGGTAGAGAGTTAACAAACAGACAAAAAAACAAACAAAAAAAAAAACAAAAAACAAAAAAAAAACACCCGAGCTAAATTTTTTGGGGGTCAGTGAAATTGAAGTCTTCGCTTCGCTCATCCAAAAATCCATCTTGGTGGGGTATCGATACCCCACATTTTTACTTTCTTGATCGATTTCCAGAAAATAGGAAATCGTGATGTAGAGTAGGCTTAGACAATTTGTGTAAAATAGTAACGATTTATCGATTTTATTATACGTGAAATACTTCTAGTTGGTGGAAGTGATTATAAAAGGCTCGTCTCCGATACCCACTCTCTGATTCAAAATTCAATTCGATCTTACAATAGCCTACACCAATCTAGAAGTAATTAATGCATACGTCCGCCCGTCAAGCCGGTGATAGTTTCGTCTGTGGTTTCATCCATCAAGTTTTTGTAACAAAAATAAAAATAGACCAACAAAAACTCCCCCCACCCATAGTTACGTACTTGTTGCCCCAGGCAATTCTCACGGTCCACCCCCCGAGGCCGTCGAGATGAAGGCTCTTACTCAGAGCGCTCGCACAGTGGAGCCGCCCTCCTACACGCCCGCTCTACCTACACGTCGAGCGTCGGGTACAACTCGCCGTGCCTTGGGTAGTGACTCGCGACCTACCTACCCCTTGTTCCCGGGTCTCCTCTAAGCTCGGCAACGACATTTGAATTATCACGGACACCGACGTCGACAACCCTTTTCCTTCCATGACTCAGGTTTGACCTGACAGTTATTGGAAGTTTGTTTACAGGATTGAAACAGGGAGAATATCAACCACTTACCATAATGCGGCGACATCACCAATCTTCGCCGCTCTCGCTGTCATTAGCCACCCCCAAATATCGGGAGGCGGCCACTCGACGAGCGTGCCCTGCCCGGCGGGCGAGCAACGCAGTCCGCAGAGCGAGGGCATGGTCGTAAGGCCTCATGCACCTTACGGGCCCTCCGCCCCCGAACAAGGAGGGTGCCCCAGGGGGCCCCTGGTAGAGCCAGTCCCAGTTCGCGGCTATGGCTTCGAATTCTTCCAGGACTCTATTCAAAAATATTATTGTATTAGTTATTAAGGTTAATAATTCACAGTTATCAAGGTTAATAATTCACAACTAGGTGACACTGACTGATTTGGAATCAAACGCTTTGCAACTTTCTATATTAAAAATAACCTAGTCTGCAAATACTGTTCAACGTTGGTATTTCTCCTCCCCTATCACTACTATATATTTCCACTTCTATCAGTCATTCATTCAAGTCACTGCTAGTTATCTCTGCCTTCCACACCTTGATAGCTGTACGACATTTCGCCAACCTGATATTTAAGGTATTGTTGATTTTAATTCACTGTTGCAGTTTGTAACTAGATATTGCAACTATTTAGTATTTTTACTTATGGTGTTTGCTATTCACATATTTTTTTTAGCATCTTATGAAATTTGGTATATTACTTACTGTAGAGTGGACATCGTGTGGCGTTGGTCTCTTCACTAGCACACTTGATTCTGAAGTGATGCACTTCGCCAATTGTTCACGATCACACATTCACCTTATTTACCGTTATATTATTAATTACTGCGATGGTGCAGTTGAAGTTATATTTACACTCGGCTTGCTCCTTCAGCAGTCACATTCTCTTTCTGGCCACATCGCTGCCTTCGGGCGCTACACCTTCTTACGGAAGGCACGGGAGGCTGGCCACCCCCGCGTTAACTTTATGATATTCACAAGACCTATCGGTCACCATAACGTTGTGGATATATATGCGCACGTATGTTATGCATGCCTGACCACATAAATAATATCGGCCTCTCATTTTTTAGGCTATTTGATGTTGGAGATCGATTGGGTACCGGATGGCTCCCTTCTGGGTAACTCCACCCAAAGTGCCGCACGGTCATTCGGGTCGGATGACACCGCCCTACGGGCATTCTCTTCCGGAGGACGCCCTGTCTCCTTCTGACTCTCCGATATCCTGGGAGTTCGGCGCTACGAGTCCGCCGCCTCCTGGAACACCGCCTCCGGTTATGCCGTCGCCAGACGCCTTAGACGTTCTCCTCGCGTCGCACACACCGTCTGACGGTCCGACGTCATCATCCGACACCATCGACGATCTCCTCGCGATGTTATCCCCGGGTCTCGCCAAGGACAACGCCTCCATCACCGTGTCATTGCCTCAGGCGAACACCCCCTCACCCCCGTGGGAACCGTGGGTGATGGACACAGAGTATTGGCAGGATCTCCTGTCTTTTCCCCCCATGGTGTCGCCCCTCCCATCGCCGACTCGGGCATGTGAGATCTGAACACGTGAACATTCATGGACGTTTTGCTGACGCCGCCTATGGCACTGTGTTTTTTTCTCTGACGCCGAACACTGGTCTTGTGTTTTCATATTATATGTTCCAACTTATGTTAATAATCTTTTACGGGTATAAGGTATATGGATTTTTTTTAAATTTTATTAGTGTTAGCACATTGCGACTCACCCAGGTCTTTGCATTCATAGCCTTTAATACTTGGTCTCGCCTGTATCATTCAGTATTTTAGGTGCTCTTAGTCATCATTTTTTTTAACGAGTTTTCCTCTTACTGGCATTGCATTTATCGACTCCTTTCGGTTCTAGTATGGACCATTTCACAAAATTTTTTTTTCTCTTCTCTCTTCTCTCTCCATTCCCCCCTTGGGCATGTGTATGTATGACGGCCAATGGCAATCCGTAAGGGATGGCAAGCCTGTCTGGTGGTCCCTGGCAATCCGTAATGGATGGCAAACCTGCTTGTGGCCTATGGTATGCTCTACCGAGCTGTAAGCCGTATGAATGACGTTCGTGCCGCTCCCCTACTGCTCCGCTTATCACCCTCTTCACATTTTTCTAGTGCTCTTTTCTTCGCGTTCCCTAATTTGATGCACCCTTAAGGGATACATCAATCTCGGGACGGGAGGGAGTGTTGTTCTAGGGCGCAGTATGGACCATTTCACACAATTTTTTTTTCTCTTCTCTCTTCTCTCTCCATTCCCCCCTTGGGCATGTGTATGTATGACGGCCAATGGCAATCCGTAAGGGATGGCAAGCCTGTCTGGTGGTCCCTGGCAATCCGTAATGGATGGCAAACCTGCTTGTGGCCTATGGCATGCTCTACCGAGCTGTAAGCCGTATGAATGACGTTCGTGCCGCTCCTCTACTGCTCCGCTTATCACCCTCTTCACATTTTTCTAGTGCTCTTTTCTTCGCGTTCCGTAATTTGATGCACCCTTAAGGGATACATCAAACTCGGGACGGGAGGGAGTGTTGTTCTAGGGCGCTAAGCTACGCTCCCTTTAATTATTCAAATTCTTATCAAGACTCTATTGTACCTATTCTTACTTGATTATCACTATAGCTTAATAATAACAATTCAGTGTCACAGCACATCCTTGTACACCAGGGATCCTGGTCTCCAAGAATGTCACCTACTTTCACTTGACACTTTCATAACTATAGTATTATTCATAACATAAAGTCCTTGCCTGTAAATAGATAGGGTGAAACTACACAAATAAGACACCCAGAGCACTGGATGGTACTATACTCAGTTTGTATATAAGCAGGACATTTTAGCCCAGTAAATTCACTTAGTGCTTGGTCTTGGACACGTGAGGTAGCTCAAGTGTTCAACCCTAGTCCTATCTGATATCGTGAGGTAGCTCAAGATATCAGATTTCCTCCAGCTGATTGAACGGTAGTTCAAGAGCTGATCCTTCCTCTGGATCCTGTTGCAATTGTTACATAAAAAGTGTTAATTAAATTCAGTGGGCATCACAAAACTGGGTGAGTCATAATATTATTATTATTATCACTATAATCATCATTGTCATTCTCATAATGAGTATAGCTTGTCTAATGGCACATCTGTAAACAAATCTCTGTTAATTAATGACCATGTTCGCACCAAGCAAAGAAAAGGTTATAATTATCTCTGTTAATCTACCATTGTCTTCTAATTAAAATATTAATGATGTGCCATTATCCAAACTCTCAGTTACTGTATCAACATTAGCATGCAAAGCACTAAATGTCCATTCAATCAATCTGTGTATGATTGTTACATGACAGCTTCAGTCACTTAATAATTACACAATAAAACTCTGTTTCCGATTGACTCGTGTGTTTTTCCAACGTTGGCTACCCAACAGCCAAGTTCCTACACTCCTCCGAAGTAATTGCCCCTCTGGAATACGCTCATATAATTAATTATTATCTAATTTATCAAGTAGTCTTCTCAGCTAGACTCTAAACAGCTGAGTGGTGACAGCTTATCCTCCACCCCTTCCGCCCCCTACCATTAGCATGGTGTTGATTTTGCGACGTGCTTTGAATGTGGTCTTGATGTTGTGAGCCCTGAGCAGTCTACTGACTTTTCTGTTGTACCTTTCATATAAGGCAGATAAGCTGTTGCTCGGTGTTTTTCTTGTTTTATTTCTCCTTCGTCACTGACTTTAGGTTGACGTTTGAACGCTTTAGTTATGTTTTAATGTGAGTAGCCGTTAGCACATAGGGTGTCCCGCAGAGTTTTCTTCTCCAACGCTAAGTGATCCGTATCTGATAGTCGTATAGAGCGTGTGGTCAGTGTGTTCACCACCGAGTTGAGTTGGGCTGGATGATGATGAGATGCAGCATTAAGGTATCTGGTGCGTAGGTTTACGGTGAACCGCGTGGCCCAGATTTTCATCCCTAATCGTATCGTATCGTATCGTATCGTATCGTATCGTATCGTATCGTATCGTATCGTGTCGTATCGTATCGTATCGTATCGTATCGTATCGTATCGTATCGTATCGTATCGTATCGTATCGTATCGTATCGTATCGTTTCGTATCGTATCGTATCGTATCGTATCGTATCGTATCGTATCGTATCGTACATATACTGAGTCTGCTAACGCACATTTTGGGGCGGCCCGACTTTGGCGGACCGAAACGGGCGTTTCCCCACACCGGGGGCGGCCAACTCGGCGACGTTCACGACCGGAATTTATCTGGGATTTTGATAAAAAATACGTCCGCCCTCTCGCGCCCCGGGTTCCGCCCCTTTTGACGAGTTTTTTCGAGTCGTGTCGAAAAAAAACGGAAACACGTCGCCGTGCGGCGGACGACGCTGCGCCGCGAGTACGCGCGCCACCCACTCGGCACGATCACCGGCGGGTGCGCAAAGAACGGGGCAACAATCCCGCCATTTGACTTTTTCGCCCATCTCTCTTCGTTTGGCCGTGGCGACGTGGTACATTTCGATTTTGTCGTTTCCTAAAACATTTCCCAGTTGTACGGGCCAATTTTGGCGGGGCAAATTTTTCCAAATTTTTCGTCACCACGTCACCTCTTAAGAAGTGTATTTTACATCTGCCGAAATGGTGCAACGGTTTAAAAAATGTCCCGTGTTCTTATTTTTGGCTCTTCTATTTTAAACTTTCCGAATTTTTTCAAAATTTTGGGTAAACTCTAGAGCTTTGTTCTTTAATGATTTCGAAAGCTTAGAGAAGGACGCACAAGAGGGTGGATAAATTGTCCCGGATTTTGAGTCCAATACCGAGAAATTTTTTTAAAAACCTAAACAAACCAGTTCATTTACACCTTGCCACCTGGAAATATCCAAAATTCGAATTTTAACGGTTATATAAAAAAAAATCGAGCTTCATCACCTTCGGGAGGGATGTATGTATAAGTAGAACAAAAGTTTGGGTACCGGGAATCGAGCCCGTCGTAATGGAACAATGTTGAATGCCGTTTGGGACGTCGTTTTTTTGCAAAGTTCCAACTTTAATGGTCCAAAATTCGTAGTAATTTTTTTTCTCACGAAAACCTAAATGGGCTATCGGGACATCCGGGTCCTTCCCCTAGCATTTCAACACCACACACATTGTACATAGTTCCTTTGCAGAGGCGATATGCCTCCGCGAGGTAAACGATGTGTAAATAGAGTCCAAAAAAACTTATTTTGTACTCTAAAAATCGTAAAAGAGTCGGGCAATACGAATAGACAAGTTTTAGCTCTTCGTTCTTACCCCCAGTGGGCGAAAAATAAATCGGACATGTATTTTCACACATTATCTGTCATCGATTTCGGACAAAAATGCCCACTTTGACGAGTGTACACTCCGAGTGTAGGCCTACCTCATTGTAGTATTTTTGGGGGAAAACCAAAAATATTGCCCGGAAAGCACGGTACCGTTACCTAAATTATCATCACAAACACTTTGTGGTTTGTGACATTCGCCTGTGTTTTTTCCTTCCGACCGGCAATCAATGTGTAATTGTTTAAAGAATGTAATAGCATTTTCTTATACAACATGCTTCTTTTGAATGCCCTGAAGGGCCCTATTTCGACTTTTAGTCCCTACCATGTTTGGCTAATTAATTAATATGAAGTTTAATTTTAATAACAAAATTAACTTCGACTCACTTTCAAAGGTCCTGAGCGCTGAAATTGCACTTGAAAATTAATTTGTAATTCAAAAATGTAAAATAATTATCATTTAACATTTTGCATGCTCACAGTGTGCTGTCTACTGAGACGAAAGGAACGGTTTTTGAAGCAAAATCTATTTATATCTCAAGTGTTGTAAGAAGACGTGCAATGTTGCTCAGTATAAGCTGAGGCTCTGAAAGGGTTAGGCCTACTATCCAATTGAAGAAATCAATTCAACACAATATGCACTTGAACAAGACTCATGTGGAAGATAATGAAATTCAAAAACCAAAACAACACATATACTTAGAACTTGACAAGATCTACAGAAGCGTATGCGTGCTAGACATTCAACGGGTCAAAGGGTTTTTAAAGGGGCAATTTTGAGTAGTTAAAAAATATATAAATTTTAAATGAAAATTAAATTTTTAAAGATTTTTATATAAATCAATAAAACCACAACAGGGGGGGGTTATGAATTATGATCAAGGGGCAACGAGGACATGTACCACTGTTGAGGGCAATCCCGACTATTTTGGGGTTTAGGGGGAGGGGGGAATGTAAAGTAGAGTTTAAATACTTAATCCTCTAATATTTGGTGAAATTTATGAACTTTTTTCGGTTCTGCTCTTTCCAATTATGTCACAGGGCCGCGTCCAAGGCATCCGATTTTCGAGGACTGGTTTGACTAGACGACGCAATATCACAGTTTGGGGAGGTGGGGGGAAGGGAGAATTTTGGAAATGGAAAATAATACATTTGATCAATATCTTCAAGCCTTTTGCAGAAACTATGTTTAATACCAGTATTTCCGTCGTGATGGGCCACGATGAATGTGATACGAAGGAGTGGGCGAGGAGGGGGGGAGGGGGGGTGGGGTGTAAAGTCGAGTTTGCAATATATAAGCCTTGAATACTTGGTGACATTTATTAACCCTTTTTCGGTTTTGCTCTTTCAAATTATGTCACAGGGCTGCGTGCAAGGCATCCGATTTTCGAGGACTGTTTTGGCTAGACGCAGCAATTACACAGTTTGGGGGGGGGGGGGGGGAGTGATTTTGGAAATGGAAATTAATACATTTGATCAATATCTTCTAGCCCTTTGCGGCAAATATGTTTCATACCAGAATGTCCGTCGTGATGGGCCATGATGAGGGGATATGAAGGAGGGAAGGGGGAGCGGGGGGATGATAAGTCGAGTTTTCAATACATAAAGCTTGAATATTTGGTGAAATTTATTAACTTTTTTCGGTTTAGCTCTTTCCAATTACGTCACAGGGCTGCGTCCAAGGCATCCGAGTTTCGAGAACTGTTTTGACTAGACGCCGCAATGACACAGTTTGGGGGAAAGGGGTGTGGGCGTCAGGGGAATTTTGGAAACGGAAATAAATACATTTGATCAATATCTTCAAGCCATTTAATTATTTTGGCGATACCAATGGCTTTAGAGGGCCGCATCAGGGGCTACGGCCCCGAAACACCTTCATTTGAACGTGGTCAAAAGCATTTTTGGAATTTCTCAAGAGTAGTTGGTCATTTTGGGGGAAAACTATTTCTTTTTCTTTTTTCTTCTTCCACAAGGCGTCAGAGGGTCGCATCAGAGGTTATGGCATTAATACTAAATTCTTTTCTTTTAAAATCGTTTTTGTAAATCCAAAAAACATTGTTTCTTTGAATAGCTCTGGCAATTTTCGACCGATCGGGTCCATCTTGGGCTCTATGGAACCGTATCGGTCGGCGCGGCACGGGTTATTAACAGGGGTAATTTTGCAAGTCAAAACAGTGATCCGAGCATTCCTCCACCCTCTTTGGGGCATTTTGACTTCAGATTTCGTGAGAGGGCCCTGTCCAAGGCTACGACCCCGAAACACCTTCATTTGAACGTGGCTAAAAGCTTATTTGGAATTTCTCAAAATAGTGGTTGGTCATATTGGGGTAAAACTTTGTATATTTATATCTTCCACAACCACAGTCTGATCGGGTTCATCTCGGGCTCTACGGAACAGGGCAGACGAGGCGCATAATTTGACGTACCGGAAAAGTGTCCCGGAAAAACTTTTGTTCCGGATTTTGGCTAAAGGCGCAGTAATTGTCACATCCTGTCCATCTCGGGCTCTACGGAACCGCGCGGGCGAGGCGAAGATCCAGAAGCGGAGCCCCGGCGGGGGTTTGGGGGCTGGCCCCCACGGGGTCCAGGGGCAGGCCTTACGGGGCCCAGGGGCGGAGCCACGGCAAGGGTTGGGGTGCTGGCCCCCCCCATACAAGACTAAGGTACAAACAAACAAACAAACAAACACGACAGGGACCGCAGGAAGGCAAAAAACGTAACGATTGGAATTATTTCGCTGGGAAATTGATGGGTCTTGACCCTGGGCAAACGTCACCCTTTTTGGGGTGCCAAAGGGGAATTTCGGATTTGAAATATTTTGATTTTTTGTTTTTCGGCGAACCAAACACGTCAGCGGGCCGGGTCCAAAAACGTAGTCTGGATATATCAAATTTAAGACGTGTGCAAAAAATTTCTTTGAATTTCTCAAAAAAGTGGTTGGTCATTTTGGGGGATCCAAAAACTATTTCTTATCGTCATAACTCGGGCAGTTCTTCTCCGATCCGGGCCATCTTGGGCTCTACAGAACCGGACCGACAAGGCCAATTTTTCCGTGTCCCGGAAAATAATCCCGGAAAATTCGGCGTCCCGGAAAAAACCGGAAAAGTACAGAAGTTGTCTGATTTTCAAAATTCTTTTCCCACAATGTTTCGTAGGCCAAAGCGAGTCCGAAAGTGTCCCGGAATATTGTTGGTCATTTTTGGGAAATCCAAAAAACGTTTTTTTTTAATAACTCGGGCAATTCTTCTCTGATTGGGGCCATCTTGGACACAACGGGACCGGACGGCAGTCGACTACTTTTTTGCGTCCCGAAATTGCGTCCCGGAAAAACTTTTGTCCCAGAATTTTACGAAATGCGCTAAAATTGTACGACCGGACCCATTTTCGGGCTCTACGGAACCGGGCGGTCGAGTCGCATATTTTGACGTACCGGAATAGTGTCCCGGAAAAACTTTAGGACAGATATGGATTGGATATTGCTTAACGTCTCATAAACAGGATTTTGACAAAAGGCGCATTAATTGTACGACCGGATCTATTTTGGGCTCTACAGAATCGGGCGTATGAGGCTAACATTATAGACATACCTACCCAAAAGTTGCCCAACCGCGTGGCCTTTAGTAGATTGGTCATTGTTCGTACGATCGAGTCCATCTTGGGCTCTATGGAATCGGGCGGACACGGCAAACATTTTTCGTTCCGGAAAAGCGTCCCGTAAACTTTGGCGTACCGGAAATTTACAAAATACGTATAAACTACCGTATTTCGAAAAAAAATTCAGGGTATTTTTGGGCGGAGGGCAGGGTTCAACGGCATATCGTCGGTGTACCGGAAAATAAATTTGTCCTGAGTCTTCGGATAAACGACAAACATTACCCGCAATCTATCGTATCGCGGCCGTACGCGGGCCGATTCTCGATTTTGTCGCAGTAACGAGGTTTTCCAACTACCATCTATTCCAAGTACGAGGTTTTCCATTTCCTCCGCGCAGCGGCTTTCAAGCCGCGCGTGAGCGCGACTTGTATACTATACATAGCCTACACCATTATTATTTAAATAATTACCATAAGACGAAGTATAACATATCTTCCTGATTTATTCATCGATCTAGATATTCCCAAAAAATAAAAAAGTGGTAGTTGTAGGGCTCAATGACCTAAAATATGCTTAAACATCATGACTACATAATATTATCGCACAAATCCGATTAAATCCAACATAATGTCGTAAGTATTCGAGACAAAACATTTATAAACTGTTTTTTTGTTGGGAAGTGGGGGGGGAAAGGGGGGAAAGAGGCGTGTGAGGGCCCAACACAGCCAGTCTGACGAGTGATATTCTTTTCAGTGGTAAATTTTTCTATAATATGCCGTATTTTTAATCATTTTTAATTTATGAGGGCAGACATGATCATTTTTAGGGCCTAATTCCGGGGCCGTCTGCGGGTCAAAACCACAACGCAGATCATCTGACGACTAATATTAGTCATCCGGGTAAATTTCACTTTAAAGTGACGTATGTTTGAATCATGATAACCTTATGAGGGCAAATTTTACCATTTTTGGGGCCCCTTTCGGGGGCGTTTGACGGGTCAAAGCCCCAACGCAGCCCGTCTGACGAGTTATATTCGTTTTCCTGGTAACTGGCTCTATAAAATGACGTATGTTTGAATTATGTATATCCTACGGGGGCAGATTTGACCATTTTGGGGGCCCACTTTTGGGGATATCTAACGGATCAAAGCCCTAACGCAGCTCGTCTGACGAGTGATGTTCGTTTTCTTGGTACCTTTTTCTATAAAAAACCGTATGTTTGAATCATTCACACCTTATGAAGCAGATTTGACATTTTTGGGTGCCCACTTTGGGGGTAAGCTAACGGGTCAAAGCCCTAACGCAGCTCGTCTAGCGAGAGATATTCGTTTTTCTGGTACCTTTTTCTGTAAAATTACTAATGTTTGAATCATTCATAACTTATGACGGCACACAAGACAAGATTGGTTGTCAAAGGATTTGTACAACAACATGGTATCGACTATACTAAAACATTGAGTCCAGTGGTTTGATGAGACACTCTTCGAGCTGTACTGAGTGTAGCGTCAAATGAGAAATTGAAGATGGCTCAGTTTGACGTGAAAACAGCATTTCTATACGGTAAACTAAACGAGCAAATTTACATGAAACAACCCGAGGGCTACGATGATGGCTCAGGTCGAGTTTGTAAACTCCTCAATGGTCTTATTGGGTTAAAACAAGCTCCACGTTGTTAGAACCAAAGGTTCAGAAGCTTTCTTCAGAGCTGTGGTTTAAAGGAAAGTGAAGCGGATCCTGGCTTGTTTATAAACGATGACAAGACTGTTTGTAATTCTCTACGTTGTCAATGGATTGGCTTTTACAAGCGATGACACCCTGTCTTAATATGTTTCTTGGCCAACTACAGAAAGAGTTCAGCATAACAATTGGGTCAGCTGACTACTTTCATGGAATGCAATACACCATATGGAGAATGGTTCGCTATTCATAAATCAAGAAGCGTATACAAAGAAAGTACTGGAGCGTTTCAACATGACTATAAGCAATCCAGTCTCTACACTAATCGATACAGGACAAGTTTTGGATGACTCCAACAAGGAACTTGACAGCGTAGTTCCCTACCGCGAGGCAATTGGAAGTCTGATGTACCTGGCCTTGGTCACTGGACCAGACATTGCTTACGCAGTCAACTTATTGTTGCAAGTTCTTGACCGACCTCAAGCCAAGCATTGGGAAATGGTAAAGAGTATTTTAAAATACCTCGAGGGCACTGTTAACTGGGGGATTCTATTCGAATCTGGAGATGCCACCGGAACACTTTGAAGCCTACAGCGATGCTGATTATGCCGGAGATGTAGATTCTAGAAAATCCACTTCTGGAATGGTCTTCAAGTTTAGTGGGGATGCAATTGTCTGGGTCAGCAAGCGGCAGAAATGCGTTGCACTATCCACAACCAAACCCGAGTTTGTTGCGACAATCCAAGCTGCAAAAGAAGCTGTGTGGCTGAAACAACTGTTTAACGAATTGGAACGTTTGACAGCCATACCAATACTTCCAGTCGACAATGATAGCGCGATACGACTCATAAAAAATCCTGAGTTTATTTAATTAATTTATTCGACAAAATACGAACAAGAGGAGTTGGACATACAGCACGTGGGAAGCAAGAAGCAAGTTGCGAACGTGTTTTCACAAGCACTTACGAAGAAACATTTTCAAATATTTAGATCATTAATGGGAATGAATCAGATGCAATGTTTCATTGTATAAAATTGTTTAAAATTTGTTCTAATCTATTCGGCACCAAAACGACATATAGATCGCAGCACTGGCGGCCCGCTATGTCACAACATGGCTGGCGTAATTGTGATTCCGGGCTGGAGCGTATATGGGGAACCCGAATTAATTACATTTGAGTTAAATTATCCGACTTTTGACATATGTATTGTTATGTATACCTAAAACTCGATCGATCGTCATAAAAATATATACTACTCTACTGACATAATGCCAATGAATCCAAAATGTCATGTCCCGAAACAAAATTTTTATAACTCACCGATAAATTAACTAATTAATTGAAGAATTACTTATATCTCAATAATTGTTGTTATTGACAATCGTAAAAGTTCGATATTCATGAGAAATATTTCTTCGATTATACCTAAAAACGTGGAAAGTCTAAGTTCAGAGATTTCGAAGGTCGCCTCAAAATTTCATCAAGATCGCATATGACGTTTGCCCCGGTAGAGCGCAAACAACAGACAGAAAAACAAACAAACCAAAAAAACGAACTTATTTTTTTTTGGGGAGGATTAATTAATTTAATTAATTATTTTTTTTCATTTCATTATTCGTCTTAAAACTAGTTTTAAAAATGATACCAAGGTCGACCACATTGTTTTTTAATTTAGCGAGCGAAGCGAGCGTTTCCATTTGACTATGCCGGAAAATTAGTCACGGGTTTTTGGGTTTTTGTTTTTTTTTGTTTTTGTTTTTTTTTTTTTTTTTTTGTTTTTTTGTATGTCTCCCGATAACGTTCGAACGGAGGCTCGGATCGAGTTGAAATTTCACCATCCGCAAGCTTTGTTCTCGATTGAATGGCCATTAGTTTTGTGGCAAAATCTTTTCAAAAAGTTAAAAAGTTACATTAAGTTAATCGAAAGTTTTTTTTTTCAAACTCAACGGCGACAAATCTGAGATAGCCAAATCATTTAGAATGTCCGTCCGGTCACGATATGTTAATTTTATTTTGATCCGATAAGTAGGTAGATGGAAATTACATTATAACAAAAGTAACGTTGCCATGGCAACGAAAAGACGCGCGAAGTTTCTAATGCACTGCCACCTAGAAGTTATCAAAATACTTTCGAGGAAGCAGTCTTTTATTTGTCAACAAAGAGTTTTAAATAGTTTTCCTAAGGAGTCAAGGTCCTCTAGATGGCGGTGGATTTTAAAGAAAAGATTTAAACACGGGTTTCCCCAAATCCCTTGGCAATAATAAATAATACGGGAAAACGCGAACGTCGTAAATTTTAAATTTAAAAAAATGTGAAATGTGGGTCTAGCTATAGCACGTGCTCGCTTATCAAGCGCCCAAACTGAGCGTTTCCTATTTTTTACAAAATTAATCGAGATTACTGTCGTTATTTTTGATTAATTAAATTTAAATTGAATTAATGTAAGTGATTGGAATAAATTTTGGAACTAATTTTTTTTTTGTTCATTGTGGTCATATTGTTCTTGTGTGATACACTATGTGATTGTGGTACGTGAATAATAAACTTTTTATTGGGATTTTATTAATGATTAATTTATTTATTAATTAATTAATAAAAAACTAACCGGAATTTCGTTTCGGGAACTAACAATTTTGGATTTATTGACGTTATTTTAGTATAGTGTGAAAATTACTTGGAAATCTAGCGAGTTTTACATTATATATATATATATATATATATATATTGAAAAGTGCTATAATTGCAATACATTGTAATAATTTATAAATATAATTAAAACTATTGAATTTGCGGTAAACTTTTTTTTGTAGAGCATTAAATCTCTTTAAAAACAATACGCGTTTTGTTCAAATCTGATGATTACTTTTTGAGTTACAGAAATTTTAATAATTATTTTGGGGGCCCATCTTCAGGACGCCATGACAGGTGACTTATTTGCTACCAAGCATGTCCAAATGAAAATAACATTCTCAAATATGTCTTTTACCAGATCCTAAATTTTGGGTGAGGTTTCCGGCTTTAAAATTTTTTTATATTTGATGCAGCTTGTTCCACGGACTATTTGGCTACAGTGCCGATGCGCAACCGTTTGTCATTTTGGTCATATCTCAGTCAATTTTCATCGCACGGTAAAAAATGAAAAAGTGGCTTCTACAAAGACAGCCACCCGCATATATATTATGTCTTGATAATTTTTCGTGAACTCGACCTAATTCAAGATTTACGGGTTTTTCTTTGGAAGTACTAAGTTAGGCACCAGCACTATTCTTGTTTGTGACTAATATTAATGGTAAATATATGTTTTGGAATTAAGCACAAAGCATACATGTCCCGATTATTTTGAAACAAAATCACAGAGATATTTCTGTTGAATTCAGGTTTTACAAGCATTTTTATGTGACAGTGTGACTTAAGCCCTTTGGCGCGATAGCGGAGGAAGCAAGCGTCTGTGCTTTTGGGAACTCTCTGTACGTTTGAAGAATGACAAATTCTACATGTGTGCCAAAATTCAGCTTTAGGTTAGCAATGTTGATCTTTTGGCCTAAAATCTCTTATAATGCCTGGGCTATTTGTCTCTTCAAGCATGGCATGGCGTGCCTAACTGCTTACGATCTTTATCTGTATCAAGTAGTATTTACCCCCACAAATACAAAAATGTTCTTTAAAAAAAGGGCAGCCAAGCTCTCCTTCAAAAGTCTTCGACTGTGAATACTGTGAGATATAGAAGTTGAGCCAAGCTTTTCATTCTTTCTCCCTAGTTTCGCATTGAAAAGAAGTAAGATCATTTCGCATGTTGACGAGCGCCAAGCCAACCATTTTCGTGGTAAAAATGACATTTTTTATAAACTCAAAATCATTAAAAAAAATGCTTGGCCATTGAATTTGGTTCATTACGAGAACTCTAAAATGTCATTGTCCAAGCAATTTTTTTATGATTTTGAGTTTAAAATTTTTACTTTGTTACCACGTAGGCCTAAATAGTTGGCTTGGCGCTCGTTAACAGGCGAAATGATCTTACTTCTTTGTTACCCGATTTTGGTTTTGAAAGCAAAGCGCTGCGTCTGAGGTACGACTAAGTAATAGGTAATATACCGAGTTTCAAGATTGTAAATCTTTCCGGGCGGCGTGTGCAGATAGCTAAAAACCCCCCAACTCTGGTAGCTGTATACCGGGCCGCGAGTTCGTCGTCGCCTAAGCAGTCGCATGCGCTTGGCTGCGGGCGAAGACCGTCGCCCTAGATATATCATCGAATAACATAAGTTTTTATGAAACCTGTTGTCGTTTACTGTTGAACCACTCCAACATTCCAATCCAAATGGAAATACTTCGAAGTGTCCTGGCAACGGCATAATAATAATAAATAACTAGGAAGCTTCGCAAACGCTTTTTTTAGTCGCGTTGATGGATGATCTTTTTTAAGCTTTTAGTTTGCGTGGAATATCTTTACTTTTGCAAGTGCTTTGCTTTGCTGCCTACGTATTGTAGGTGATCGTTGTAATGTTTATATTGTTACCTTGTCAATTGTTATTATTTACCGTAAAAAAACTTATATTAAAAGTTTAATTTCTATGAATTCTGGATAACTTTTTCAACTGTTTCTTTCAAAAGGTACTACATCACCATACCAATAATGTTCATGTTTAATACTAGGAAAACGCTCAGTAGGACGCGTTGTTGAGCGAGCACCGGTACGTGCAACACGACCCGAGTACGACATTCCCATAATGCTACATACTAATAAGTCTTTAAGGTCTTGACCGATTTACCTGAAAATTTGTAAAATAGGAAAGAATGGATAAAATCCACCGCCATCTAGAGGACCTTGACATTATTTCTTTGGGAAAACTATTTTAACTCTTGATTACTTCTAGGTGGCAGTACATAGTGACCAGAATTCTTGTGCGACTTTTCGTTGCCATGGTAACGTTACTTTTGTTAAAATGTAATTTTCTACTACACTACTTATCGGATCAAATAAAATTAACATATTCGTGACCGACGGACATTCTAAATGATTTGGCTACCTCAGATTTTGTCGCCGTTTAGTTTTTTAAAAAAACTTTAGATTAACTTTAATGTAACTTTATAACTTTTTGAACGATTTTGCCACAAAACTAATGGCATTCAATCGGGAACGAAATTTGCGGATGGTCAAAATTTCAACTCTATCCGAGCCTCCGTTCGACCGCTATCATGAGCCAAAAAAGCTGAGCAACTTTCCGTTGCTATGGTAACGGGACTTTGTTATAATGTAATTTCCGACTACACTACTTATCGGATCAAAATAAAAATAACATATTCGTGATCGGACGGACATTCTAAATGATTTGGCCACCTCAGATTTTGTCGCCGTTTAGTTTTTAAAAAAAAACTTTCGATTTAAATTTAATGTACTTTTTAACTTTTTAAACGATTTTGCCACAAAACTATACAGCAACCGCCTAGGGGGTATGTAATGTGTGCAAATTTCAGGTCGATCAGAGAAACGGTGCGACCTGTACCGAAGCAGTAACAGAAAAAAAAAAAAACAAAAAACAGACATTCGAGCCATAAGAGTCAAGTGGAGACGCTCGCTACGCTCGCTCAATGAACGTTGTAGCTCCACCCGTTTGGTCAGAATCGGCCCAAATGGCACGAAAATATCGCACTAAAAATCGAAAAAAATCGTTAAAGTACCGATATTCATGAGAAATATTTTTTCGATTGTACCAAAAAACAATACACCGCCAAGTTCAGAGTTTTCGAAGGTCCCCTACAATTTTTATCAAGATTGGATATGCCGTTTGCCCGGTAGAGAGCGAACAAACAGACAAAAAAAAAAAACAAACAAAAAAACACCCGAGCTAAATTTTTTGGGGGTCATTGAAAGCCTTCGCTTCGCTCATCCAATAATATATTTATGGGAAAACGCTTAAGCCCCGCCGCGTTGTGGGATGAGTTTTTTAAAGTTTTTAGTTTGCGTGGGATATCTTTATTTTTGAAAGTGCTTTGTTTTGCTGCCTACGCATTGGGGTGATTGTTGTTAATTTTCTTTTTTTCTTGTCAATTGGTATTTTTTACCGTAAACATTTATATAAAAAGCTTTATTTCTAGAATTCTGTAGCATTCAACTTTTTTCTTTAAAAAGGTACTTCATCACCAAAACCCTTAATGCCCATGTAAAATTGAACTTGTAGCCCCCCTTTTTTGGTCAAAATTTGGGCCCCCCAAGGCATGAAAAATCGCCAAAAAATCGAAAAACTTAACCAAAAACACAAAGTTACGGTAGAGTGATGGCTGGTGCGGGCACTCGGGCCATGGGGCCCACTGGGGCCCAGCATGAAAAGGGTGTCAGCCTGTCACTCCCCACCGTCGAAGGGGGCCAGAACAAAAAAAACCCCCACCCGGTTTGGTTGGCCGCGTCTTTTTTATTCGTTTTGCCGCCAGGGGCGTGAAGATGGCTGGCCATCACTTTCCCGGGGCTCCCCGGTTGGCCACAGGGGAAATCAGGGACTTCATTTTCACCCCTACGCACGGCGGGCCAAAACTACTAGTAACCTCCCCAGTAAAGGGTTTGGCCGCTCCCGTGTCGCTGTTTTTTGCCCCCACGGGCATGAAGATGGTGGCCACACTTTTGCCGGGCCCCCGGTTGGCCACGGGGATAAGTCAGGGCCGTCACTTGTAACCCTCGCAGGGGCTGGCCAAAACATACTAAAACCTCCCCAGTAAAGGTTTTGGCCGCTGTTTGGTCATGTTTTTTTTGCCACCACAGGCGTGAAGAGGGCTGGCCATCACTTTGCCGGCTCCGGGTTGGCCAGCAGCGGATAAGTCGGGACCGTCCTTGAAACCCTACGCACGGCGCCAAACATATATAACCTGCCCAGTAGGGTTGGCCGCTGCCGTGCGCTTTTGTTTTACCGCCACAGGCGTGAGATGGCGGGCATCATTTTGCCGGCTGCGGTTGGCCAGCACGGAAAATCAGGACCATCATTGTAACCCTACGCACGGCTACAGCAATACTGAACCTGCCCAGTTTTGGGTTGGCCGCTCCCGTGTCATGTTTTTTTCCGCCACGGGGCGGAAGAGGCGGCCCTCACTTTGCGGGGGCCGGTGGCCGCAGTGTAAATGTTTGGCCCTCACTAGAAAACCGTCTTCCCGGGCCAAACATATTTTAACAATAAAACCCACCCAGTAAAAGTCGATTTGCTATTGTATTTATGGGATTTTTCCCCCAAACACAGCAATTTTTTCCGGGGCCCAAGGGTTAGAGGCTAGGTTTACGATGGGATCGCCTGCGGCCCGGTCGAGACCCTAACTTGAACTTTAAAAATTACTTGCAAATAATACTGTTTGTATCCCCCACAGATATTCGACTGGTGTCAAAAAATTAAGACAAAACCTTTGTGAGCCCGTATTGGGCTTAACAATTATACTTTTATTTTAATTTTTTTTGTTTACATATTTAGATCCAATCGCGCGGGTTCCAAATGATTTCCAAGCAAACCGAATTGATGGCCGGGGCCCGAAAGCGGCGGCCAGTCAGTTCGGGCCAGCCGCTTGGGGGCCCGGGCACTTTGCCTTTCCCGGGTTAAAGGGGCCGGAAGTGAGCCAAAGGGGCCGGGCTGATGGCCGGTGGGACAAAATCAAGCGGCCGTAACTGGCCAAAGATGCGGCCCCGGGAAGCGGCTGGCCATTCATTTTGGGCCACCCGCTTGCGGGCCACTTGGGGCCCATAAATTTTGTTTTTGCTGGTTTATATTAAAGCTGTTTTTCTATAGATTCTGGCTAATTTTTTAAATTTTTTTTTTTCAGAAAGCAAACTCCCCATAACCTTAATGTCCATGTATAATATGAACGTTATAGCCCCACCCGTTTGGTCAGAATCGCCCAAATGTCACAAAATTTTTCATAAAAATCGAAAAAAAAAATCGTAAAAAACATATATGGAAATTTTCTTTATTGTCCCCAAAAACGTACAAGTCAAAGTTCAAGATTCGAAGGTCTGTCAAATTTTTCACAAGATCGGATTCCCTTTTGCCCGGGTAAGAGGAACAAACAGACGGAAAAACAAAAAAAAAAAAACAAAACCAAAAAAACAAAAAACCCGAGCAAAATTTTTTGGGGGGTGGGTGAAATTGAGTCTTCGCTTCGCTCTCCATTATTTGGAAAACGCAAAGTCCCACCCGTTGAGGAATTTTTTAAAAGATTTTATTTTGGGGGGATTTTTTATTTTTTGCAAGTGCTTTTTTTGCTGCCTACGCTTTGTAGGTGATTGTTGTAAATTTTCTTTTGTTATTTGTCAATTTGTTTTTTTTTGGTAAAAACTATATTAAAGCTTTTTTTATATGGATTCTGGCTAACTATTTCAATTTTTTCTTTCAAAGGTACATATCCCCATAACCTTAAGTCCAGTAAATATGAACGTTGTAGCCCCACCCGTTTTTGGTCATAATCGGCCCACTGGCCGAAAATATCGCACTAAACCGTAATAACCCGTAAAAAACCGCTTTTTCCCTCTGCCCCAAAAAAAAAATTTTTATTATTAATTAAAATTATAATATGTAAATTAATTTGCCAAAGAGTTTGTGTCATTTCAAAAATAGTTTTTTGTCAATATAATATTGTTTTTAAAAAAGGTAAAATAAACCCATGAGCTAGGAATTGTGTCCTAAAAAAGGGGCAAAATCTTTCTGGGGGAAAATTACATACCCTTTGGGTGGTAAAGAGCTGGTTTGGGGGTGTTTAGGATGAAACTTTGGGGCCGCCCAGTTTTTCGAATCCAACATTTCGATTCGATTCCAAACGGGGGATTTGTTCACCAATGAGGTTTATTGTGCGAAGTAAATGTGAAAGCAAAGTTGCAAATGTTGCAACGCTGTGCACTTGTTCCTTTGAAATATCTTTTTACCCTGCGGGTGAAACTGGAAGGAAATGATGCTTCGGGGATTTGGGTTAGGGCGAGACCCCGAGCGCTGACCAAACAAGATGAGTATTGTCCAGCAGTGCGGCGCAACCTGTTTTTGCGATTCAAGGGAAGCGGTCGACCTCGAGAGCGAACGGGCTCGCTCATAGTGTTTGGTATCCGATTAGAACACAGGTGCTTTACCCAAATGCGCGTTTTCGACACAGTCCGATGATAAATTCGCGAATAACCAGGATGGCAGTGTTTGTTCGGGAGAGGAGGGACAGGGAACTGTAAATCGGATTTAGACATTTTTTTTAACAAATTTTCATCAAAAGCGGTCTTTGAGGGGGAAAGAGTTACACGCCATGGGTTGCCCCAAGCCCCAAAACTATTGACGACCAGCTATTCCTCTGAATCGTTGAAACCATCGGCCAACCCAAACCGTCCAAATATTCCTTTTGGAAACCAAGTTTGAAAACCCAAATAAAGCAATCCGAATTTTGATTGGTTTTCGAAATTCCTTTCAACCCACCACGTGGGGACACGAGGGGGTCCCCGGAACCCAGCAAACCCATATCTAGTAGGCCCACCCTCATACTGAGGGTTTTCCTACGTTGCTTTTCCTGCTTATCCTTCCGACGCCGACACGACGATCGTTTAGCAACGTTGGATCGCCCACGCGAGGCCAGTGCGTGAGGCAGAGGGAAGTGCCGGATAGATCGCTATCTGATGGAGCAGTTCGGAGAGTCCAGCCACACATTGAGGTATCGGAACGCCGACGCGCACCGGTTCGCCCCCCAAAACCCAGGGGACGCCGACGCAGGTTTCCGCCTAAAGCCAACTTTTCCTTCCCCCCCCCAACGCTTCGTAATTCGTGTGCATCTACGCGTCATCCACGCCAACCATGTAGACCAGAACCCAGGTAGGAAACCCTCCCCCCCCCCCCTGCGGAGAAATGGAGACCCATATATTATGTTTGGGGTGGTTATTTTGGAGTAGAAATCCACTTGTAAGCCGTTGGCCAGTGGTGGGTGCGGGGTACAGGGGTGCCCAAAGGGTCAATTGTGCTGTTTTTGAAAACTGTTTTTATTTTTTTAGGGCCAAACCTTTTGAACGAAATCTATTTTTGACTTTTGATTCGTGTAAAAAATTTAAAAAATAGAATTTTATACATATTTTATTTTTTGTATGTACCGGAAATAACAATTTTGAGTTTTCCAAAATCAAAGTCAAAATGGCCCCAAATTGCCCTTTTTGGTAGAAACTGATAAATTATGTTAGGGTGAACATTTGTTAGTAGAAATCCAATTGTTGGCCAGTTGGCCAGTGGTGGTGGGGCGTACAGGGCCGTCCAAAAAATAAATTTTGGGGATGATTTTCAACTGTTTTTATTTTTTTATGCCAAATCGTTGGACAAAATCATTTTAAGTTTTAGTTTCGTGTAAGAATTTGAAAATACAATGATAAGCATATTTTTATTTTCTCGTATTTCCCGGAAATAACAATTTTGAGTTTTCCAAAATCAAAGTCAAAATGGCCCCAAATTTGGGACCGTTTTGGTTAAAACTGATAAATTAGTTTGGGGTGAATATTTTTTAGTAGAAATCCACTTGTTGGCCAGTTGGCCAGGGGTGGATGCGGCGTACAGGGGCGTCCAAAAAGTATATTGTGGGGAGGATTTTTATCTGTTTTTATTTTTCTAATGCCAAATGGGTTTTACAAAATCTTTTTGAGCTTCAGATTCGTGGAGGATTTGAAAATAGAATGTTAAGAAATTTTTTTTTTTTCTGTATGTCCCGGTTTATAAACAATTTTGAGTTTTCCAAAATCAAAGTCAAAATGGCCCCAAATTGACCGTTTTGGTTTTTAAAACTGATAAATTATGTTTGGTTGGTTATTATTTAGTAAAAAAATTTACTTGTTGGCCAGTTGGCAGTGTGGATGGGGCCCGTTACAGGGCGTCCAAAAAGTAAATTTAGGGGATGATTTTAAACTTTTTTTATTTTTTTTAATGCCAAAACGTTTTACGAAATCTTTTTTGAGCTTTAGATTCGTGTGAGGATTTGAAAATAGAATGTTAAAAAATATTTTCATTTTCTCGTATGCCCCGGGAAAAATAACAATTTTGAGTTTTCCCAAAATCAAAGTCAAAATGGCCCCAAATTGCCCGTTTTGGTAAAAAACTGATAAATTATTTTGGGTTTGGTTATTATTTAGTAGAAATTCACTTGTTGCCAAAATGGCCAGTGGTGGATGCGGCGTACAGGGTCGTCCAAAAAGTGAATTTGGAGGATGATTTTTAAGTTTTTTTTTTATGCGGCCGAATCGTTGAGCGAAATCTATTTTTTAATTTTGATTAGTGTTAAAGAATACTAAATACAATATTATCTACTTTTTTACTTTCTTACGTTTCCGGAAATGAAATGTTTGTCTTTTTTCGAAAAAGAAGTCAAAATGATAAGTTCCCCTATTTTAGACATAAAAATGTACATATCATGTAATATTGATGTAGTTATTATATTGAGTATAATGTGGATGTGTTTGATGATCATGTAATCAGTAGTTAGTTCATCTTCGTCTTCATCTTCACTCTCATCAACGTCTCTGCCTTTTTCAATCTCGATGTCGTGGGGATCATTTTTTCCACATCGGATGCTTTGCCCTTGTGTTTCCAAAAATTAACTTACTCATTTGGGAGCACGTTGCCTTCGGTCCACGCGTAGAGAAGTCCATCCGGGGTTACCGACCAGCCATGACTAAGGGGTCAGGTAGTCGGGCACTGCATCTGTTGTTTTACGCCATATCATTGCTTGATAATTTTCACGCAGGGTTTGCAACCGTAAAGATGATATGCATGGTGGTAGTAAGCTGAGATCAGTGCCGCTGTAGTTGGGCAGTGGGTGAAACAGTGATTTGTTAAATCCTTGGCGAAAAAGATGTTAGCGAGGTTCATTTACAATTACTGGTCTCCCCATACATAAGGCAAACAAATCTTTCAAATTTGGTCGCACGTAGTTTCTTCAACAGTAACGAGGTGCCAAGAGATAAGATAGTGTTCTCGAATTCGGGGTGTTTCTCTGATAGTTTTTTGAAAAAAATTCCTCTTCTAACAAAAGAACTTGTGGTGTCGCAACCAGTAACGCGTGAAATGGCGTAAGAACTTCACATAATTTTGCCCCTCTCTAAGAAATTTAAATTTTTTGATGTCAACAAGTCTTCCCCTTTTGTCTCCAAAGCCAGAATCTAAAAGTACTTGCTGGTTTACTTGCTGCGCGTATTTCAATAAGATGATGAAGACGTCAGTGTCAGGAGAACAAACAATGATGCTAAAAAATAGCGTCGTGTCGAGATGCTGCATGACAAAAAGTGGAGCATCATTCGACTATCGGCCTCCTCTTGTGTAGATTGCAGCTCTTCGATGGTCGATTTGGTCACGGTGTTTGTAAAATACTAGGGAAAACGCTAAAATCCCGCCCCGTTGATGGAGGAGCTCTTTAAAGTTTAAGTTTGCTTCGGATATCTTTACTTTTGCAAGTGGGTTTGTTTTGCTGCCTACGCATTGTAGGTGAATGTTGTCAACTTTTCTTTCAAAAGGTACTACATCACCATAACCTTAAGTCCATGTATAAATGAACGTTAAAGCCCCACCTGTTTGGTCAGAATTGGCCCAAATGGCACGAAAAATATCGTACAAAAAAACCAAAAATCTTATATTAAAAGCTTTATTTCTATAGATTTGGCTAACTTTTTCTACTTTTTCTTTCAAAAGTACAAATCACCATAACCTTAATGTCCATGTATAATATGACCGTTTTAAGCTTCACCCCTTTGGTCAGAATTGGCCCAAGGCACGAAAATATGCCCAAAAATCGAAAAAAAATCGTAAAAGTACGATATTCATGAGAAAATATTTTTTCGATTGTACCCAAAAACGTGGCAAGTCTAAGTTCAGAGATTTCGAAGGTCCCCTCTAATTTTCATCCAGATCGCATATGCCGTTTTCCCGGTAGAGAGCGAACAGACAGAAAAACAAACAAACACAAAAAAAAACAAAAAAAAAACACCCGAGCTAAATTTTTTTTGGGGTTCGATGAAATTGAAGTCTTCGCTTCGCTCATCCAAAAATATTGTAAATAAAAAATATGCATAACATTCTATTTTCAAATCATCACTACAAATTAAAGCCTAAAATAGATTTTGTTCAACGACTTGGCACTAGAAAAATTAAAAAAGGTTAAAAAATCACCTCCAAATTTTACTTTTTTGGGGCGCCCCTGTACGCCGCATACCACTGGCCAACAAGTGGATTTCTACTAAATAATAACCACGCTAACATAATTTATCAGTTTCAACCGAAACGGGCAATTTGGGGGCCCTTTTGACTTTGATTTTGGAAACTCAAAATTGTTATTTCCGGGGGCATACGATAAAATAAAAATATGCTTAACTTTTATTTTCAAATCCTCCTCCACGAATCGAAAGCCCAAAATAGATTTGTAAAACGATTGGCATTAAAAAAATAAAAAAACAGTTGAAAATCATCTTAAAAAAATTACATTTTGGACGCCCTGACGCCGCATCCACCACTGGCCAACTGGCAAAAGGGGAATTTCTACTCAATAATAACAAACCCCAACATAATTTTTTCAGTTTCAAGCAAAACGGGAAATTTTGGGCCATTTTAACTTTGATTTTGGAAAACTCAAAAAAGTTTTATTTCCGGGACATACTAGGAAATAAAAATATGCTTAACATTCTATTTTCAAATCCTTACACGAATTTTTAAAGCTTAAAATAGATTTTGTCCAACGATTTGGCATAAAAAAATAAAAACAGTTGAAAATCATCCCCAAAATTGATTTTTTGGACGGCCCTGTACGCCGCATCCACCACTGGCCAACTGGCCAACAAGTGATTTCTACTAACAAATATTCACCCCAACATAATTTTTCAGTTTGAACCAAAACGGTCAATTTTGGGGGCCCTTTGACCTTTGATTTTTGGAAAAACTCAAAATTGTCATTTCCGGTATATACAAGAAAAAAAAATATGTATAAAATTCTATTTTTAATTCTTTTAACGAATCAAAAGTCAAAAATAGATTTCGTTCAAAGGTTTTGGCCCTAAAAAAATAAAAACAGTTACAAAAAAACAGCACAATTTACCTTTGGGCACCCCTGTACCCCGCACCCACCACTGGCCAACTGGCCAACAAGTGGATTTCTACTCCAAAATAACCACCCAAACATAATATATGGGTCTCAATTTCTCCGCGGGGGGGGGGGGGGGGGAGGGTCTCACTAATGGTGGGTTCCGGTTTAATGAGGTCGACGGAAGGACATACAGTGTTGAGTACCAAATGCATGTAATAGTTTTAAGACCATCTCAACTGTATTGCTGTTTTATTTTCATTTAAAGGGGGTATTTACCACAATGCATTGGATCCAATCTTAGAATCACTTTTGCTAATCATGTTGTATAACCTGTTGTTGAAAATCAATTATATCACGGAATTCCAATCTTTAACAGTGTACGAGTGAATCACCCAGGATGTCCTTCATCGTACCACTTTTGACCTCCTTTATCTATCAGGCCATCAGCCAACCTGTAAGCTTAGAACATAGTAGATTTGATAACTAGGCTAAGCAGGTGTACCAGCGATCCACCACGCACAGCAGCCGCAGCCAGCCGCACGCACCTCTCTGGGGGGCCCGGAGGTCCGGTGAGCCGAGTGTGTTCCGAATGGTAGGGGCATACCCTGCGGGACACACATGGTAATTGGTAACTTGTCATTGCATTGGCTATTTATCGTTATTTGTGTCAGGACACCCTCCCTTTCATTATCAATCTCTTTGCAGCTAATGAGCAGAGCAACACGTAATAATAATCAATTGTTAATACTGGCGCCCAATAACCGAGCAGAAAGTGACAGGTTTTTAGTAATAAAGGAGACACGAGAGCATTTAGGTAGGTACTTTTGTCCCGAGTGCTTAGGGCTTGACTGTTATAAAACTAATATTAAAAGCTTTATTTCTATGGATTCTGGCTAATATTTTGCTCTTTTTCTTTCAAAAGGTACTACATCACCATAACTTTAATGTCCATGTATAATATGAACGTTGTACCCCCACCCGTTTGGTCAGAATCGGCTCAAATGGCACGAAAATATCGCACTAACAATCGAAAAAAATCGTAAAAGTACGATATTCATGAGAAATATTTCTTCGATTGTACCCAAAAACAATACACCTCTAAGTTCAGAGATTTCGAAGGTCCCCTCCAATTTTCATCAAAAACGGATATTCCGTTTGCCCAGTAGAGAGCGAACAAACAGACAAAAAAAAAAAAATCAAACAAACAAACAAACAAAAAAACACCCGAGCTAAATTTTTTGGGGGTCAGTGAAATTGAAGTCTTCGCTTCGCTCATCCAAGTTTTGTCCCACATTCAAGGATTTGCACACGTACCTTAAATTTTCCATGTTATACAACTTTGCACCTCCTACGAACCTTCGTAGCCTAGAGTCCTATGACTGCGCCAGATGTTGTAGCTTGCACATGCCACTTACAGGAATACAGTGACAAAGGTCGTAGAAAAACAAGTCGGCAGTTACACGTCCACACACTTGTGTATTTCAAGATATACTGAATGATTGGGCGGTCGACGTTTTACTCCAAACCTCGGATGTGACGTCAGGACTACAAAGTCCAAATCATACTAAGAAGGATCGTGGATTTTGGATAAAGTAGGAAAACGCTTTAGTCCCGTCGCGTTGATGGATGAGCTTTTTTTTAAGTTTTTGTATTAAGTGGAATCTAATCAAGTGCTTTTTGGACGCATTGTAGGTGATTGTTGTCAAGTTTCCATTGTTACTTGTTAATTGTTATTATATTCCTCAAAAAACTTATATTAAAACCTTTATTTCTATGTATTCTTGATAACTTTTTCAACTTTTTATTTCAAAAGGTACTACATCACCATAACCTTAATGTCCGTGTGAAATATGAACGTTGTAGCCCCACCTGTTTGGTCAGAATCGGCCCAAATGTCACGAAAATATCACACTAAAAATCGAAAAAAATCATAATAGTACGAAATTCATGAGAAATATTTCTTCGATTTTACCCAAAAACAATACAGCTCTAAGTTCAGAGATTTCGAAGGTACCCTCTAATTTTTATCAAGATCGCACATGCCCTTTGCCCGGTAGAGCGCGAAAAAACAGACAAAAAAATACACCCGAGCTACATTTTTTGGGGGGTCAGTGAAATTGAAGTCTTCGCTTCGCTCATCCAATAAGTATTACACAGTTACATACTTCAAACTTCATAGTTTATCTTTGTAAATACATCACCTTTTTTTACAGTATATGTTAAAGTGGCATGTAACATAGTCAATATAAAATGGTAGGTCAACGTCGTACTGTATACCATGTTAAGTATAAAAATTCCACCAATCAAAAACAAAACAAAAATCTAGATCTACTTTAAATTTAAAAATTTAAAAACCTTGCCAATCATGTAATATACATTCAGCTAACAATATGGATTTACCTTTACAACGGAATAGTGTGCCATCAAGTGTAGTATATATATTTTGAGGGAGATGATTGTTAAACTGTAATCCTAATAAATACATTTTTCAAAAAAACAGTTTCGTGCACAGGTAGGTGTAGTTTGTTATTATATCTTGTAAAACGTTAGTGCGTGTGGTTATCTAAATAAGTATTGTACATTTTTTTAGTGTGCATTTCACACTCTAAAATAAAAATGCTATGAATAGTTGTTAATCTATTGCTCTTTGAACAACTGACGGCAACTAGTCCTTGGGCAGACCCCCATCAAGTTTCTTAAGGCCTACTTATGTATTTTAATCACACACATCAGCGTCTCTCTAGAATTGTCCCACATCAAAATACCGTAACTAGGAAAACGCTAAAGTCCCGCCGCGTTGATGGATGAGCTTTTTAAAGTTTTTAGTTTGCGTGGGATATCTTTACTTTTGCAAGTGCTTTGTTTTGCTGCTTACGCATTGTAGGTGATTGTTGTCAAGTTTCTATTGTTTCGTGTTAATTGGTATTATTTACCGTAAAAAACTTATATTGAAAGCTTTATTTCTATGAATTCTGGCGAGCTTTTTCAACTTTTTTTTTCAAAAGGTACTACATCACCATAACCTTAATGCCCATGTATAATATGAACGTTGTAGACCCACCCGTTTGGTCAGAATTGGCCCAAATGAAACGAAAATATCGCACAAAAAATCGAAAAAAATCGTAAAAGTACGATATTCATGAGAAATTTCTTCGATTGTACCCAAAAACAATACAGCTCTAAGTTCAGAGATTTCGAAGGTCCCGTTATATTTTCACCAAGATCGGATATGCCGTTTGCCCGGTAGAGAGCGAACAAACAAACAGACAAAAAAAAACACCCGAGCTAAATTTTTGGGGGTCAGTGAAATTGAAGTCTTTGCTTCGCTCATCCAACAAGCAACAGGTTGAAGATATGCTAAGAAGAAAACTTTTAAATATTGTGGCTGACTAGGGGTTTCATACAGTAAATCGCGTAACACACATAGCACATTTTTTTGCTTCCTTGCAGTGAACTCTCCAATTAAGATTTTTATCAAACTATACCCCCCAAAAAATACTTGCATTCATCAACAGTTGCAAGTGTGCCATTTCATATCAAGATATCATATTTTATTTCTGGCTGTGTAGTGAATTATCTATTCTTTCCATTTTACTCCTCGTATTGTCCAAGGAAGAGATTCACCAGTTTGTCTAGGGAGTCTGATGAAACATCGGTGACCAGCGCAGTAAAATCATCAGCGAATGAAAGAAGGTTTGTGTTAGTTACGTTGCAATATACATCGTTTACATAGACTAGGTAGAACAGAGGACCCAGGATACATCCTTGGGGCACGCCGTCACTAATCTCCATCCAATCAGATTGACATTCCGATATTAATAACTTTTTACTCAGTTCTTTTATCAAGGTATGATGTCCAAAATTGTTGTGTTTAATGCATTGTTGTTGTAATGCTACTATTTCAAATATTTACGAAAATATAGTTTATTGTTGTTTCTGCATCTATGTAATTAGATTTATTTAGTTATCCTCCTTTGTAAATCAGTTTTTATAACTGAATAGGATAGACGTTAAATAAATAATAAAATAAAATAAAATAAATTTCCAATTTATGGCCTAATTGCCTATACACCAATTGCTGTAAATTTGTTGATAAGTATTTAATGTTTTACACAATCGAAAACTTAGAACACGTTCTTGTTGAATAGAATAGAATAGAATAGAATAGAATAGAATTGAATAGAATAGAATAGAATAGAATAGAATAGAATAGAATAGAATAGAATAGAATAGAATAGAATAGAATAGAATAGAATAGAATAGAATAGAATAGAATAGAATAGAATAGAATAGAATAGAATAGAATGTTGCTTTATTTCCATTAAGTGTTGCATAAATAGTTTTATGTTTGCATAACACAGTTGATCCCCAAAGATTAAAAATTGAAATAAATTGAATCGTGAGAGTTGTTGTTGACTACGGTTAGGCGGACTGTCCCGCTCAGGATCTAAGTAGTATCCACGTTGGTGGTTACGAAGATGTAGCTTGCGTCTGCATCGCTGATCTTCATGTACTCGTGGACGTAGAAGCCGCGGTCCTTCATGTATGACGTCATCTGGCTCTTGGACTCGTCGTCGTTGTCAACGTGAACTGTCAACGTCTGGAAAAAAGGTGCAATCCATTTTCCTCTGCAGGTGTTTTTGTGAAGGGATGTCCGAGGGTTGGTTAAGAGGACTTAAACCCTGGCATTTCCATTAACGACTAAAGAAAACTCTGAAAAAACTTTTGTCAGGATTGCCGATCTCGACGGGATTCGATCGGGGGAACACTGTCGGTGAAATATCAAAGAACCAATCAGAGCGAAAGTAGCGGCTGTGCAATTTCGGCACCAGGGCAAATGAGGCTATAATAATATTTGCAAAAAGAAAATGTCTGTAAGCACTGAATTGTGTTTTCATATTAAATTTAAATACCCAACCAATCTTTCGCAAAATTACTGCATAAATAGTGACATTAAAATGTGTTTTTTTCGGTATATCCGATATATTCTACGTGTCACATTTAACACTATAGCTTGTAGGCGAATGTCTACACTAAACCCTTTTGTCTGTGTCGGCCGTGCACATTTGTGTAGGTAGATACTACAGAAAATACAGAAATTTGTAAAAAAAAAAAAAAACGGCAGCCATGCTCTCCTTCAAAAGTCTTCGTCTGGGAATGTTGTGAGATATAGAATTTGAGCCAATATTTTCATTCTTCCTCCCTAGTTTCGCATTGAAAAGAAGTAAGATCATTTCGCCTGTTGACGAGCACCAAACCAACCATTTTCGTGATAAAAAAAAGTAAAAATTTTAAACTTAAAATCATAAAAAAATCGCTTGGCCATTGAATTTGGTTCATTGTGAGAACTTTAAAAAGTCAATGGCCAAGTAATTTTTTTATGATTTTGAGTTTAAAATTTTTACTTCTTTTCCACGAAAATGGTTGGCTTGGCGCTCGTCAACAGGCGAAATGATCTTACTTCTTATCAATGCGAAACTAGGGAGGAAGAATGAAAAAATTGGCTCAAATTCTATGTCTCACAACATTCACAGCCAAAGACTTTTGAAGGAGAGCTTGGTGAGCTCACATACAAACTCACCCTGATGTTCACCTTGTCCCACGCGATAGCCTTCAGTACTTCCAGTTCACCGCCTTCAATATCCAGACTGAAGTAATCGATTGGAGTTTGGCCTTGGTCCATGTACTCGAGAAGCGTGTGCAGGTCATAACACTTAACTTCGAATATGCTAACCATTCCGTATTTTTCACGCTGCTTGTCATCAGCTGTGGAACTATTAGCTTTATCCAAGTCCGGCTCCTGAGAACAGACGAAGAAGAATTTTACATTTTACAAGACGCACTACTTTGAAGAAGTCGATAAATTAGAGAATCTGAATATTATTTTGTCATCGTTCCATACAGTACTATACCGCACGACCCCTTCACAGCTGTTGTCATCTCCATGCATTAGATAGCTAGTTTCCCCTGAGGTGCATATAGTAGGCCTTGTTCTTTAGAGATAGCCCATAATTTGGCGACCTTTCACACAGTTAATATGAGTTTAATGTGCAATTGAGTTCAAGCAAAAGTCGGCTCTTAAGAGGAATACTATCAATACCTTGGTAAAAAAATCAGTTGATGACCGTTTGATATTTGGAACCAAGTCAACCGATCTGAAATCTGAATTGATAATAGTTAATGACTGCTTGTTTAAACAGATACCGAGAGGTATTGCCTAATAGTTCTAGTTGATGTCTATTAGCATAGCCAGACGGTCAGGTGATCAACTGGCAGGGATAGCTTGCACACAATTGATGGTCAATAATACCAACCTATATTATTTAACATGACAAATTGATGACAGGTTGATCACCATTTGATTGCCCGTTGATATAAAGGCTATTCGACCGCGTTTTTATTTTTTCCAAAATATGCTACCAAGTCAAAATATACCTAGTGAATGGCTTTGAAACCTGTCTGTGTGCACAAACCTGTGTGGCTCATTGGTCTTGTGATTAGCGTATCTGCTTCCAATGTAGAAGGTCCAGGGTTCGATTCCCGCCAAAGTCAGAAGTTTTTTAACTTCTGATTTCGACAAGTCCATCAGTTCTTATCTGCATGACGAGTTTGTGAACGGTGACTTTAGAGCCGTCCTAGCAACGAGGCACATAACAAAATTCAGAGTTGTTCTGAATCGACCTTGTTGATCCTGGCGTTGATCCGCGGCTGTTCGCACTGTCCATACCACTGATTGCTGTTTTTCCTAATAAAAATGTCGATCTTTGATTGATTATCGCTCACTCGTCGATTGCGTCGGAGCCTACAGGATTGGCTTGGTCTCTTTGATTTACTGTCCCCCACTAAAAATCAGTTAAATAACTGAGTGGGTAGACTCTTATACCATTTATTTATTTATTTATTTATTTATTTATTTATTTTTTATTTTTTTTATTTTTTTATTTTTTTTATTTTATTCATTTATTTATTTATTTTTTATTTATTATTTATTTATTTATTTATTAATTATTTATTTATCTATTTATTTATTTCTCACATTATTATTATTTATCATATAAATAAAAGTAGGGAGTGCAAATTGTGTTCAGACAAATGAGGGTAGATCAGATTGGTTTGAAATAAATGAGGGACTGAGGCAAGGTAGTGTTTTATCACCGACTCTATTAACTGTCGTAATGGATCAAATACTACGAAGAGTGGAACCGAATATAGACGGACAAGGCACTAAAACCTTAGTTTTTGCCGATGATGTCTTAATTTGGGATGAGAGTGTTGAAGAGGTGCAAGAAAAAAAAGAATGTTTAGTTATGTAAAAGGATATAAAAGGCATGCCTAAGAATCAAGAAATGTTAAGACTTTGGGGAAAAGTATTAGAAGAAAAGGAAGAAAAAGAAGAAGTACTTAGGAAGCATCTTGACAAAAGATGCTAAAGTAAATAGAGAAGTAACAGCTAGGGAACAAAAAGCCGAAGGATTTTATCAACTGGTGCGAAAGCTGCTTTGGAACGAGCTGTTTCCACAGAGATGCAAAGTTCTTTTCTATAAAGCATACTTCATACCTATACTTACTTACGGTGCAGTAACTTGGACAGTTGGATCAAAGGAAGAGAGTCAGTTGGGAGCAGCAGAGATGAGGTTTTTAAGAAGTATCAAGGGAGTTACAAAACTGGATAGGATTAGAAGCGACGTTATAAGAAAGGAATTAGGTCTGGAGAAATTGAGGTTTAAATTAGGAAGGGAACGTTTAAGATGGTTTGGTCATATGAAGAGGATGGAAGTGGATAGGATCCCAAGACGAGACTTCGAAGCAGGGAGGAAGGTAAAAGAAAAGTAGGAAGACCGAGAGAAAGATGGGGAAGATTGGTCGAAGGAGACGTTGTCGAGAGGTGAATCGTGGAACCAGGTGACGGAATTGAAGCTGTGGGAGAACAGGAAAGAGTGGAGAAAATTGGCGGAGAAGCAGATGCAGGATCAAGATGACGATGAAGATGATGAAGAAACGCTGAGCCTGGCAATCTCGGCAAAAAATTGTTTCGTGCCCTAGATATCGGTGTGAAGAACACCACTCAACCTGACATTGTTGGAAATGAGTTTTGATTATTATTATTATTTATTTATTTATTTATTTGTCTTTTTTTTTAGAAAATCAAAACTATTTTTTACATTTTTCTGATCCGTTACACAGCCAATATCGCCACCTCAAAACAATTTCAAACTTCAATTCGCCAAGGCACACCATTTAACGTATATTGTTGTGTTTTTGTGACATTAATTTTTAACTGGTTTTCTAGAGGCTGACTGAGAAAAAAATGATTTTTGTAAACAATTGTCTTTCCTGTGAATTTTGTCGTTTGGCGTTACAAATCGGTACAAATATACCGCCAAACGAAAAAATTCGCAGGAAAGACAATTGCAAAAAAAAAAAAAATTCTCACAGTCAGCCTCTAGAAAATAGTTGAAAATTAATGGTGTGCCTTGGTGAATAATTGAAGTTTGATATTATTTCGAGGTGGCGATATTGGCTGTGTACCGGATCAGAAAAATTTAAAAAATTTAGTTTTGATTTCCTAAAAGAGCCAGGTTTCAAAGCCATTCACTATATTTTGACTTGATAGCATATTAAAAAAAAAAAAAAAAAAAAAACGCGGTCGAATAGGCTTACCATATTGACGTTCCAAATATCAAATAGTCACCAACTGAATTTTTTGCTGCAGTAGGCCACGAGAAATATCCCCTGATCAGTTTTCCTGGTATATACAAAATAATATGACATCGTGCCGACTTGGCTAACCTTTCCCCTCTCTGTCTAGCGTGGCGCGCGCACCATGCTAACCCGTCTCAGTATGCGCGCGCATCACATAATGTCTGCCGCTCAGTTCAAAGAAATAGTTAACCTTATTGACTGAGGAAATAAAATAAAAAAACCTTCAAAACCTTAACGTTTCTAATTAAAATATAAATTACTTTTACCCGGAAAGGAGTTCTATTAACTATTATTAAAAATTAACAAAAAATACCTTCAAAACCTTTAACGTTATATTTAAAATATAAATTGCTTTTACCTGGAAAAAGAGTTCTATTAACTATTATTAAAAAATAAACAAAAAATACCTCCAAAACCTTTAACGTTACTATTTAAAAAAAAACATTGTTGGGGGTTTGAACCAGCGCAGAGCGAACCCTACCTTAGCAATCCCATCTGTTACCACCCTGCTACGGCGCACTGTGTACGTTGTCCGCCTATAAACGTATATAGTGGCATCGCAAGCGAGCCGTGAGCGCGCGGTGGTGGGGGAAGGTTAGCAAAGTCGGCCTTTAGATTCAACCTATACAAAAGTTGCTCTCTGACATCTGGTGGTCAAGTGGAGAACTGCTCCAAGTCAGATACCGGGCGGCTGCATGGCGGCATTCAATGTTAAACCAATGCAATATTGTAGCGTCACGGTCAACTCCAGAAAGAATTTACTCGATCAGGGTTTATTATTTAGCAAGCAAGAAAGGTCATAAAATTAGTAATACACATTTTTGTAATGCGTAAAGAAACAAAAAGTCTGAATGTGTATATTATTCCGTGCAATACTGTGGGTTTGATGGGAGTTCTATCGTCGGTTCTATTCCTATTCCTTGAGACACATTTTTCACAACTTTCATCAGTTTCATGGATACCACCAACCGATAAACGATAAACCATAATGGTAATTAATTTGCTACAATGATGTGCTGTAGGCGGTATAGGGCCAAATCGGGCTAAGAGCTATGTACCGTCTTTGGGTTCAACATTCTAAACCCATAAGATACTGTAAACCATAGTATATATTATGCAAGTCTCATTAATGGTGTAATTGATAATGGGTATAGATATAATATGGAATTTTTGTAATTATTATTTATTAATAATAATATATGTCCATAAATAATTTTCGTTTTAAAATTTGTGCAGCGCATTGAATGTAAACTATCCTACCTTGATTTTTTATTCCTTTATGCCAAGAGATTTGTACCAACTGCTGCCGTGAACAACAAATAATTATGCATAGACTTAATTATTTATGGGTTCATATTGTTCATAATCTCAACCAAAACAACAACAAAACTATTCTAGGACTTAACTAGGCGTAATATAATTAGTTAACTATGCGTATTAATAATAGTAGGCCTATATATAAAGTTTAGTGAAGGCCGGTGCCATCTATATATAAATTATAACTTTAAATTTTTAGCCGCATTGGGGGGCTTTTTAAATGTGAGACAATGTTTTTAAGAAGTTTCAATGGCGAGACGAACCACAAATTTAATAACAAATCGAGTTTGATAATTTATTCGCGAGGAACCCGCAAAAAATTACTTCCGGGGGGGGAGGGGGGGAGGGGGGGGAGGGGGAGAATAAATAATCTGTGATATGATATTATATTACATATCATATAGGCCTAAGTAAAGGCCAATAATCATAAGAAATTCGCGGTATTGCCATCAAGTTCAAATTACTGAAAATACACGTCTCCAAATTACGAGATAAAATTCCTTATTTTGCTAGTTATTTGCAGCTGAGGGTTACAAAATATAGTGATTGTCCTACCCCATCGTACCCAAGTACTGGAAAGTAGAAATACTTCCAGAACTGACGCTTACAATGAAATATTATGTTTTAAAGCATGAAAAACATACTTGCTCCCTATGCAGCCCGTGTTTTTATCTGCCTTCGGACGGCCATGTTGGCATACGACCGTGCTGCTACCGATGGCTGCTACCTGGTTAGGTTTTAACCGCGAATAGTTCTGCGTTCACAGCAACGTCCAAACGCAGTATGTATTCTAATGTTTGTCCATAAGCTCAGTAGCCTAGCTGTGAGAAGTCTCACTTTTCAACATTTTGTTAATGAAGCCTGCACCTTAAAGGCCCAGTAAACCCAAACATACATGTGGATTAATTACAAGCTTAGACATATAGGGTTAACTAGGTTGACTGATCTAACGATCTAACCCCGCGCCTCTACGGTAGTCGGATAGGGCCTAGATGGATGACAGTGGACGGTGTACTTCCTTACCGACTGCTGCAGCGGCCACCGTCGCTACCACCCCAAGGCGGCTCACGATTGTAATGCGGTGTTGGCAGAATGGTAGCGGGTCAGACTTGTAAACGAGGGTTCTATGGTTCAAATTTCAGTCGATGCGTTTTATTTTTACATTCTGTTCTTATGTTTTTCTATTGAAACAACATAATAATAACAATAACAATTAATAAAACTTCTTTTTGGGGAAAATTCTTTATATTTTAAATAGAAACGTTAAAGGTTTTGTAGGTTTATTTGGTTTATGAATGTTGAAAATAATAATAATTAATCTCCTTTTCGGACGAAAGTCCTTTATATTTTAAAAAGAAACGTTAAAGGTTTTGAAGCGTTTTTGGTTTTTTATAATAATAATAATAATAATAATAATAAAAAAAATAATAATAATAAAAAATAATAATAATAATAATAATAATAATAATAATAATAATAATAATACTATAAATAACACAGGTATGTGTTATTACACCTTAATAACGCGGTACAATGTCCCCGAAAAACCGTCTAATATTATAATAAAAATAATAATAATAATAATAATAATATAATAATAATAATAATAAAAATAAATAATAATAATAATAATAATAATAATTATAATAAAATAATAATAATAAAAATTAATACATTTTTATTTCGGGTGAAAGTTCTTTATATTTTAAATAGAAAATGTTAAAGGTTTTTTAGGTTTCTTTCTGTTTTATGGATGATAACAATTAATAAAACTCTGTATAAAGTCCTTTTCTATTTTATAATAGAAAACGTTAAAGGTTTTTAGTATTTTTAACGTCCGCTTTATTGTATATTTACCTAATATTCATTATTAAATCATAATAAAATGAATTCCTCATTGCATTGCACAGCAAACAAGTACCACGCCCCTAACAACGTGACGCGCCAACTACCTTTATCGACCCCAAGTGTAATCCATCTAGGCCTAAGTCGACACTACGCCTCTACGACCCTCCGTTTAGCCCGCAGCAGTGAGTTTGTCTCGCCTGTGACGTAGATCCGTACATGATCAACTCGGCGGCCCGAACAAAGTTTAAAACAGCACGCGTCCAAGCGACTCGCCACTTAAAAACGTATCTAATTTTGGTCCGATTTCAAACGAATAACATCGTTATCATCTGTGAACCATTACGAACCCATCGCAGGTTTTAAAAATACTAGATTATTTCATGTAAGCGGATGTGCGATGATGTAAACACGGCCTTGAATAGTGCATCCGTCGCGTCTCGTCGTGTTAGGTGCGGAAGATGCGCATACAAGCCACGCTGTGTGTGGCTCGTTGGTCTTGGGGTTAGCGTATCTGCTTCCAATGCAGAAGGTCCAGGGTTCGATTCCCGCGAAAGTCAGAAGTTTTTTAACCTCTGATTTGGACTCAAGTCCATCAGTTCTTGTCTTAGGAGTTTGTAAACGGCGACTTTGGAGCGGTCCTAGCAACGAAGCACATAATAAATTCAGAGTTGTGCTGAATCAGCCTTGTTGATTCTGGCATTGATCCGCGGTTGTTCGCACTGTCCATACCACTGATTGCTATATTTCCTATTCAATTAGTTTGGAA
This sequence comes from Sweltsa coloradensis, assembly GCA_024449915.1. NCBI lineage: Eukaryota > Metazoa > Arthropoda > Insecta > Plecoptera > Chloroperlidae > Sweltsa > Sweltsa coloradensis. Next base: position 225,672 of record JAMZAV010000954.1, read on the forward strand.
AAGGCCAAATGGCTAGTTTAGTTTAGATTGGAGAAGGGTTGACAGGTTGGGAAAGCATAGAGAACATAAAGCCCAGCCTGAAGGGCTGGGGGCGACAAAACTTTTCACCTGCTGATGACAACTGTAGCTAATTTAAAGTTGTTACCTTAATCCACGACGTCCCAGAAGGACGAAACGCGTCGTGGATTAAGGTAACAACTTTAAATTAGCTACAGTTGTCATCAGCAGGTGAAAAGTTTTGTCGCCCCCAGCCCTTCAGGCTGGGCTTTATGTTCTCTATGCTTTCCCAACCTGTCAACCCTTCTCCAATCTAAACATATTTCCTATTCAAAATATCGATCTTTGGTTGGTTATCGCTCACTCGTCGATTGCGTCGGGGCCTACAGGGTTGGCTTGGTAGCTTTGATTTCAAGTCCCCCACTGAAAATCAGTTAAATAACTGAGCGGATAGACTCTAAAATACAATTTATTTTTTTTATTTTTATTTAAAAACATTTGCTTCGATCTCCATGTAGCAGTCTCGATCATACAACGTGCTTTCTAAGCCAGGGGCGTCAGGTTGTTAGCTGTAATTTGGTAAAAGTTGCCAATATTAGCATTAAATGATAAAATGTTGAATGATACCGTGTCCGTAGACATGTCGTATGTGCACTGTTAGCCTACTGCTGAAGAAGCAGATGTTTTTAGAGTGGCTCGTAAACACATTCTTCCACAGATAGGCCAGCGTTTCGCGAGAGCTCGCCGGGATGAAACATTCCATTACGAGAGATTCAGCCTGTCAAACAACTCGCTATAAGTAATTCATTTATGTTTGCACCTTTAAATGCCTGACATCATTATTAAAGCTAATTATTTTTCACGCAATATGGTATAAAAATCTATATCGATTAACAAATAAGTTTGCTTGGTTTACACCTGTAAAGTTTTGCTTAATTTCCCGTTGGCGCGCTATGTTGGGCCGTGTTTACATCATCACACATCCGCTTACATGAAATAATCTAGTATTTTAAAACCTGCGATGGATTCGTTATGGTTCACAGATGGGCAACGATGTCATTCGTTAGAAAATCGGACCAAAATTAGATACATTTTGAGACGTATAAGTGACGAGTCGATTGAACGTGGAAGCGAGCTGTTTTAAACCTTGCTCGGGCCGCCGAGTTGATCATGTACGGATTTTACGTCACAGGCGAGACAAACTCAATGCTGCGGGCTAAACGGAGGGTAGTAGAGGCGCGGCGCTAGATCAGTCAACCTGTTATTGTGTTATTAGGCTATTTGAATACGCCGCCTCACGGCTATCTAGAAGAACACTAGATAATACAAAGGCTGTGTATAGCAGTGGGAATAAATGGTTGCCTAAAAGTGAATCATTTTCTAATACATACTCACCTTTATCCTCGATCATCTGCACGAGCCTAATAACAAACAGGTAAAACATGGTGGCAACGGTCGGATAATGAAATAAAGGAAATATTTGGATGAGCGTAGCGAGCGAAGCGAGTGAAGCGAAGACTTTAATTTCACCGACCCCCCAAAAAATTAGCTCGGGTGTTGTTTGTTGTTTGTTTGTTTGTTTTTGTTTGTTTGTTGTTTTTTTTTGTTTTTGTATTCTGTCTGTTGTTCGTCTTACGGAAACGGCATTGCGATCTTGGGTTGAAATTTGAC
>JAMZAV010000955.1:0-180000 GCA_024449915.1 Sweltsa coloradensis
GAAACTGAAGTGGCTTCATTTGTTTTATAAACACTTCGATTGATTTGTTAGAGATATGCAGTCTTAAGCGACTACAACTTTCCAGATGTGATACGGATGCCATGTGCAGTCGCCACACACACGGCCGACACTACCCCCCCCCCCCATCCACAACGTCACCGTTGCACTTGGCAATAATATTCACTCGCTGATGTTACACTGTTGACATATTGAGGAAATATAATTTTGGAAAAGCAGGTTACAATATAATATTGTTTTTACGAGAAAATATATTCCAAAAGAATATGCTCTTCTCTTATTAGGTAGGCAACTTGAATCGACGCGTACTTTTTGGTCACCCCTAAATTCGTATTCTTCCAAAAACAATTCTCACGTTTAATAAATCCGACATATTTGTATAGTTTAAGGTTAGAATTATTTATGTTTTGACTCCTTATGTGATAACGACACATTGGAAGAAGATGTGTGTAGAAAAAGCCAGACGATGAACTCTTAAAAATAAATTTACTGTTATCACAAGTAAAATTACGCCGTAATGTTTCCAAACCAATAACATTGCAAATTACAGGCTATTATATCACACTAGTGACTGCCTTCTTGCTAATATCCAATAATATAGGGGATTATTTTATATCCAAAATATATACATTTATCATAACATGCTTAATAGTAGCGCCGCAAAAATCACACTCCGAATAATAATATGACTTTTCTTTTCAACCAATAACATTGCAAATTTACACACAGATTCATTACAGTATTGAAAACCTCCATGCTAAATCTCGTTGTTAAATGTTTCAACCTTCTACTTCAAATAAATTCATTTGTCTTTCCGCGCTGAAAAATCTCAAAGCACTCCGTAAATCAAACTTTTATTTAAGAACACTGACGACCCTCACAAAAGTATGAATTTTTAAGGAGTGATGCAGAGTTCGTTTGGGTTCATGCCTGTAAAGTTTCGTTTACATCGGTTAATATCTTCTACCTAAAATAAATGCGTAGATCGTGACGCGCGCTAAATGTACCCGGATCTGAAAAAAAATAAGTAAATTAAACTTGCATTTAAGAACACTAAAGGCTCATTCATAACCAACTTAGGCCTCTAACTTAACAGCTAACTTAGCCTCTAACTCATGATAGATGTTTTTAAATCAATCACAACAATACAGATTTGCTGTGTTTACTTTTATCGAGCCAATGCTTATTGCCAATGCCAAATTGTCGGCTCGAGTCACTCTCTGATTGGTTCATTCTTAATGTTAAGTTAGCTGCTAAGTTTAAGTTTGGAGTTTGCAAACTTTCTGCTGCTGATAAGTGTAAGTTAAAGGCTAAGTTTTATCATGAACAGACATGTTGTTTTCCATAAGACAAACCTTTAAGTTAGCGGCTAAGTTAGCTACTAAGTTGGTTGTGAATGGCCCTTTACACCTCACACAAATGTATGAAATTTTAAGGTGTGATGCAGGGTTCTTTTGGGATCATGCCTGTGAAGTTTCGTTTACATCGGTTAATAATTATCTTCTACCTCAAATAAATGCGTAGGTCTTGACGGGCGCTAAATGTACACGGATCTGATTAACTTCTGTCACACGTGGGTTCACAACTAATGACGTCATGATTTTGTTGTTGTTAGTATTCTATTAACAAACAATCGAAGGAAGTCGTATGTGAGTTTCGTTGTGATAACGCAAAATTGATAGCAGACTTTTGATGAAAAACTATCGCGATGTGTAATATGTCAAAATTTTACGGCTGACTAACCTTGCATTTAAGAACACTTACGCCCCTCACAAAGGTATGAAATTTTAAAGAGTGATGCAGTGGTCTTTTGGAATTATGTCTAAAGTTTTGTGTACATTGGTTAACCCCTTAGCTGTTCATGCCGTATATATACGTCCATGCTAAATGGCGTCCGTACTGTGCATGCCGTAAATATATCCAAAAAGCGTATTATCGCCAGCAGCAGAGGTCTTCATTCTAGTGATTTTCGTTCTGTTATGTTGGTGGTAGATGATCGATTTTTCGAGGCTATCCTAACGGGAATAGGAGCCTATTGCTTCATCTGTGCATAGTGGCGTCGCGTAAGGGCTGTTTATATATTCAGAACATGTCGGTTATTTTAGGGTTTAGATATAGTTTGGTGGGTGAACGGGAAAGATTTAATTATTTACAGTGAAGATACAAAAAAAATAATTGAGATACAAGCAAAAATGGCAAAGTAATGATAGTTTAAACTCAAGTATAAATAAGGGCATTTTACCTTGAAATTAATACACAGGGGAAGAACAACTTCTGAAAATAAATTCCACAGTTAAGGGGATAATATCTTCTAACCCAAATAAATGCAAAGGTCTTGACGCGCTCTGAATGTACACGGATACATACATACATACATCATACACATACATACATACAAAACATACATACATACATACATACATACATACATACCCCTACCATACATACATACCATACATACATTTCTTATCATACATACATACATACATACATACATACATACATAAATCTTTTAAAAGGTCAACCTATAACCCATTGCCCTAAAAAAATCAAAGATCCCAAAAAAATCAAACAGGTACACAAACAGTACAAAACCAAACCTTTCTTTCTTAAATATTCACAAGATCAAAACCAAAAAATCAAGAGAAGGGAAACAGTGTTAAAATTAAAGTTTGTTTGAGATGACAAGGTTGGTAAAGTGGAGAGACAATGCAGGGGGAGGGGAAAGGAGTCAGAAATGAATAAGGCATTTAAAGCACTAGCTAGAATGTTGACTACAGAAAATGGAATGGAAGTAAATGAGGCAAAAATGGTGTATGATTATCACACAACTGGACGAATAATACCAGAGTTTAAGTTAAAATATGAAGATGCATTGCTACAGAAAGATGATGAACCTGTATATCTAGGAGTGAAAATGGACCAAAAAATGTCTTCATGTCTAATCAGTAATCACATAGAAAAAAATACCGGTAACCAATACTGGAAACAAAAGACTAAATCAAATGAAGAGAGTAGCTGGAGTTTTGGGGAGCGAAAGACCCTTGCAACCATAAAATTTAAACGTATGAAAGCCCGGGGTTCTGGGTAGGGAAAAGGGTCTAAAAGTTAAGGAGGGTACAGAAAAAAGCACTAAGGCTAATAAGGTGGAGTTAAAAAACACCAATAGTGGCAAGGGAAAGAATAAGCGAAGTGCCACTCGGGAAAGCTAGACTAAAGTAGCTGCAGGTTGTCGTACGAAAACTTGTAAGAATGGATTAACCTACGGGAATGGGGAAAGCCACCCAAAAAAACACAAAAACATTTTTTATTACGAATAAAAAATATTCGAAGAAGTTTGGTTTGAAAAAACTTGAAACAGACAGACATTAAAAAACCCCAAATAAATCTTCAGCTCTTGACACTCGTACGAGGACATAGAGGGTATAAGGGTAAAAAGGACAATCCCCGGGAAAACTCAAATTAAAAATGACAACAACTCATTCTGTTAGGGTATCCAAAAATGGTGGTTGCCGTTTACACGGATGGGGAAAGGCCCACCACGACAGGGCAATGCGGGGTGGAGTATACAGCAGGGGGTTTTTAAGATCAGTCCCTGCTTGAAGGAATGTAGTAATTTGATGGGGAAATAAAAGCATAAGTAAAAACCCTGGAAAAAAATGGAAATAGTCCAAAATAGGAAAGTAGTTATAGACTGTAAAGCGCTATAGAGACAAAATGAAAAAGTGGAAGCGACTTGAAATTAAAAAGGTAAAGTTAAGATTGTAAAAATTAAAAGCAGACTGGAAACCTAATAGTTCTGCAATGGGTGCCCCCCCCACTGTGGTATTAAGGGAATGAAAAAACGACTTCCTAGCAAAAAGGGGAAATAAAAGGGAAAAAATTGCAATACCGTTTTACAGTCAAAAAATCACTCTCAAATCAGTCCACAACAATTAATACGAAAGATTGGAAAAAAAGTCAAAGGAAAAAGCTGGGTTTTCTGAACAAATTTTTTTGACAAAAAAACTACTGATCGCATTTTTAAAGAAATTCTTTGCAATATTCATCAGACTGTTAGCAAGAAATATACAACTTTCTAGATAGAAAGTGCATGAACAAAAAATTTTCAGCATAGAGTAATATGCAGCGTGCATTTTTTATGCTCATCCCACGTCAAAGGTGTATTTTGGGAAAAAAAAACAAACCTTGCATTTACTCTATGCTGCAAAAATTTGTTCGGCACTTTTATCTAAAAGTTTGTTTTTTTTTCTTGTTTAAACGTTTGATGCATATTTTTAAAAAGGGTCTTTTCAAAATCCCATCAGTCAGTTGTTTTTTGTCAAAAAATTGTTGAAAAAAAGTCATTGATAATTTTCACATCTATGATGCGTACATTGTTTAACAAGCAAAACCCGTGTCAAAAAAATCAAAATAAACGCTAACAAGGGAAAGTATATTTGCCCCAAATATTATTATTTAAATATTTTCCTAATAAAATAGAATAAAAGTTAAAAGCGTGATAAGTGTTGCACCGTGAAGAAGGCGTCAACTTGGAAATGAGGATTTATACCCACTCATTCCGCCATGTTTCCTCGTGAGTCAGGAGGGGGTACGTCAATTTTACCCTCTATTTCTTAAAATGAAAGAACATTAAAAATAAGGATAAAGATTATCGATCACATTTAAAAATTTAATTTTTAAATAATTTTTACGGTCGGGACTTATTCAGTCGGGGTTCCAACGTTGGACATCCTTAAATTTATATCGTACCGGACTATTGTTAAAACCCGACTTAACGCGTAGTTTTGTGGTGTTTCTGAATGTGCTACTTCATCATTACTTTTTGAAAAATTGAAAAAAATATTACACGGTATAGGCGGGTCTTAAGGTTGCCACAAAACCACCCGTTTGAACGATTTGAAAATAATTGCTGTCTAAAACTGTCACGAGGATGGAGCTACCTTTTTTTGAAAATCAAGATTTTGACGGGGATGGGAAAAAAGGGTCAAGAAATGTTTACAAATCCCAAAGCTTAAAAATATCGCTGACTCCCATTTTCCTGATCATGATTGCAAAGCACTGCCGTTGTTGATTTCATTGTTTAATTTAATTTGCTAGGCTAGTGACTACAGCAAAAAAAAAGCTTTGGGACACCCCCCAATATCGCACTGAAGATACTGAACAAACAAATAGTCAACACTGAATGAATGATACATGAAAATAAGATCTACTTACTACACAACCAGGTGGTTCATCGCACATTTAAACTGAATTTTAAACTTGTTTATGTAAACTCCAGAGTTGAAGGAAGTGCCAATGGAATAAGGACGACTAATGCACCGAGGCACTAGACACACCAGATTTCCATGTAACGTTGTATGGACAGTACTCTTCTTCTTCTTCTCTTATGCCCACATCGACATATTTATGTCGTCATGTGTCTTGACAACCAGTAAAGATAGGACTCCTGTCCCTCTCTGTCCATACCCCTGGCCATTTCCCATAGTGTCCTCTTCAATGTAGAGCATACTAATAGATGGTGTCTGCCTGTATTCTTCACACAGAGCTTACACATGATGATCTCCATCACACCTATTCTGTGGTAAGTGAATTTGATAGCAAGGTCATGGCCGGTATCTAGTCTAAACTGTGCTGTTGTAGTTCTTCTTTTATAATGGTTGTCCTCTCATTTTCCTCCTTCCTGTTTAACTAGCTCACTCCACATTTTTATTCTTGCCTTTCTCCTTCCATGCTTTCTTAACCTCCGAGTTGCTGGCGGATTCAGATGGGATTAGCTGATCTGTATGAAATTTGTTATGAATTGCTTGGTTTACTTCCCATTTTAGCGAGGAAATCAGCCTTCTCGTTTACCGTTTATTGCCGCAGGATTGTGCCGGATCCTACTGAACAAGGAAATAGTATTCCTCCTTAATTTGGTTCGAGTGGGGAAACAAATTAAAGGACACAGCAAGACCTATGAAATATATGAGCAGCACGTAAACAACTGCCGAGATGATAAGAGTATTAGCTAGCACAATGAAAGGGAATGGTACCAATATATCCATATCACGGGTCGCTATTCATTTGCTCACGAGAATCCGATGTATTGAAACTGGGTCGTAGTATCAAAAGCAAGAATACATGAACTTCCATAACTCACAGATTGGTCAGTACTATTTATTATGACGACATTGGGTGTAGCAAAGTTGAATGACAGGATGGGTAGACGGTTTGGACATGTTAAAACAAAATGCTGAAGAGAGGAGGTTGTGCTCAAGAGAATAATGAAAAAGGAAGATCAAATAATGTGAGGCCAAAGAAAGATTTCTATAGCAAGAAGTAGAGAGCTTGGAAGATGTGGAAGAGTATGGACAATTGTAGGAGATAGAAAGAAGTGGAAGAATTCTCTTTGTTAAACCCAAGCTGACCCAGCAGAAGAAATTAATAAACAGAATATTTTTTTACTTTTTTAAACAACATGTGAAATCTTAACTACCTACCTAAGATCATTTAACAAAACAAAAAGTGGCTTTTTATGACCATGATCTGTGATAATATCACGAGTGATGAAGGAGATCGTGGTACCATTCCGTACCAACGGCTAACCTGAAGTGGAGTAGGAGAGCCACATTTAAAAAAAACAAAAATTCCCGTCGCCACAACTACAGCTTCATGTGAAACAGCATTTGCTAAGAAAACATTTGTGTGGCTCGTGTCTTGTAGTTAGCGTCTCTGCTTCCCAATGCAGAAGTTCCAGGGTTCGATTCCGCTAAAAGTCAAAAAGTTTTTAACTTCTGATTTGGACCTTACGTCCGTCTTAGGAATTCGTAAACGGTTTGACTTTAGGAGCCGTCCTAGCAACGAGGCACATATAAATTCAAAGTTATTCTTGAATTCGGCCTTTTTGATTCTTGGCGTTGATCCGCGGGTGTTCACAGGTCCATACACTGAGAGCTATATTTCCTAATGAAAAAATAATCAATTGGTTGGTTATCGCCCACTCTTCGATTGCATCGGGGCCTACAGCGTGGGCTTGGTCGCTGGTTTACTGTCCCCACTGAAAATCAGTATTATGAGACTGAGTGGGTAGATTAGAATCAAATACAAATTTATTTATTATGACAAACAGGAAGTACTGTATTAAGACGGAATGAAAAACACCTTCCAAGAATGATTTACCAACAGAACATCACGTTTAGACGATAGGTTTAGATGAGTGACTGTTGTCACCAAAAAAGGAGTGTGAACTTGGAGTCTATAATTGCACAACAATCACAAACTGAAGAACCAAATAAGAACCGTTTAAAAAAACTTTTAAACAAACTCATGCTGACGGAACAAAATGCTAACTTGTCATTGATCGGACTAACAAGTAATACTTTCTGGTTAACTGGAACAAAAACACGATTTGCGTGAATAAGGTGAATTGTGTACATGAAAAAGAAGACTAAAAGATAATCGCTGAAATAGTTCTGTGACTACATGACACCGCCTTGTAGTAGCAGCGTTACGGTCACAAGTTTTGTATTCACTAAAGACACTAGCAACTGGCGTAGGTTAGAACCACTGGCGATCTATAATGGCACAACAATCGAGAGTATTAACTTGCCGTCTCGGTGGTCGAGGCAAACACCTGGCACCGGGAAGACCCGGTTTCAATCCCCGACTGAGCTCAAAGGTAGAAAATTGAGGATGCACATGATAATCTATATTATCGTTCGATAACCGATATCCAGAACATTCCAACAATCGATTATGAAAATATTATTGAAATGCATGTTTCATTAAAATTAAATTACCAAACAAAATCGTTATGTGCCCCCACACTTAAGCGCTCCCAAAATTTTGCACAGTTTCTCACGGAAATTAATTTGTGTGGACTTCTTGTCAAAGTTATTCAATCAAGGCCCGTCGCGTTCAGTAAAAAAAACACAGTTTTTAACAACCCTTCGATATTAACGATTTGTTATTCCATCAATGTGCAGCCGTTTCAGGGTTTTATTATGCCTGTACAAAAAATTGAACTATTGATTAGATCACACGTGTCGATCAAATATTTTAAATTTTAACGAAGTCTTTACAAACCATCACAAACAAGTAATATTCATTTTAGGAGGGAGTTCCAGTGTTGGTGCTATTCTCCCCCCCCCCCCCCCCCCCTCTAAAAACACATCACAAGTTCCTACGAAAAATTGTCTTTTAATCGTAACTGTCCAAATGTATATATTTTTAGTAGGTAGTTTTAGTATTATTCCTTTTTTCCTTTTGATACAGAGTCCAGTTTAATAGACACTAATTCCAAAATAATTGAATGCAGATTTGTTATTAGATAGCAATAGACTATTGACAGTCACCTTTCTTCCTACGTAAAAAAATCCCAAGTTGACCAAAATAAGGTAAAGTTCGGTGATTTCACCAATTTTAATTCAAATTCAATAAAATTAATTTAGGAATACGCATACTAGATTACCATAGTTTATATTTTTTTGAATGTTGGTGTGAAATTCATAACGGTAGTGTAGAAACCGTATTGTTACCGAAAAAAAAACAGAAAGCCGAGTGCCTAAACTCGTCTCCGCGTCAGCCTCAGCCGACTACTAAGTCTTAACAGAGACAAAATGTTTCTCAACACGCTCATAAGCACTCGAATTAAGATGTAAAATGCTCTGGAGAAAAATTGAAACTACGTACGAGAATTCTAAAAAAGCAAACGACACAGATTATTGTATGCAGAAACAACATAAAAGAAAAGAATTGCTTTATGTATAAACCCTATAGTCACCCATTGTTTAGCGTTAAAAAACAACGCGGCGAGAGCAACCTCTTCTTGTTCACGTTGTGTCGACTTTATGCGTACCATGGTATAGTAGGGTTTATATAGACAATTATGTTTGTGTATGTGTTCTGATAAAAAATATCTGTGTTGTGTGGTTTTCCAGAATTCTGGTAGTAGTTTCAATTCTTCTCCAGGGTGTACATTCTAATTGAGTTTGCTAACAAGCATTGCAATGTACGGCCTCGCCTCTTCAGACACAGCAAATTGTTTAGAGGTACACATATTTGGATCAATAATTAAATGTTATATTTCGAGTCTTTCCCATGTTAAAAATTTGTTATAATCAATACAAATTTAAGGCTTTGTGGCCCGGTTAAATTAATTAACACAATTAATTTGTCAGGACATTTTGTCACGGCGAATCTTGCTTTTATTGCTTTGGACGTTTCAGCCAAACGGTAGGGCAAGCAAGCAAGCGGTAGTCCCGGGGTGCACATCCCTGGCCAAGTTGGATTTTGTAATTTTCAAATTGTGTTCCATTTAATTTAAACAAACTGTTAAAATCTAATTGAGCAGTTCAGTCCTAATTAGCTGTCCAAATATTCATAAATGCACGTTAAGTAACACTAGGAAAACGCCAAAGTCGTTGTTGGACGAGTGAGTATCACAATTACATTTGAAGCTGCAGTATGCATGCATGCATGATATGCAGCCTATGAACGCATCAAGTCGAGAATTGTACTGCTTGCTACTGATGAGATCCGATACGCTACGCTCGTGGACGCGGGCGACTCCAAAACAATGAAAACATACACATCGCCAACGCCAAAGTATTGAAGCTACAAATATTCCAAATATGGTTAGATAGTCAATACATGAACTCGAGTCGACTCGATATGTTCTGCATCCATCTTCTATGCTCCTCAAATCAAATCAATTTTAGTAAAAAGCTCTGCAAAACACGACTGTTGTCAGTAATTAATTTTTTGTAAGCGGTCAGGGCAAGTATCATCTGAAATTTTTCACAGTTGTAAAACATCATAGTGGTATACATTGGTGAGAAAGGTATATCTTTTCCAAAGCGAACTTTAAGTTTTAAAAAAAAATAAGTAGGAAACTAATTTTTACGAATATCAATTTGGAGTTGGATTTACTGTGAATTTTGCTGTCCATGTTAACAGCACTCAATCTATTGGTCCTTGACGTGGTGTGAAAATTTCGGTCAAAAAATCGGCGAGTAGTTTGGCCCCTGCGCATCGAAAACACACAACACTACATACATACATACATACATACATACATACACACATTAAAACACAACGAAGTGCCGAAAACTTGCCATATGAGGACCTCCGTTCGCTCCGGCTCACTGCGTCCAATAAATGGGACCATTTTTGACTGGGTAGTGCCGAAAAACTCCCGATTTGGAAATTGTTAATATTTAAAATGTAAATATTCAGAAAATGAAAAAAAATCAGCTCGGACCAGGGTTAGATCCTGGGTCTCCCACATTCCAGACCAGACTAGGTACCAAGATGGTAAATTTAACTTCTGAATTGTAGTTGCCTTCGATCATGATGCAACTACAATTCAGAATCACAAGTTCTTGGTTGGTTCTAATGGCTAAAGGCACTACCTGGAATGTGGAAGACTGGGTTCGAACCCCGGTCGGGATGGGATTGTTAATTTGGTTAATATGCTCCATTAATTGTTTGGCGTTTCTATTGTAGCTTTAAAACTTGTCATTTCTCTCTCCTGTATTTAACTTTCCAACAACATAGAACGTCAAATGTTGGTGAAAAATTAACTTTTGATCGTTTTGACAGCAAAATATGTCGTAGAAATTGAAATAATAATAAAAGTTGGTACAATAGATGTAACAAAAATTATTTTACTAACAGATGTGTAGGGGAACCCAACAGCTTACCTTAACCCATTGCCGCAGACATACGAGTCCAGCTCGTACTGCCGTAAATACGGCAAACCGTAGATTTACGGTGGCTCGTACCACGTAAATACGGCGCGCCGCCAGTGTTCGCCGGGACCTGTTTGAATCTCCCGCGCCGTTAGTTTTCGGCTAGCGACAAAGGTAGCAGCACTGTGATCATCAGCGTAAAATTCTGAACAAAACGATATGAAGACGTTCAATATGCGGCTGCATGAACGATACAAGCAACATGAAAGAAATGCACAAACAGGGACCAACCTACAAGTACTTATACTTCTGCATCAATGACATTAACACAAATTGAAGATGATCTTTTGTACGATTTATTGAATAATAGATAATGAGCTTTCAGAAACCTATTCATAATGAATTTTCCTTTGTAAGTTGTGATATGATAATAGGCCTACACTCGTTGACAATTCTAGTGATAGTGATGACAGCTCTTAGGCTAGAATAGTGGACAAGGCCATCGTTTTATAGACACACATTATGCCCTAAAAAAAGATCAAAAAAGGATATATTATCATCCTTTATGTTTCAAAGTCTATGTTACTTAAAACACTGGTTAAACATTAATTATTTAAAAAAAACGGAAAAAAACACCATAACTAATTGGTTTTCCCCTGCCAAAAAACGAAAAAAAACAACTAGTATGCAATGGGTTAAAGAAACCCCTTGTTGATTTAAAAGTTTTCAAAACAAAGTTCAAAATGCTCTTCAGTTTACCCATAAGGAGGGCGTTTATGGTTCTCTTCCCATTCTCCTACTAAAATGTTCAATTTTTTGTTGTGTTCATTGTTAGTTTTGTGTCCTCGCCCGCGCTTAAAGAGTGCTTCACGAGACAGGGCATGTACTCGGCACGCTCGTAAACACTCAAATAAGATGTACAACGCTCTGGAGAAAAGTTAGCGACAAACCTAAATCTCAAAATGCACCTGACTTCAGATTTTTTATGCGAACAAAATTCAACAAACAGAATTGTTTAATGTAATAAAACCCTACTATTCACCATTGTAAGCGTAAAGTCAACGGGGCGAGAGCAACCTCTCTTATACCCGTCTGCGTCGACTTCATGTGTAACCATGGTGAATAGTAGGGTTTATTAACATATACCTCAACTTCTGCTTGTGTATGTTTTCTGCATAAAAAATATGGTCTATGTGTATTTTAGAATTCTCGTATGTCGTTTCAATTTTTCTCCAGAGCGTTGTACATCTTAATTTGAGTGCTTATGACTGTGCCGTGCACATGCCTGTCTCGTGAAAACTCAACTGTTTCAATCACTAGGTTTAAATGTTGCTATTTTGAAACTTTTTCTATGTTGTGGTTGTTCCAGATGATTGGAAATGTCTTCTATGTGCAATGCACATATCTGCGCATCTACACTCTGACCTTCGAAAAATCTTGACATCGCACACCTTTGAACTTCGCTTACAGAATGCTATGCTGCCATCCTACCACGCTTGGACAATGGCCAAAACTACGAACAGACGACCTTCAAAACAATATTGGTGAGATCACAAGTACTAATCATTGCCACTTTGAAATTTCAAGGCCATGGACATAGTCTCTTTTCCAACGGACACTTCTTGTACTGCACGCACAAACACTGTGTTAACTTGTTTTAAGAATGTACAGCTGTGCAATAAAAAATGTTAACCCATCCGTTGTCGTGATAATCATTGGTACATAAGCACCTTCGTATTCCCATTGATTTAGGGGGGGGGGGGGTCCAATGTACTAACACCTTTTAACTCCCATTGTTGCAGGTTTACTAATTGAGCATTGATGGAGTGAAGGATTATTGGAAGACTGTTGGTCATGATCCTATGGCTATGTATTCTGCCACGTCATTAAATGGTTCCTTTCATGGACCGTGAAATGGAAAGTGTGGAGCTCAACACCTGTTGGGTGTGAGTTTCCACACTTTTCATTAGAAATGCCATTGAAGAAACAGGTAACTGACTGACAAAGTGCAGACATACATAGCAATAGGATCGACCAACAGTCTCCAATAATCCTTAACCATTCATGACCCAATTAGTGGGGGGGGACTTAGCTACTTTTCAAGGCATGTACTGGTTGCTGCTTAAACTTTTAGAAGTTGAACTAGTTTATGGACAATAGCCAATTTTTCAAGGCCAACCAAGTTATTGTTGGACCTACTTTATGGATTAAGCTGTTTTTCCAAGGCACATATTAGTATAATAAATAATTAATATTATAATTAATAATTAAATAGTAAATAACAACAATTGCATTGGAAAATAAAAATTTTATTAACAATATGTAAAAAAAACAACAATAAATATTATACAAATTTACATGAAAAACAAGCAAAAAATTGGATAAAAAACACAAAAAATGGGTCAAAACGCTTTTAACTACACTAAGTCTTTTGCACTTAAAGATACCATCCCCACGCCGAAACTCTCACTTAAGCAGGAGTGTTCTCCCAAAGCAAAAGACGGATTGATGGCGAAATTTGAAAAGTGCCCACCAACCATGTCAGTTGCTAGTCTCAAACATGGACTGGTCAAAAGGTTTGAACTAGACCGTATGTTCAAGAACTAGCAAATTCAATGGGTAGTGTCACACAAATTCCACCATCAGGTCCCGTCAGTGCACGGAGACTAAACAACTCTGTTTAAGTGTAGCAAAAGCAGCAAAAGAGGTGAAAATAGCAAACACACTATCTATGAAGGAACGAAGCAGCCGGTGAGAAAAAGCAAAATACACTAGGTCTTCTCCTGGGTAAGTGGCCATCATTGTCCTAGTTTTATGGTAGTATTGGCAACCCTTAAGTACTTCTGTGCTGGTAAAAAAAACAGGTATACTTCCTCCAATTTTGGAAACTATTTATTTATTCACGTCTACCCCATTTCATAATATATATACATGTTGATTTACAAATTAAACTAGGATTGCATACAAATAAAACCAAATTAAATTGTTAGTCTACCCACTCCCCATCAGTCTCGGAAATGGTTTTCAGTGGGGCGGACATTAATATCAATTTGCTTACCCAACACTGCATTTTATAATAGGAATGATTGATAACAAGAACGAGAAGTGTTAAACACTAACAAAAAATTAGCCCAACCACGATTTAAATTTAAAAAAATCACAAGGTTTTCACAAAGGTCTGAGCTAAATTTAAGGAAAACCAAGCTAGAGATATTATTTATTTTATAACGTCGATCTATTCAGTTAAAAACTGATTTACAAAGGTGATCTGCCCCGCATCCCCCCCCCCCCCCCTCAGGGTCATGCAAGCACAGAAGAGTTTAAGGGTGCCAATGCAGCTCAATATGCTCGTGGTTAAAGCAAACAGACCCCTGCCAACATTATGTTCTGTGGTTTTGAGAGAGACCTATAGCCTGCATGAAAAAAGATTGTTAATGTTATGGTAAGTAAAGTTTTTAATTAACATTTAATAATTAAATGCATAAATCAAAATACAAAATCTGAGTTATAATTTAACACTTTTCTTGCATTATATAAATTTAACAAACACGTTACCGTTGACAATCAGTTTTTCAGATATTGGCAGCGTTTTCACGATATCACTAAAAAGCGTAACTGCAGGGGGTCACCACCTTAAGAAGCCTGGTTCTTTGAGTGCAATGTAAAAGTTCTCACAACTGTTGACACACAACAACGATAGGTCTGTTCATTTCTAGTCAAGTAAGTTAGAAAGCAAACAAAGTTCTACATAAGTGGTTTTGATGGCTACAACAATATGGCTTGCAGATAAATTAATTTATTGAAGTGTTGCATAGGAACACAGTTACAGATAAATTTTTTAAATCATTGTGTCTGTAGAAATGTATAAAATTTGGGCAACTTTGATGATTTACCTTTTATCGATTTGCTGCTTTTGTTAGCCAATGTAAAATATAACCCACTTTCAGTGACTAACTAAATTAGTAGGGTAAGGCCAAGTATAGTCAATCAACTTCTAAGTTTTGAAACTGACAGAAAAATGATTTTGCGTTTGTAAAAACAAAATGTAGAGTGTGGAATTAGAGCGGAACTTTAAGATACCAAACATCAAAATTACTGTGATAAGTTTAGACTTTTGCCAAAAGTATGCATTGTAAAAGGGGCTCACTCTATCACTGAGTCTACTTATTTCAATTAGGGCCTAAAATAAAAAGCATGTTCTGTATTAGGGTAAGCATGAACAAGACCATCTTCTTCTGAAATGCACATTTGGCAAACTATGCCATTATGGCCGGTTCTTGGGTCTCTAGCGGTTAAAGAATGTTCTACTTTCTAACTTCTCACAGGGCAAATTCAAAAAAAAAGAATAGGTTTGATGAACTAGCTTCCATGCTGAATTATTTATCAGAACCTTTAAAAATGTTCAGAGGTATTTAACGTTTATTCTATTCATTTACAAACACTGCACAACACTGCTTTGAAAAAATGCGCACTCTTGCAAATTAAAGTTTAATTTTGAGATTGGTTTGTTTTGGCAAAACCTTCAACAGAGATGCTAGTGTATAAACTAATATAACAACAGTGTTTTAGTCAAGGTCAGTAAATAAAATTTAAACAAATATGGACATTGAAGCCAAACCACTCAGATGCAAGTACTGGTTCCAGAAGTGGCGTAATTACTGTGGATGATCATTGGTTTCAATGCCTTTATGGTTGGCTCCAAAGTCACCTTTTACAGTTTAAAAACTTGCCGGAAAACAGGAATTGAACCAGGGACTCCTGCATGAGAAGTGGGGAAGAAGCCAAAGGACCCAACAAGCTTAGGCACAAGAGCAAGCATGCAACCTACGTGTTACATACGTACTTTCTAAATTGACCTGTTTACTAATTAAAAGTGACAATCATGATTACAAATTACAATAATATGTCAAGAAATGTTCAAATTGTAAAAATCTTGTTTTGTGTTTGATATATCTTATTATGTATTTGATTTCATGATAGTCATTTGAAATATTATCATTGATTAAGAAGTTACAAATGACAGGTAAAATGAAACATAACATTATTGTAAATGCAAACAACTGTTGTACCGGTTATTATACTTAGCGGATACCAGAGTAATCGGTTTTGCCAAAAACGAAACCAGTTTTAAATTTCAAAGCCGTTTACCGAGGAACACAAGACTATCATATATAGGGCCTTCTATCTATACCAAAGGATATACAAAAAAACCCTTTATCGGTACCTAAATTGAGTCTTATTGTTGTAGCCAAATTGAACAGACCTATTGTTGATTGCAAGTATGCCAGTGGTACATGTACATAACAATATAGCTCCTTAGAGAAACAACACAAAAACCAAGGAAATTGCAAGTGACTGTGTTAGTAAATCTAGGATATGGTAACCAGAAAAATGTTTGAAAGCAAAAATGTGATGTGCAATTGAACCATGGTTAGGGATAACTATGGCATCACCTGGGGAATTATGTGATGATTAAAACTAGTATTGACATAAAAGCATCTTGTAGAGTACTGTAAAATAAACGTTTTACTAAACTGTGACATCAAACATTTTAGAAATATAAGTCATAGGCTATACCAAAGCTTCTGTAGGAACTTCCAACACTACGTGGTATATAAAAACCGAGTTGAATTAACGAGGGTTTATGTACAGTGATACATTCGCTGAGGATGGTTGACATCAGCCGGCAAGAATACGTATAGTAGCCTCTTCGAATTAGCATGCCATTTTATTTGTGACTCAAAATGTGTTAAAAGTTTTCTAAAAACTGAACTTTAATCGATGGCATCGTCAACAGAATAACATGTAAACTATAAAGTAATCATTTTTGATAACAAGGTAAAGCCCAATCAAAAGTCATGAAAGACCCACAGAGACTGTACACACCTAGTCCAAATATGGACCAGTGTGTACTAAAACAGATGAAAATTAATTTGAAACTCAACTGCAATTTTAATCAATCAAAAGTAGGCTACATATTTTCAATGAATAATGTAGCCTACCTATGTAGGGCCTATGTACCTGAATACAACAGTAAACCCTCGTTACTTCCAACTCGGTTACTTTGAAAAATGCTTTATTTCGAACGAAAACATCGGTCCCGACGGTCAGTATAGGATTTAACAGTGTATTAGATTCGGTTTATTCGAAATTCAGTTTATTTCGTTATTCGAAAGAATATCTTGGCCTAACGGTCAATTTACGTGTGAAATAGTGTGGTTAATTCGAAGAACTTTTCCGAGAATTTTTCCGATGTTCGAATTCGGAAAATGTGTTTTGAACGGTCTGTAGTACGCCGCACGAAAACAAACCGATGGCTAGCGGCAGCGACGACAAAGGAGATGCGCACGCACCACGTGACTGGACTGGCGGCCGGCCGCCGGCAGCTACTGCAGCCTGGCGACATCAACACAGCCGACGCGCCCGTGGCATTGCACAGTAGGCCTACGTCTCAAGCTTTCACAAGTCACGACAGTTGCATCGCCAAGTGTTTGTTCCGTTGTTAGCCGACTACGTGTTTTGCGAGTGTTTGTTGTGAATTGTGACCATGCACAGTTTGGCGCCAGCTTCAACGACTACGTGAATGTGGACGAAGACATTGCAACTTCGGCCGTGGAGTTAGAGCCTGAAGACCAGCCTTCAAATGAGTCGGAACCTGGGCCATCCGATAGGCCTAGGCTAGTACCAGCAGCCTATTAGCGACGATGAAGATGAACCCGACGAGATCGAGCGCCCTGCCCCTACCAGGCAAGAAGTCGGCAAAGCGCTTGCTGTGTTGGAGACCTACATCGCGACGAAGGATACCACAGAGCTGACCTTGGAGCAATTTGATGGACTTGCGAAATTCGTTCGGGAGACTTCGAGACAGAAGTTAGTGCAGAGGATGATGGGAGACTTTTTCCGACCTTCAAGCTCGACGTGAGGTATGTGAATTTAAATCCAATCTCTCTTTAACAATGAAATTTATAGCTTTTCCTAGGCCTAGTGCTAACCACGGTTTTTCTTTCTACAGGAATGACAACTTCCTCGAGCCTAGCCTAGCCTACTGGGTACACAAGCAACAAGATGTAAATAATGTAGGCCTACATATTAAATACTACTGTAGGCCTACATAGAACTGTAAATTTAGAAAAATGACATAGCCTTCAGCACAATATGTAAATGCAAATTAATTAATAAAATTTGTGTAGGTAACACATTTTTATTATCATAACTTGTGTCAGGTAATAACATTATTAGCCTTTTCCTAGCTCCTAGTTTAGCCTGTCTTTTATCCCCTAGACAGTTGTAAAATCACAAAAAAAAAAACTAGGCCTAAGTACAATTTTTTTTTTTTTTTTTTTTTAAATAATATGCTTAGTTCGAATTTTTTTTATTTCGAAATGCCTTTTTTTGGGGTCCCTTCAATTTCGAACTAACGAGGGTTTACTGAAATAAATCTGAATCTGAGTTCTACTGAGGTAGTATAAAGTATTACGTATACTATTGCATTTCTAGCGTGAACGGCAAGTGACGTCATAGTTTGGGTCACCACATTGTTGTAATTTAATTACCCTCTAGATAAAGATGATAAATTAACTTGTCATGCACTCAGCAGTTTGTGTTAAAAGTTAATTAAAGTTAATTAATTAATTGCCCATATTGTTGCAGTTTACTTTAGAAATAAGAAATAAAACCATACATTAAAAAAAATCTTAACGATGCACAATGTTTGAGATATTTGAGCATACAAATGTTTATTATGCACACTTATAATGAGATTTGTATAAAAAAGTCTTGTACAACTTAGGTTAGATAATCAGCAAAAATCTAGTTGTTTGTAATAGGTACCCATACTAGTTAGGATGAGGAAAAAGAAACCTGTCTCTACTGGAAAACCAGGAAATGCATGATGGCCCAGTAAGCCAAAAATGCGGGCATATGAAAAGAAGAAGAAGAAGAAGAAGAAGAAGAAGAAGAAGTTATATTTTATTGGGTGTTGAATACCGTATTTGCTCGATTGCAAGCCGACACCGAATGCAAGCCGACCCCTGATTAAAACTTCATCTACAAAAAAGTGTAGCGTTTAAATACTCATAAGTTTGCTATCGATTCCAAGCCGGGGTGCCATTTTGAACTACAAAAATGTGTCAAAAAAGGTAGGCTTGCAATCGGATAAATACAGTATGTTACTGGTTGATTGGCAGTACTGTACCAAACTATGACGTTGTGACTTTGACGTTAAGTACTTTATAAATGAAAATTTTATATAAATAACAGCAATTAATAAGGTATGCCTACTATTTTAATAAAGTACGTATTTAGAAATAAGTTAAATTCTCCAATATAGGCCTAGATCTACAATTTGATTTTTGGTTAAGTTCCATAACGATGACGAGTGTGGTAAATAATTTAAGTTTTTGTAACATAGGCCTAACCTCAGTAAATATTATAGTTTCAACAAAATGGTAAATATATAGTTTATTTCTCTTTTAATTACCTTTTCAACGGTATAAGGAATAAAAAATCGGATATATACTTTTAATGATATGCGAGTCAAAAGGTTCATTGGCGTTGGCTATCTTGTTTTTTGCCATGGGAAGGGCCCAGTAAAAAAATCGAAATTTTTACCATCAAAATTGTTAAATCACGGTTCATAACGAATCGACTGATACCCCATACATAGTTGTTTCACCTATTGTGCTCTTAAAAAATCGTTAAAAATACCAAAAACTCAAACCAAACATAACCTCAAAAATATTAAACTTTCTGGAAAATGATTGACATCATTTGTAGCTCTTTTTATTACCTTTTCAACGGTACCTTTAAAATTGATATCGGCAAAATACTTTTAAAGATATTTTAGTTAAAATGTTCAATGACGGCGGCCATCTTGTTTTTGCCCAGGGCAGGTCTCAGTAAAAAAATCGAAATTTACCCACTCAAAATTGTTTAAGTTCGGTTCATAACGAATCAATTTATACCAAATATCTAATTGTTTCACCAATTGTGTATCGACAAAATGTATTTGAAACATAAGATCACACAGTAGTAGCATACATTCATCTACACATGCCATCGCTTCAATTACATAAACTCAGGCTATATTTGTCAGAAAATTAAATGCATGGATTCATTAAAAACACATAGAAATAATCTACCAAAAATGCAAGTTAAGAAAATGTAAAGCCTTTTTACCTAATAAATATCGTTCCATAACGAGAAAGTGTAAAGTAAACAGTTAAAGTTTTTGTAACATAACCTCAAACATAAGGGATTTTTGTGAAAATTTTTAAAAATTAATTTAAATTTCTATCATTTACCTTTCGAATGGTAGATTTGAAATTGAAATCGGTCAAATACTTACGAAGATACGCTAGTTTAAAATTCGAAAGCGGCGGCCATCTTGTTTTAGATATGGCCGGTCTCAGCCAAAAAATCAAGACTCTCACCATCAAAATTGTTTATCTATGGATCAATACGAATCGATTGATACCACATACATAGCTCTTTCACCTTTTCGGCCACGGAATTACCTATGCTCCCCTACTATAGTGAAAACTGGCGATAACGAAATTTGTGAATTTTTTTTAATGTTTATTTTATTGCCCAAAATGTAATATTGTCGACGAATTACATGAGAAAGATGGAGATGGAAAAAAGAGAGAGGCAGACAGCAGAGATGGAAAAAACACATTTTGAAAACTCAAATTTCGCGAAATCTCGCGTACTTATAGCGAGAAATAACGAACAAAATTGTATCAAACTGGTTAAAACGCGAATTAACTTGCGAAATTGAACCTATTATTAGTGTGCAAAATGTAGGGGGATGGTGGAGGTGCCGGTCCAGACCGAACATTACACGTGCAGTAGGCGATACAGTAAACAGACGACAACGCAACAGCGTACTGTGACGTCACGGGCTTCACGGAAACAGACCGCCAAAATAACAGTATGTACAAATATTTATTTGTTGTTGTGAATCGATTCTGAATAGTTTCTAGGGTTACAATGATCGATTCTAACTCTTTGGAATCGATGTAATCCCCAACTTAGGGGCTCCGTTTTTTTTGTTTTTTTTTAGTAGGCCTACCTAACGTTTAAGACAATTTTTTTGAAATTGTGAAAAACACAAAATTTGGTTATTTACTTATTTTAAACGAAATTTGGGTTTTTATTTCACCATTTCTCATTGCCTCTACCGATAAGTGACAGGCGGAGATATTTATGCATTCCAGCATCATCAGTTCCTTCTGAAAGTGCGCTTTCAACAGCTGGACAAAGGGCTATCATTCACAAGAAACGAGCATCTCTGGCGCCCGAGACCGTCGACACGCTTAAAATTGGAACAGGTGTCTTGAAAATAATAAAGTAAATAAATTAATAACTTTTCAAAAAGTTTCAAGAGGAGAGTCAGATGCAGGCAGCAGAGATGAGATTCATGAGGAGCACAGGGCCTATTCAGTAACTTCATGGGTTCAACTCGGCAACGGTAATCAACCTGGGAGCAACAATTATCGTTCCGGTTGTTGTTGGTTGAGGTCGAAAGGTATGATTTACATGGCAGTGGACAGTCAAATGTGAACAAATGATTCGCAGTCAGTTGTCAAATATTTGAAATGACATAGATATGTGTAAAATTTCAAATCAGGGAGAAATTGGATTTAAATGGTATAATTTCATGAAAAAAGGGAACGTACGGGACTTTTAGGGGTAGGCCCTTACTAAAGGTAGGTTTTCTTTGAGCATACCGGTACTATTGTTATTCGTTTGAAAAAGTTAATAATCTGGTTGAGTTTATAGATAGGCCAAGGCTTATCATCCACCATTTTTACTAATCAAACATAAAAATATAACCGAGTCGGACTCGGTTGTCACGTATTTTATTGCAACGATATCGACCTCAACCGGGTCGATCACTAACAGCCGAGTCGATTACGGTAGAAAACGCCCGAGTTCAACTCCGTCAGAGTTATAGAATCGGGGTCCAGTGGGCAAGACGAGAAGGGACAGAATAAAAAACTCGGGACATTAGAGGAATTCTGGGTGTAGAGAAGTTAAGTGACAGGATGAAAAGATCCCAACACGGTTGAAATGGTATGGACATAAAAAAATGAATGACAGAAAAGAGGATGACCAAGAAAATGAATGAAAGAAGGATTGAAGAAGGAAGAAGAAGACGGGGTGGGGTAGGCCAAGGGAGAGATGGAAGGATACCCTAGCAGGAGACTTGGAGTCAAGAGGAGAGAGCTGGGAAGTTGTGGAAGAGATACAATTGTGGGAGGATAGAAATAAGAAGACAAATTTGGTTGCTAAACCCAAGCTGATCCAGCAAGAAGCAGGAAACGGCAATGGATAATGTGATGATGATGATGATGATGAAGCCAAGGTTTTTAAACATAAGCCCTCTTTAAAGACATAGTTATTGATTAATATTATTATTGGATGAGCAAAGCAAAGACTTCAATTTCACCGACCCCCGAAAAAATTTAGCTCGTTTTTTTTTTTTTTTTTTTTGTTTTGTTTTTTTTTGTTTTTTTTTCCCGTCTGTTTGTTCGCTCTCTACCAGGCAAACGGCATATGCGATCATGATGAAAATTTGACACGACCTTCGTTTTCTCTGAACTTAGACTTGCCACGTTTTTGGGTACAATCGAAGAATTATTTCTCATGAATATCGTACTTTTACGATTTTTTTCGATTTTTAGTGCGATATTTTCGTGACATTTGGACCGATTCTGACCAAACGGGTAAGGCTACAACGTTCATATTTCACATGGACATTAAGGTAATGGTGATGTATTGCTTTCTGAAAGAAAAAAATGAAAAAGTTAGCTAGAATCTATAGAAATAAAGCTTTTAATATAAGTTTTTTGACTTTTTGTGCGATATTTTGTGCCATTTGGGCCAATTCTGACCAAACGGGTGGGGCTACAACGTTCATATTATACATGGACATTAAGGTTATGGTGATGTAGTACCTTTTGAAAGAAAAAGTTGAAAAAGTCAGCCAGAATCCATAGAAATATAGCTTTTAATGTAAGATTTTAACGTTAAATAATAACAAATTAACAAGAAACAATAGAAACTTGACAACAATCACCTACATTGCGTTGGCAGAAAAACAAAGCACTTGCAAAAGTAAAGATATCCCACGCAAACTAAAAACTTAAAAAAAGCTCATCCATCAACGCGGCGGGACTTAAGCGTTTTCCTAGTTATGATTTAATTTATGTTATTGTGTTAATTTGGTTTAAATCCAAAGACAAAATGTAAAATTGGTATTGAAATCCTAAAGAGACAATGTTGTGTTTTCTGTACATAGGCCTACATATTAAGTTTTAGTGAGAGAGTATATGTTGCTTAATATAGCCCTATAGGCCTATACTAGTTATACTATTCATTCTGTAGGTCAACGTTTCAATGATTTTCCCGCATTCACTACGTCAATGTTTAAATTTTTGAGTTGTTTGTCCCATTCTTGATTCTTTTTATTTCCATGTTGTTTTACTTGGAACAAGGGAACATAAGAGCAGCACTGATTAAGTATCATGGACGATACAGACATACACCACACCCACTACCAGGGGACACTAGGGTTCACTTCACACCACAGTTTACTCCAGAGTAGCCTCGTGCTGGCAAGCATAGAAAAACATGGAACTTACCGCGATTAAGCTAAAGGGGTTCCAATGCCTGTTAGTAGAGTTAGCGATTTCTCAATCAAACTATTACCAATTTTGGTTTTTAAATCGGGCTGCATTTCAACATTTACGTTACTTTATTTTCACTAGGCCTATTTTACTTGGAAAAACGCAATAGGCCTATACACAATTACACAGTTACCACGCAAGATAAATACTTTGCAGAAAAGGCTGGATGGATGGTTGATTGGCTGAAGATGTCATGGAGCCTCGAAAACATGGTAAAAACAGTGAAGAACAGCACGGAACCACGAAGTTATGGCATAAGCGGATCAACGTTCAACCGATGGATGTAATACTAATGGGGAATTATATATAGCATTGTTCTTATAGAATGTGAACCGGACCACTCAAAATTCAACATGAAAACAGTTTGACTGTAAGGTGAACTGTGGTGTGAGCAGCTAGTGAACATGCTGGGAACATGCAAACATGCTGGTGCTTCTTCATGACCACTAGCTTAACGATAACATCACTTCAATCACTGACGATAGCCGTGTCAGATAACTTGCAGCAAACAAGGAAGTTAAAACACTTTTTAAAATAATGCTAACAAATGAAACTAAAGAAATAGGCCCTAGTTAAGCAAGTAGTCGAGCACTGTAACTAAAATGCAGGATAAACCTCTTAAAAGGGAGGATAGAGGGATTAGGAATAAATCAATTGTTCCAAGAACTGACTTACAAACATCAATTATTGTGGAATGCAAGCATAGGCGGTTGAATATGACGATGTCCGGAAGCTGAAGTTGAAGAATCACACGTAAGCTGCGACATACGATGTGGACGGTTCTCGAGGAGCCTTCTTGATGGTCGTACAGGTTCCATCCATTCCTGAAATGTGCAACACAGTCACTAGGGTTGCACAATGATTAAATTTTAAAAAAAATGATAATTGAAAAGGTATAAGCTACCGATTATTATTTATTATTAATCGGTGATATCTAGTGGTGGATAGTTTTAATATGTAGAAAGTGAATTAATGGCAAGTGAAAAGATTAAAAATGAGATAAACATCAGAATACAAAATGCCAGTAACTTCTACAATTGTGTGTGAAAGGCCTGGTGTGGGATGAATTTTTAAAAACGTTTGTGTATGTAGATTTTCTGTATAATAATAAAACAACATAATTATGTACACTACATTGCTCTTTTGCAACAGAAGGGAACACCAATGGTGGTACAGTATAGATAGACCAATATAACACTTACCTGTCCACACAATTCTTCTAAATTGGCGACGCTAATCAATGTTCTTGTAGTTTTCTTGAAGACTGAGAGTTTCTCGTACTCCTGAAAGTAAAACATGGAATAAGAAACAAGCCATTTAGAGATAGGCTCCGTAGTTGATGAAACAAGCCTACCTACTAGTACTTATCTATTAGCCGCTAGCCTAAATTGGCAATTGCTTGTGGGCACTCATCTTTAAGATTAGGGATGTAGAGTATGCTATTTATCTATTGGTACTGTCTTTTTTTATTTAATACTAGGAAGCTTCGCAAACGCTTTTTCAGGTGCGTTGTTGGATGAGCGTAATTGGTGCATTGAGCTGCCATGTGTTATGCAGATTTTCGTTGTTCTATGAAAAAAGCATTACTAAGTCGATGACATTTTTTTAAAACAAAAAAAAAAATTTTAAGTGAAAAAAAAACATGAAATTGTGATTTTCATGAGAAATAATTTTTTGATTGCGCTCAAATTTTACGCCAATATATTAATTCATAAAATAAGGGTCTGTGAAATAATCATTACGGATAAAGCATGTAGGTGTTATAAGTCGAAGAATTTGTTTAAAAATCGAGAAAAATAGTAAAATTGCAATTTTCATGAGATATAATATTTTGATTGCGCTCAAATTTCCCACCAATATATTAAATCATAAAATTAAGGTTCTGTGAAAAAATCATTACAATCGGATAAAGCATGTAGGTGTTATAAGTCGAGGAAATTGTTTAAAAATCGGAAAAAAAATCGTAAAAATGCGATTTTCATGAGAAATAATATTTTGATTGCGCTCAAATTTCACACGAATATATAAAATTGTAAAATTAAGAATCTGTGAAAAAATCATTACAATCCAATAAAGCATGTAGGTGTTATAAGTAGAAGAATTGTTAAAAAATAAAAAAAATAGTAATATTGCGATTTTCATGAGAAATAATATTTCGATTGCGCTCAAAAACGCGGCAGCTCTAAGTTCAGAAATTTTGAAGGCCTCCAGAACATTTCATCGCAATTGGAGTATCGGTTTAGACGGAATCATGTTAACAAACAGACAAAAATACAAAAAAACATTCCGGATTTTTTTCTCCAGTGTTCGCTCGCTACGCTCATCCAATAAATTTCAAAAATAAGACAATAGGCCTACAATAAATAGGTACCTAGTAGAGTTTTTACAATGAATGAATGAATAAATAAATTAAAAACTTTGGAACTTGTTCATTGTAGGGACCCCCCCTCCCCACAAAAAAAAGTAAAGTAGGTTAGGGGGGTTGGGGGGGGCGCGCAGCGCCGTGGGAGGAGCCTTGCTGACCACAGCAACGCAATAATGCACCCCGCCCCACGGCGCTTTCCCCTACTTACTTTCCTTTTCGGGGGGGGGGGGGGGGGCCCTACAATGAACAAGTACCAGTTTTTAATTTATTCATTCATTCATGCCTTGCTGACCACGGCAACGCACTTCATGCACCCCGCCCCACCAACCCCCTAACCTACTTACCACTTTTTGAAGGGTCCGGTTAATGAACAAGTACCTAGTTTTTATTGGATGAGCGAAGCGAAGACTTCAATTTCACTCACCCCCCAAAAACTTTAGCTCGGGTGTTTTTTTTTCCTTTTTTCCTGTTTGTTTGCTGTCTACCAGGCAAACGGCATGCGATCTTGATGAAAATTGGAGGGGACCTTTGAAATCTCTGAACTTGGACTTGCCACGTTTTTGGGTACAATCGAACAAATATTTCTCATAAATATCGTACTTTCACGATTTTTTTCTATTTTTAGTGTGATATTTTCATGACATTTGGGCCGATTCTGACCAAACGAGTGGGGCTACAACGTTCATATTTTACATGAACATTAAAATTGTGGTGATGTAGTACCTTTGGAAAGAAAAAGTTGAAAAAGTTAGCCAGAATCCATAGTAATACAGGTTAAAATATGAGTTTTTTTAGGTTTATAATAACAATTAACAAGTAACAATAGAAACTTGACAACAATTACCTACAATGCGTTCAAAAAGAATCTTGACAACAATCACCTACAATGCGTTCAAAAAGAACTTGCAAAAGTAAAGAGATCTCACGCAAACTAAAAACTTATTAAAAAAGCTCATCCATCAACGCGACTACAAAAAGCGTTCGCGAAGCAGGCTAGTATAGTACGTTTCAACTATCAACTGTTACAGATACCAAAAAAAAACACCGGTAAGCCTACCTTTGCCGGTAGGTACTACTTAATTTTGCCTGAAAATGCCAATTTTAATACTTTTTATGAATTAGATCATTTTTTGTTGTTGCCTTTTTAAGGTAGGCCTATGTACTATTTTATATATAATTTGATAAAAATGATACAGAACATTTTAGTATGGGCACAATGTCGAGCAGAGCCAACTCCAAATATGGGAAAAATGAAATTCCGGAGCATACCTAGGCCTATGTAATGAATTTTGCAACTCACTTTCTATCTCTCCCTCAACGCCTAGTGTCATCAAATAATGCTACTGGAGATGCCCTTGAATAGCATAACAATTTGAAGTGTTCTTTTTGTCGTCCTTTTTTTTTTTTTATGTTTTTGTATGTTCGTCTTTACTATTTTTGCCTGACTATTTGTCACTTTCAAAGGTCCTGAACATCCGAGCCCTGATTATTAAGTAGGCCGAGGCCTACTAAAAATTACCACGGGAGAAGCTTTGATCCCCACGACCAATCCCCAAAACAGACAGACGGATTAGGTACTAGGAAGCTTCGCAAACGCTTTTTTTAGTCGCGTTAGTTGAGTGCGTTGAGCTTTTTTAATAAGTTTTTAGTTTGCATGGGATCTCTTTACTTTTGCAAGTCCTTTTTGAACGCATTGTAGGTGATTGTTCTCAAGTTTCTATTGTAACTTGTTAATTGTTATTAAATACATAAAAAACTCAAATTAAAACCTTTATTCTATGGATTCTCTGGCTAACTTTTCCAACTTTTTCTTTCAAAAAGAACTACATCACCTTAACCTTAATGTCCATGTAAAATATGAACTTTGTAGCCCCACCCGTTTAGTCAGAATCGGCCCAAATGTCAAGAAAATATCGTAGGCCCTACTTAAAATCGAAAAAATCGAAAAAGTATGATATTCATGAGAAAAATAAAAATGTGGCAGGTCTAGGCCTATGTTCAGAGATTTCGAATGTCCCCTCCAATTTTCATCAAGATCGCATATGCCGTTTGCCCGGT
Organism: Sweltsa coloradensis; assembly: GCA_024449915.1. NCBI lineage: Eukaryota > Metazoa > Arthropoda > Insecta > Plecoptera > Chloroperlidae > Sweltsa > Sweltsa coloradensis. The sequence continues at coordinate 27,807 of JAMZAV010000955.1, forward strand.
AGAGACCGAACAGACAGAAAAACAAACAAACAAAAGCAAAAAAAAAAAAAACTTGGAGCTTAAGTTTTTGAGGGGTCAGTGAAATTGAAGTCTTCGCTTCGCTCATCCAACTAAAACCTTTTAAATTGTCTTGTACCCTGGTAGCATTGAGCATAGAACATATAGCTAGAGACATCATGCCCATGTTAAAAATTGTACCCAAAATTTCTCTCCCACACATCAAGTTCATTTCAATACTACTACGAGCGCCACTCGAGTTTCACTACCTCGCGGCTATGCACGAAGTTCATACGAGCATCCATAGAGGTCGTTCCACAAAATTCAACGACGCACCGGAAGTCAACGACGACGTGAGAAACAAAAGCGCTTCAACCGGTTAGGTCATATTGTGCCGCCTGTGATATTGAAAGTTGATGAGATGAGTTAATTAATGGAGTGTTTGATGATTAGATTGTTTTCTAAGTGTATATAACAAAATAAAATGACGATGATAGATATATCAAAACAAAAGTTATTTATGTGAATGAAAATTGAAAAATAAATATATTAAAGAAATGTGTATGATGTGAATTAAAATTTGTTTAAATAGATTACTTTGGATGAGAAATTTAGAAAGTTTGTTGCTGTTATCATAAGATAGAAGTTCTTCATATGATATCTACTCCACGAATTAAATGAAACTCATCGTAATTATTGCGCGCCTATTTAAAATAGATATTTGGGCAAATAAATTTTGTAGATTCATGGAAGATATTATAAAGCAGGCTTGCAAAACAGTCATCAATGTAAATCATTACAATACTGTAGAATTTATAGTATTTAATACCGTAATTTAAAAAAACTATCTAAAATAAAGAAACAAGCTATTTCAAAATTTTGTTTCATAAAGCATAGTAATGATCGTTTAGTAAATAAATATGCTTTATTACAATCTAAGGTCATAGGAGTAGATGGACGACCGACAATAAAACATAGGCTACAAACAAAAAAACACATCAAACTTTTTAAAACTTGGTTGTTAAATTTGTAGTCTTCATAACGCTCTTCCAATACATATGGTTTGTTTAAAAATAAACTATAGTTTATTTATCCTTGAGATACAAAGTGACCATCGACGGACACGTCGGGTATGGGTATGAGGCAGCTGCTAAGGGTTGTCGCGTGTAGTCGTAAAATAGACCATCCTAGAAGCTGAGGGCTTTCTACCTGCTGTATTCTCTTCCTGTTCTATTTATTTATTGATATTTTTTGTTTAATTGCAAATATCTAATAACGTTGTTAAAATATTAAGCGGGCGTCTTGAATGTCATTTTTTTGGACGAAATTCTACGATAAAAACTGACTGAGTTACGGATAATGCTTCTATAATATATTTTGTTAATATTATTTAGTAATATAATAATATTTTTATATTTCAGTCAGTTTTGATCGTAGACACTAGGGAAAAAAACGCATTTCATAACTCAAGCTACACATTTGAACCACGTTATTAAATACATGCAATTATAAAAAAAATATTTCGCTGAATAAATTATTTTTATCACAATAGATTTGAAATGTGCGGAGGCAGGTAGAAAAAAACCCATGTTCGCTCCCAAATTCGGTCACGCCAAAAAAGGTGGAAAGGGAAAAATGCAGACAATAGACGGGACGACCGATCCCGGTCTCGTCCGCGGATGGTCACTTTGTATCTCAAGGATATATACACTTTAGTACATGTTTTTTAGGGCGCGAAAGCTTATTTGATTGTAATCGATCTTATGACATGGTTTACTTTGAGAAACAAATAAGATAGGCTACATACATAGGGCCTATCAAGAACAAAATTGTATTTATACTATGCCGCTTCTTACTAAGATAGTAAATGATAAATAAATAAATTTTAAATATCTACAACAAATCAGCCGATGTTAAATTTGAAGCCAATTCAAAAATGCATAATAAATAGTAGCCTATGTAGGCTAAGCCTATGAATTTTTATTATTTGCACACTGGAGTAGCTTTGAAACATTGTATTATTCAAATAAAAAAATAACCCGGGCTTTGTTCAACAAATGTTTTATTTATTATGAAGGTGTTTGGTAAGGTTATTAGGATGGTCGTCTCCCTAATGGAACATACAGGCTGGAATTATGTTCAGTTGTTATTTGTATGTTGAGGACAGAGATAATAATTATTATTAGAGGTGAGCATTTTAATCTAATTCGGCAAAAACAAAAAATAATATCACACAATACATACAAAAACAGAGTAGGCCTAAATGTTTTAGATGTAAACAAAAATGCTTTTATTATGGAATTCAAAGTGAGCTTCTTAATTGGATAACATCATTTTTAAAGGGCAGGTCTCAGTGTGTAGTGCATGATAGAGCCTCATCATCATTAATTGACGTTACTTCTGGAGTTCCGCAGGAATCGGATCGGTACTTGGTCCTTTGTTTTTTACAATCTTTATGATAGACCTACCAGATGTTGTATCGTCCAGTATTCTCCAATATGCTGACGATACAACTCTGTACAGAAATATATCTACGTACTTCAGAAGACGCAAAGGCTCTACAAGATGACCTAAACAGTATATCCAAGTTTGGTGTCAAAACAACCAAATGTCACTTAATGTTAGCAAGTCACAGTTACTTCAAATCACGCGATCAAGAACCGGGCATATAAACATCGTGTATAGCATAAATGGAGATATAATACCGTGTTGCCAAAAGGTCAAACTACTTGGAATAATTGTTACTTGTGATCTGCGGTGGAATCTACATTGTGAGTATGTGCGTAACAGAGCGTCTAAAACTTTAGGATTTGTATCGCGCTCTCTAAAGGGTGGCAAGCCAGAACCCTTTGCACCACATACTTAGCGCTGGTTAGGCCAATTATCACTCATCAGCGTGGCATCCAACAACAAAGGACAATATGTGCAAGTTGGAAAGAATTCAAAATCGTGCCACCAGACATTTTATGGGTTACAAAGAGCCTAGTGCCTCTACACCTCGTGGTCAATGTCGCCTTATCACAATAGGGAATGCTCCTATTTTTTTTTGAAAATATATTCGTAACGTTGTTACTAAAAAAAAAAAAACGTTTACCCAAAAAAAGTCCGTCGAAAAATGTTTTTTACTTGGTTTTATGAGGGTGTGAATATTCGTGTTTAAATTCCGCGCGTAAACAGGCCTAGCTGACTGTGACATCCATGCGACGTCACATAGAAGTATCGTTTCGTCAGTCTGCCGGTAGGGGTTCCACCACCTGTCAAATTCATTGGTTCCTGGTCAATTCCTAGCAAAGGCAGTGGGCCCAAGGTCTTGGTTACCATGGAAACCAGAGTCGATAAAGAAGGTTCCCCGGATTAGAGTCGGTAATAGATTAAACAAAGTACAATGTTGATTTAACAAATTTGCAGATAAGTAAGGTTTTATTCGTTGACAATGCATGTTATATTATGCATACATTTTTATATTATACTTATACATTATCATTATTAGGTGTAGGCTCATGCCTCAGACAAACTATTAGAACATATTAAATTGCTTGACATGGATTTGACTACATTCAATTCCAGCCGGCGAGCGTGTGGTGCAGCGCGCGCGCGGAGATCTATTCAACTATTACTTTGTCGTGACGTCACGCAATGTACGGAGCGTTTTAGTCCCGCTTCGCCACTAGCCAATTTAAAACCTTCATAAATACGCCAAAAATTGTTAGTTTTTAAAAATAATTTATATTTGTGAGTATTTCTTATTATATTTTATGTTAATTACAATTAAGTTGCATACTAGAGATGAGGAGCATTCCCTATTGAACAACTCATGAAGCAAGTGGACGTTTTGTTCTTCAAAAAGATGTTGACTGGCTGTGTGGACCTCGACCCATTCCATCGGATGTCTTGGAACCTTGGGGATTCAAGACGTCACCAGGCCCAGTCCATCACGCCACCATTTGCCCGAACCAGCGCGCAGATAAGTGGGTTCTACTGCCAAACTGCCAGAATTTGGAACTACTCCCTATCTGAAGAAATACAAGGACTTGGCATGTCTGCTTTTAAGAGAGCTATTAAATCTTCTACATTATGATTGCTTTTTTGATATTATGAATTCATTGAATTGTTATTGTTTTGTTAATTCGTCCCTGCTATGTTTCTTTATGTTTGTGTTTATGTTGTTTATGTTTCTTTATTCTATGTTTTATAAGCTTGTTTATCATCACAATTTGTTGTGTAGAGGCTGGCAGACACCTTGTGCTTGGAGCATACTGCCCTTTTCTGCCAACCTTCCTACTAAGCTTTAGAGGAAAATAAATAATAATAATGTAGGAACAAAAAGCGGCGAAACTTGAACATTCTTTTCAAAAGGTAGGGCCTATGTCTTTATTTATTTTAAATACTTATTTTTAGCTACCAAATTACTGATTGAAATTTATTTTTATATAGAATAAAATGCTTGGCCCTTTACACCAAGTATTCAAATTTAAAATACTCAAATAAATAATATGATTTTGTTCTGATTGCCTTTAAAACATTTGTACAAAAATAATGGTGAATAAAAACATTTAAAAATATCATCAATGAAATAAATCATAAAAAATCATAAATCTTACAAAATATAGAAATAATTTTTAATTTTATAGACATTTGTAATAATAAATTCACACTTGAAAGACTAACTATTATACATAAACCTTCATTATTTTTCTGTAGGCCTAGTGTGTAGACATAATAACGAGGTTGAGGAAGGGTTGGGGGGAGGGGAAATAATAGAGGGTCGCAAATGTTTTAACAGATTCAGTCTTTCATCTTGAGGGACCCTTGCCAGGGGTGATCTCAAAATTACGAAAGTATGTTTTGTTCTTAAAAGTAGCTTTAGTTTTCAATTGCCTACTCCCAGTCTTGAACAAGTCCTCCCACAAAAGGAACTTAGAAAAGTTAAGTTACTTCTGCTTAAAAAGGAACTTGAGATGTTCCTCAAAAGGAACTTAGTTCCTTTCACGTTCCCTTTAAAGTAACTGATTTAAATAATATTAATGTGGTGGGAGCTCATGATGGAGTTTTGTAAATTTAGACGAGTGAGCGAAGCAAACGTAGTCTATACTCTAGGCCTACAGTTCAACTCAAACAGCACTTCCGTCATTCTGTGTGTGGGTGTGTGTGTGTGTAGGGGTCAAGTGTGTTAAAAATGAGACACAAAAGCCAACTTTCATGTGTTGGCCTACAAGCTACATTTTACATCTAGTTCAATGAAAGATGATGTCATAATCTTCAGCTTCCTTATCTGAATGGAATGGTGACATGACATTTTAATTAATATTAATTTAACTATTAAAAAACAATTAAAAACACCGTCTCATTTTTTTCTGATGTTTTGGACGAAAATGAGACGGTTGTGTTTAAATATGAGTCAATCCATTTCTAGGCTAACAAAGCAGATCTAGAGGGATGGGATGGTAAAGAGTAAAAATGATACAGACAAGTAAAAAATGACATGTTAAGTTACGAGGTTGATTGACCGTTCTATTGACAAATCAGTATTATGATTGCAGTGTAACATGCAATTTGGTGCTTTATGGCTAAAATCTTAGCAAAACGAAATGAAAATAGACAGATTAACATTAGTTGTAATGATTATCAAAATTGATGTCATGATGACGAGATGTGTCTGGGAAAAGGCGGGAAAATGGCATTATCATTGAATAGGCGAGTCTCATGTTTGTCCAAATGAGTGTCTCATTTTTAGCACCCAACTCAGGGGGCCTAGCCTCGACGAACTGTCGGAAAGCATTTTTTCGGCCGACCACAAAAACCGAATTTCGGAAAGTCTAGCCTCGACGGTATTTTGCGACAGTCGGATTGAGGAACCCGAATTCGTAAAGTTTCCGACAACTATCCCAGCCGTTGTCGGAACATAATTTATTCAACCAATGGGAGAGCGCTCAGACGCGAGCGGTGGGAACGACAAGGTTTGAAGGCAGTGGTCTTCGCCCACTTTTAGTAAACAAAATAACACATGGGACTTGACAAGTGTCAATCTGTGGACGTAAATGTTCCCAAGACCTTTTCAAAATCGGGTTTTAGGAGCCTAGGCGTCAGTTCTTGAGTAATGCCATGCAATCTTATTTGAAATATTGCATCAGCAAAAGAAGAACAAGGATTCTGGTGGTCTAGGCCTACCCAACGATAGGCCTACGAGGTTCATGAGGTATGTTTATTTAGCCTAGTACCTAGCCCCCTACATCATAAAGTTCATCATAAAGGCCTACCCTTTGTTTAAATTATGCACACAAATCACCCCTGTCACAAGTTTAGCCAGTAGACTGCAAAATCTACCCTACAAAAGACCTGAGCTGACTTCACCAAACCCAAAAAATAGGGCCCAGGAACTTAAAGCCCTGGGCCCTGTGCAAAAGCCTGGGAAGTAGGGCCTCAAAAGATAAAAGGGGCCAATCCTTACCAACTAAAGCATAGGACTGGTTAGGTTCAACGCTGTTACAACTCTGGGCCAGCCCATGCACTGGGCCCTACGCCTAACTTCTGACTCACTAGAATTACAAAACGGGCCCTAGAGAGATTGTCAACCAAAACAGGACATAAACCATCGGCTTGATAGGCCTAGGAAATTTTTAGGTCATTCAGTCATTGTAATGTAGTGTGCTTTGCTTTTCAGGGGCCTTAATTTGGGTTGGGCCTATGTGGGGAAAAAAAACTCAAAAATTGAAATCCCGTTCCAGCCCACGTTGGAGCTAGTAATAAAAGGGGGGGAATAAGTAAATAAAGTAGTGCCTATCTAGGAACTTGCAAAAAACTATTATTTTTTTACAGATGCAAACCAAAAACGCATGATTGTTTGGTCGTGCGGCGCTTAAAATAAAGACTGTTAAAAACTAGGCCTACTGTATTTCAGACCGGTACCCCCTACCCCCTGCAGTAATCCACATGGATAGTTACTGATGTCGTGAAGAGGTAAATTTTATGTTGGGCAGGGGGGGCAGGGGTAACCCACATATTGCAGTGTGGTCAGAAAACCGGCTCTAGGGGCTGCTTACGTCAAAACGGCTCTGCCGTCAAACTACGGCAGGTTTAGAAGCCCATCGACACGCTGCGTCTCGTTTTTACTTAGCATGGCCATTATGATTTGCCGTTATTCAGGCATCAAACAAGATTACAAAAAATTTACGTCAAAAAAAATTAAAAATATAAAAAAATTTTTGAAAGCCCAAAGGTCTGGGTCAATTTTAAAAAATATCAAAACTATACCGGTAGCATACCAAGGCCTAGCAGATTGTATCGAAAAATATGTAAAAAAATTATTTGGGGGCCCCTAATTAAAAGCCTAATGGATAAATCTATTAGGCGTTAGGCCTATGTATTTTAAAAAATTTTGGGCCAGTACCCCAAAGCTACTTTTCAAAAAAGGTGGTGGCTTTTTTAAAAAGAAGACTTAATGTAGTTTAAATTTGAATTTGGGTGAAAAAATTATCTCAAAGAAAAAATCCGGCATACATTTTACCAAACTCTCCCCCGGCCACTTGAGATTCAAATTTAAAATTTTCAGGCCTCGCCACTGTGTATGGTGGGACTTATTTTCATTACAACTAGCGGGCATTTTTTAAAAAAATTAATAAAACAATCAGGTTTAGTAATTTAAAGAAGAACATGATTTACCCCTGGGAAAAAATTTAATGTCCAGATTTTTATTTAAGTAGTGGGGGCATAGCACAAAATTTCAAAGGGTACACATGATTTTTTTGTTGACATTCCTGAGGGGGGCACAACAGTCCCCAATGGGGTGCCTCTAAAATCTCCAAACCTTAGCATTTGCATTTTGGCCTACGGGTCCCTGTAGTGTCTGGAGTGGACTTTGGCTACAGCGGCCAGCCCAAAAAAAAGTCCCCAGGAGAAGAACTCTAAATTTATTAAGCTTCAAATATTATAAAAAATTACAAATAAAAACCAACTTCCAAAATTCCATATTACCTGTAGGCCTATAGCCTATAAAATAAAAAAAAAATATTGTGTGATATACGGCAATTAAAATGAAGTTTTTCCCCCATTATGTTTTATTACCTACTACAATGATGCGGGTTGAAAGAACTCAATGGGCCTTAAAACCAGTGCCCCTTTAAACTATGAATTTTTTTTAACCGCATAACCTGCATCGAACTCTACAATGTAAGGGTTTTTAAAAAAACTATTGTACCTTTAACCCTGCATCCCTTTGTTCTTTAAATAATTTTCTTTCAATAGGAAGGGCCCAGAACATAACCCTAAAAAAAACTTTATAGCCATTTTTTAAAAAAATTCTTCAACCTGTACCATACTTAAAAAGGAACTTTTTAAAGAAAAGTTCCATTTTCCCGGAAATTTTAAGGAACTTGATTTATTTTAATGTTGAGGAAATTTTTAATTTATCAAGTTCAATTTTCAAGGGGCTTTTTAGAATTCCTTAAAAAGTTCCCGTATTTAAATAGTCAATTTTGCTAGCACCACTTTTCAGGATTTTTTAGCGTTAGCAAAAAAACTTTGCCCCTTTTTGGACATTTATAATTAGATGAGGTTGCGAGCGAAGCAAAAATTCCATTTACTAGGCCCACACTGGAGAAAAAATTTCGGAAGTTTTCTTTTTTTTTCTTTTTTTTTTGTTGTATTTTTTTTCTGTTTTTTTCCCCATGATTCCCGGGTAAAAACCCATATCCGATTGCGATGAAATTTTTGGAGGGCCTTTGAAATCTCTGAACTTAGAACTGACACGTTTTTTTAGCGCAACGGAAAATTTTTCTCATAAATTGCAAATTTTTGTTTTTTCCTTTTTAAAATTACATTTTTAAAAATTTAAAATTATTTTTTAATTTTATTTAATTTTAAACTTAAAAAAATTTAACTTAGATTATTTTTTTTACAGAAAACAGAAAATCCGCAAAACACATGGCAGCCAAGCACCAATTACCTCATCCAACAACGCGGCGGGGCTTAAGCGTTTTCCTAGTTTTTTATATCATACTATCATCATGATTCATGACCCTACCCTCACCGTGCTCTTTGACAACCGTACGCAAAACCATGCTTGCAATTGCACGCAGTCACTCTGCGTCGCATTAAAAAAATTAAAAATAAAAAGGGAACTTTTTTAAAGGGCTTTAGTCCTTTTTATGGGAACTTAAACTTTTTAGAGGTAAGGGGGTAAAAAGGAACTTTAAAGAACTTTTTTAAAAATTCTTTTTTTAAATTTATAAATGAATCTTTTTTAAACTCCTTTTAAAAAAGGGAACTCCCCCGGGATGCCCGTAGATACATTTGTTTTTTGAAATTGGGGCAGTGTTAAGGGTTTTGTCAAAATTCGTGGCTTTAAAAAGCTAACAAGCAAAATAAATTATGAAAACTACATTGACTCCCTTCACGCATTCTTGCATGGCGTAGCCCAAATCTGGGAAGCAAAAGCTGACTGCACTTTCTCCTACGTACTAAGCAGACTCAGTGCTAAATATTGCACATAAACTAATGCTTCAAATGAAAGGTCGGGGGACAGGTTTAGACAGACTTTTTTCTTCAAAAAGGGGATATCATCCATTAGAACTAAAATTTTAGTTTTTTTCGTAGTTTTTTTATTGATGCCTTTTTGCTTTCAATTCTTTTTGCAATTGACGCTGAGCTGAGGTAAAGAGAGGAAGAGAGTATAATTCCAAATTTCTGCTGCATAGAATTTTACAAGGGCAATTTTTTTACATTTTAGGCCTACTTTACATTTTTTTCATTTTTTTTTCATTTAACCCTACATTTTATTCCAAAAAATTTTCAGCAAGTTCGTAAATTGCGAGTGACTTTAGATAGCCCTTTTGGACCGGTAGTGACTAGGCCTAATGTTTTTTAGACAGTAGGCTAGGTACCAGTGTACTTTATCACTGGTTTTTAGCAATAAGCGGCATATGGTGGTTCCTTTTTAGGGAATTTTTGGGGTTTCCTCATTTTTGCAGTGGGCCGATCAAAGATCTTACCGGTAAAAGAAAAAGAGTAGGGGCCTAGGCCATACTTGTAGCCTAGGGCCCCCACCTGGGGACCCAGGCCTTTTTAACCAACCCCCCGGGAGGCCCAGCTAAAAGATACCGGTAGGTAAATACTTCCTACTAGGCCAGGCCCAACAAAAAAAAACAAGGCCTAGACCTGATGGGGCCCAGGCTAGGTTAGCTTACAAATTTTTTATAGCCTATAGGCCCTTCCTTTGGGGGAGGGCCTACCTAGGGTGGCCCTACCTAGGTAGCCCAGGGCCTATTTAGGGCCCAGACCAATGACCTTCCCTTCTTGGGATATGGCTAGGGAGTGCCCAACCAATAAAAAAGCTGTTTTGTTGGCTTTAGCATTCACAAAAAAATAGACTTAGCAGAGGCCTTTTTTTTGGGTAATGAAATGACTAAGGCCTATCCCCTAGCCCAGCTTAGGGTAGGGGTTAGGGCTAGGCCCAGGCCTAGGCCTAGACCCAGTAGACCCTCCCTTAGGCAAAACTTTAGGGGCCCAGCTAGGACGTAAGGGCTATGGCCTAGGGGCTAGGCCTAGTAGGTTAGGCCCTACCATTTCTATTTTTTAGGTTAAAGGGACGATTATCTAGAATCCTACTTAGGCCCTAGCATATTCTTCCCCCGTAAATAATAAAAAAAACCCTGAAATACATACGGGTGTGATGAGACCAAAGACCCCCCACAAGGGCACTCACGATTTTTGGGAGGCCCAAAAAAAACTCGCAAAACGGACTTTGGAAAATTAAAAGCGGCAAACCCTTTTCTCTCTCTCCCCCCCTCCCCTTTTACAAATCTTATTTTCTCGCGTCAAAAAAACATCGACAAATTAAAACAGCAACTTGCACAGCCCCCTCAAAAGAGCGTCCATCTTGAAAACATCGCACACATGTCTCTGCACATGTGACTGTCAACCAATCCAGATGGCTTCCTACTCTGACGTCACCTTGTCGGAAATGTTTCCGATGGGGGTTTGGCTGTCGGATTCAAAAGTTCGGTTTCGACTAGAAAATTCGGGATCTCAATCCGAATCCAGCGTCGAGGCTAAGCTTTACGATTTTTCTTGTCGGAAAGTACTTTCCGATTCCGAAAAGTTTCGTCGAGGCTAGGCCCCCTGGTTAGAGTTTACTAATTAATTATGCTAGCTAGTAGCTAGAGGGCAGCATAGCATTGTGATGAAAATGACCATTGGACCATTAAGCATGTTTGTAGAAAAAGTTTCAGTCAATGACTTTTAAGCTCACACAGCTGCGTATCAAAGTTTAAGTCAAGTTGTCAAAAGATTTTCAGATGATTTTGCAGTGTTATTTTTAAATATATTTGCAATACGTAACAAGAAATTAAATCATAAAATGGATGCTTATTTCATAAATGCAAAAAATTCTGAAGTTTATTAATATGTATTGGTAGCCAGAATCAGTCAATTAGGCTTTCATAAATTGCCACTGTCTCATTTTTACCCACTTTTTGGTGTCGTATTTTTACCAGTGCCCCTACTATAAAAATCAGCCGAATTGCTGAATAGATTGAGTTGAATTTTTAAACAGACATCCGGTACAAGTTAACTGAGAACTGCTAACAAAATCGGCTAGATCCATTGTGATTTAGGCCTAAATGTACAAGAATAAGAAATAATAAATTGAAAAAAGACTGCAAATGTGTGGATTTAAATTTAACGACAATGTTTGTTTTTTGAAAAAAAAATTTAGTAATTTGTTATTTGTCAGGCTGTGAAAATTGCATGCAGTGACTAAGGCATATCGAATCTTGAACGCTCAAGTTACCCCCAAATAGAGCTGGGAGATTGAGTATACCTACTGGCTATGTTTTCCATAGTATTGTCACAGATGATAGACTACGGGTACACTGCGTTAGTACTATATGAATTTCAAAACATGTTTTATAATTTTTTTAAAATACAATCCAGAAATTACAAAATCTTTCCCGCCCTGAACCCAGATCAACCATAGGGCCTATTCCGGGTATAAATAAATAAATAAAATAAAATAAATTTTATTAAGAGTCTATCCACTCAGTTATATAACTGATTTTCAGTGGAGGACTTTAAATCAAAGCGACCAAGCCAACCCTGTAGGCCCCGACGCAATCGACGAGTGAGCGATAACCAACCAAAGATCGATATCCTTAATAGGAAATATAGCAATCAGTGGTATGGACAGTGCGAACACCCGCGAATCAACGCCAGAATCAACAAGGCCGATTCAGAACAACTCTGAATTTACTATGTGCTTCGTTGCTAGGACGGCTCCAAAGTCACCGTTTACAAACTCCTAAGACACGAACTGATGGACAAAAGTCCAAATCAGAAGTTAAAAAACTACTGACTTCAGCGGGAATCGAACCCTGGACCTTCTGCATTGGAAGCAGATACGCTAACAACAAGACCAACGAGCCAAGGGCGCCTTATCCAACGAGACCTAGAAAACGTCAAAGTCGTTGTTAGACGAGAGAGCGAGTCATGTCGTTGAATATGCGGGAACATCTGCAAACAAGTTGATTGATATTATATAGGCATAAATGATAGGGTTTTGACTTTTGTTTTGAGTTTATTTGTTATAAGGGCGCGCCAACTGTAAGGCCATAATGCGCCACTCTAGCCTATGATAGGCTAGGGAGGAAAGACCAACGCTGTCTAAATCCAGTCTTAGGTATAGGGGGAGAAAAGGAAATGATACCGGGTACCTACTCAACACATGGCTCACTAATTCATCTAACAAAGACTTTGGCGTTTTCCTAGAAAAAATAAAAAATGCCGAAACATTTCACAAGGAATCCGTCCGCTTGCACCAACCCGAACCTGACAAGGAGGCGGAGCCATTTTCGAATACACGGAAAGGCCCAAGATATGAACGTTAAATTCGTTTCAAGTTCCCACGAAATACGTAGTAACTTTTCACCCTACAAGTTCCTGATATAAGGAAACGAACACGTTTCCATTAAAGTTCCTGGAAAATGAACTCCTTCCTCCCCAACACTGTCTGACTATGGAGTTTGAGTATTATTTAAACTCTATGGTCTGACTACTCCTAACAAAATACAAAATATAATTGATGAGTGTAGCGAGCGAAGCAAAGATTCCATTCCACTACATTGGAAAAAAAAATCCAGAATGTTTTTCTTTTTTTTTCTGTTTGTATTTTTGTGTGTTTGTTAACACAATTCCGGCTAAACCGATAGGCCCCTACTCTAATTCCGATGAAATTTTCTGGAGGTCTTCGAAATCTTTGAACTTAGAACTGCCACGTTTTTTAGCGCAATCGAAAAACTATTTCTCTTGAAAATCGCAATTTTATGATTTTTTCCCTGTTATTTTCTGTTTGTATTTTTGTGTGTTTGTTAACACGATTCCGGCTAAACCGATACTCCAATTGCGATGAAATTTTCTGGAGACCTTCCAAATCTCTGAACTTAGAACTGCCACGTTTTTGAGCGCAATCAAAAAATTATTTCTCATGAAAATCACAATTTTATGATATTTTTTGTTTAAAAAAAATTCTTTGATTTATAACACTACCTAGGCCTACATGCTTTACCCAATTGAAATGATTTTTTCACAGAACCTTACTTTTATGAATTAATACGTTCGTGTGAAATTTGAGCGCAATCGAAAATTTATTTCTCATGAAAATTGCAATTGTAGGCCTATGCTTTTTTCCGTTAAAAAAAAAAAATCTTCGACTTATAAATAACTTCCAGGCCTACCTAGGCTTACATGCTTTATCCAATTGCAATGATTTTTTCACAGAACAGAAAATCTGCATAGGCTTAACACATGGCAGCTCAATGCACCAATTACGCTCATCCAACAACTCGCCTGAAAAAGCGTTTGCGAAGCTTCCTAGTAATAATATTAACCGTAGAGTAAATCCACGTCCAAACTAGAAGTTGTAGGTAGGCCTAGGCCTAGGCCTAGGCCTATCTGACACAAAAAGTAAAAGTGCTTTGCACTACTTCCAAACATTTATGAATGTTGGGGGGCGGGCGCTTGGTTAATAGGCCTAGGCCTAGCCTGTCTCACATCATAATGAATATGGATTCAAAGTAGGGCTAGTATCAGGGCCTACTCACAAGTTCTGTGAAAAATGCATCGATGCTCGTTGTCTTGTAGGCCTAAGGCACATGGGATGGTGTCGAGACCTCCACAAGTCGATTGGAACTCAGCCTTCAAAACCTCGTGGATCCTAGGCTCCTAGGCCTGTGGAAACGGAAATTTAAATTAGTATGGCCCAAAGGGGTAGGCCCTAGGCCCTAGAGGCATGTGGCCTAGGCTTCCCTAGGTAAGGCTAGGGGCCTAGGGCTTAGCTAAGTCTAGCTACAGCCACGTTATTGCCGCCTACAGCTAGTTTTTTCAGTGCAATGCTTTGTTAAAATCGTAATAAGTAGGCCTACATTACCATTGATTTGAGTAAAATCACATATTTCCGACCATCTCGAAGGAAAACTTTTTAGCGTGATTACGTAATGCATGTTAAATGCATGTGTGTTATGTGAGGTTATGTTTGCGGTGCGAAGTCACGGCATACTAAAAGCTGATGCTGATACATCCATGGAGCCGTGACCCAAAATGTCATGGCAGTAGTGGCCACCATGGTAGTGGCAGTAGTTTTAAAATGTGAAATTTGCCTTGTTTAACAGTGACGAACTTAATATGAATCAATGTTTTAACGTTTTAAGTAAAAAACAGGTTGAAAATAAATGTAACAAAATCCAACGCAATGTAATTATGTTTTTGTAATGTTGGTTAATTACAATAATGTATTATTTTATATGCCCATAGGATATAGGGCAGGAAAGCTTTTATAGCAGAGCACGTCGTGTGGCCCTCTATAGGGTCAAACATACAATTTTTAGTAATTCGACCGGAAGGGCAAAAGGGAAGACTAGGCTAGGCCTACTTGTAGTGGGGTCGAGGCCGGAAAGCGCGTGGACGTGAGAGGAGGTCGTCAAGCTCATCTATTGTTGATTGTTGTAAGTACTGTATTTTATTTCTTTGCATAATATAAACCCCTCATACAGTATACTTATATTTTCATATTATCATTTGGTTAGCTAGCTAGAGAGACTATACGGTTGTTTTTGTTGGCGCCATGAAGGTGCTGTGCTTAACATGTGCTGCATGGTGGAAACGAGTTTCTAGCAGCACTTTCGTGACGTCACAGCATGGTCACAGCCAAGATGGCAGCGCCCACAAATCTCTACTAAAACTACCGTATAATAAAGACATTGGGTGCCATTATAAATCCAAAGATAAAGAAAGTGATAATTTGAAACGAAAGCAGACTCAAAGACTCAAAATATTTTGTCAAAATATATACCTTACACTATAATGTAGAAGCAAATTCTAAATTATTGTAACAATAGCTAGTAAGAAAATTAGGTAGGTACCTACAGCATTGCTATAGGGCCTACACTAGGCCGCTTCGCGAACGCTATTTTTTAGTCGCGTTGATGGATGAGCTTTCTAAGCTTTTAGTATACGTGGGATCTCTTTACTTCTTCAAGTTCCATTGCATTGGTTAGTGGAGGAACCTATATGACTATCAAAGTTACACCGTCCTTTCGGATTGGACGAGCCGTTGGTCCCCTTGGTACTTTTCGAAAGGAGTAGGCTACGTGCCGGTACCGGGTTTCCCCTCCTCCCTTCTGTTCATACTTCATCATCATCTATCACCACTCATCGTCTCGAATAGCCAAAGTGCATTAATATGAGACGTTCAGCAATTTTCAATCAATCAATCTATCCATTGCAAAATCATTTTTGTTAAATTAGGATAATTTTTATAAAGTAGTAGGGCCTACTAATTGCTATGGTAATACCAATTAATAGAATGTAAAATATCTGGAGGCCTGAAGACTTGCTTTTTGTGCGCATTGTAGGTGATTGTTGGTGTTGATTGTTGAAGTTTCTATTGTTACTTGTTAATTTTGATACACCTCAAAACTCATTAAAACCTTTATTTCTATGAATTCTGGCTAACTTTTTCCACTTTTTATTTCAATATGCAATACATCGCCATTACCTTAATATACACGTGAAATATGAACGTCGTAGCCCTACCCGTTTGGTCAGAATCGGCCCAAATAACACGAAAATATCGCATTAAAAATAAAAATAAAAACGTAAAAATACGATATAATCATCAGATATATTTGATCGATTGTACCCAAAAAACGTGGCAAGTCTAAGTTCAGAGATTTTAAAGGTCCCCTCAAGTTCTCATCAAGATCGCATATTATGCCGATTGCCCGGTAAAGCGCGAACAGACAGAAAAACAAACCAAAAACACGCGAGCTAATTTTTTAGGGAGAGGTGGGGGCAGTGAAATTGAAGTCTTCGCTTCGCTCACCAAATAAATAAATACATAAACTACACAAATAAATAATATTACATTTTGGTTATAAAAGACTATATAATTTGGAATAAAAACAAACACAATAATTTTATATAGGCCTACCCTAATTTTTTCTTGGTATAGTCAAATAGTCTAGATCTTACGTTGTCCATGAAATTGAATAAAATGCATTCTCTAACTAATAAGAATGGTTTTTAGTACTTTGATCGCACCACATGAATATCCACGTGCCTTTTCTTCTTTACACTCTGGATCTGTAACTATGTTCATTGTATAAAATGGCCATAATTAAGCCCTGTAATTTAAATACGTATCATCTATGACGACCTATGATCAATAGTTAGGCACCTTTATCTTATTTGATACAAACTTAATATCATGTTTTCTTTTGAAATGGTCAACGTCCTGGACCCAGGCTGCTTCAAAACTTAATGGTATTATTATAATTATTCGATTGCAAATTCGACATGGAAGCACGGTATATGGGATTTATAGATCATTTCAATACCAAACGATATGTCGATAAATAGTATAAATGTAAAGCGCTAGACACATTATTTAGGTTTTTAAAAATGTAAGTAATACATATTTTATTAAAATGTAAAATCGATTGAACATTATTTGTATGAAAATTGATTTGAAAATATTTGTGCAATGGTTATATCATTATGTTAGTTTAGAGAAAAGTAGAAAACAAATGTTTTTAATTACATTCTTTTGAAGGTTGGATCAGATAAATAGTTCCCGCATTCCTGCATACACTTTTCCGAAATAAAAATCTAGAGCACCTTGAAAAACGTTGGTAGAATGTGGCGTTTGGGGGGTGAGGAGTTGAGTTTCCGGGAGAAGCTAGGACAGGGAGTTGCTTTAATAAAGACACCCCGTGAACAAGACATGAATAAGTAAGTCCAAATTAGACAGATAAGTTCCACGGTCTTTAGTGTACGCTGGGAAAAGGTAACTTTATAAGGTTATCTGTACGTGGACCCATCGATTATTCTCTTTTCTCTTTTGAGAATAGAGAAAATATCGAGAACTCCTTGATATTCTTCACACATTCCATGAAATCGTGTCGCCGTGAAGGCAAGGACATTGGCGTCTGCAACGGACGCCACTTTGATCTTTAGTTTCAAAGGGAGCGCCTTCCAGAATACCTAATAACGGTGGACGTTCAATGGTCACTGGAAAAGTCAAATTCTTGTTGAAATCAATTACACGGGAGCGATTGAAATATTAAACCGGCTTGATCTTTAACGATGTTTTTCCGTAAGGTGGTATATACTATACCAAGCTCCTTTGTAAATCAGTGTTGTCCTAATTTGTAAATCACTATACGATGTAGCGCTTAGAAAATACATAAATCAATAAATAAATTTTCAACCTTTTTTTCGTACAAACTATAATATAGCAAGCAACCACAAGCACTGTTTTTGAACAAAAGAATTAAAAAAGGCATTTCAGTATAAATATTGTAATACAAATAAAATTTACTTTCAGCAGTTACAAGTTTTAAAATGTGGGTCTTTTGAAGGATTATGATCTACATTCCCAACATCAAAGGGCAAGGAACGTAACAGTTCTAGAAAGATTTAAACAATTTCATAAAACACTTTACAACACTGTTGACATAGTATCCTTTGACATCAAAAGTCGCATATAAATATTTCACTCACTTCCACATTATTAAACACAAATCAAGCTCCAAATATGTACGCCGCCAAATATTCAAGTGTCTCTATGGCAAAGAGTCTATGCAACATACAACCAGTGGTGTATTATTATTATTTGATTACAAATTATTTATAGACATATTTAAATCACTAATTTTTAAATTTACTACTCAAAATTAAGATAATTTTACTTTCGGTTATCAAAATGTAAGGTGATTGCACTCAGTTAATTTGTTTGCCGGACAAGGAGTAAAAGTACCAATGGCACCACACTCTTGTTTCCTTTATCCGAAAAACAAAAATTTTAAAATGGAAAAACAAAACAATTGCCGGGTACGCAATCGTTATGTTTGTAATGAATCGAAACGCACTTACTAACCTAGTTTGATACTAGGAAAACGCTCAGTTGGACGCGTTGTTGAACGAGCACCGGTACGTGCAACATGACCCGAGTACGACATTCCCATAAGGCCCACCACACAGTGTAGGCCTAACTGGATATTGACATTGTACACTATACTATTCCAACATCTTTGCATTGTACTAATTCACGTCATGCCTTCTAAAGTGTATCTTTGTATCTTCACTACCTCCTTCATTTTTAACTTCATTTTTCGAATTATGATTACCAATAAGTCTTTAACGTCTTGACCGATTTAGCTGAAAATTTGAAAAATAGGAGAGAATGGTGTACTTATTAACCCTGCAAAATTTCATAACGATCGAAACATTTTTTTTATTTTTTTATTTTTTTAATTTTTATTTTTTATAACCAACAATCGGATTTTGTTCAAAAACTATACAGCAACCCGCCTAGGTGGTATGTACATGTGTAAAAAATTTCAGTTCGATCAGAGAAACGGTGCGACCTGTATCGAAGCAGTAACAGAAAAAAAAACAAAAAAAAAAACCAGACATTCGAGCCATAAGAGTCAAGTGGAGACGCTCGCTACGCTCGCTCAATAAAATGAAACATTTTACAATAACATAATATCAAAAAAATTTAGCGTAACAATGTTGCTCACGCCAAACATTCCATCTTTTCTCATTTCATTTCGAGTGAGATAAATATAGCCTATTTTAAAAGTAAGATTTATTGTATTATCACATTGTTATTAAAACATCAATCATATTCATATTTCGTACACAGGACACACACATTTCTCGAAAATCAATACAAATAAATAATTGCACGTGTAATTGAAAAGAATTAATTGTACAATCTGCTTATTATTGTTGTCCTCCATTGAAAATCAGTTTTTATAACTGAATAGGATAGACGCTAAATAAATAAACTAGGAAAACGCTCAGTTGGACGCGTTGTTGAGCGAGCACCGGTACGTGCAACATGACCCGAGTACGACATTCCCATAAGTCCCACCACACAGTGAAGGCCTAACTGGATATTGACATTGTACACTATATACAATTCCAACATCTTTGCATTGTACTAATTCACGTCATGCCTTCTAAAGTGTATCTTTGTATCTTCACTGCCTCCTTCATTTTTTAACATCATTTTTCGAATTATGATTACCAATAAGTCTTTAAGTTCTTGACCGATTTAGCTGAAAATTTGGAAAATAGGAGAGAATGTTGTACTTATTGACCCTGCAAAATTTCATAACGATCGGAACATTTTTATTTTTTTATTTTCTTATTTTATTTTTTATATCCAACGATTGGATTTTGTTCAAAAACTATACAGCAACCCGCCTAGGTGGTATTTACATGTGTGCAAAATTTCAGGTCGATCATGAGAAACGGTGCGACCTGTATCAAAGCAGTAACAGAAAAAAAACAAAAAAAAAACAAAAAAAAAAACAGACATTCGAGCCATAAGAGTCAAGTGGAGACGCTCGCTTCGCTCGCTCAATAATAAATAAATAAAAATAAATAAATAAATAAAAATAAATAAATAAAATAAATAATAAATAAATAAATAAATAATAAAATATGTGAATGTGAACTCTATATCAGCTATCTTCAAACAACATTGATTTCCGGTCTTGACAATTTTAGTTATCGCAAATACCAATGCTCTCATAAGGCAAATTGAACAACATATATTATTTTCTTTAATTAGCTTACAGCAAGCTCTCCTGAAAAGTTTCGCATCATAAGTATATTTTTATATGTAGACAAAATTGTTGGCATTTGTCAGTTACTAGGCCTATCCTTAACGATTTGATGATGTACAGTCCTCCACCGCATTGTGAAGGCACTGCTTTTTGCTCATTATTATAGAAATTAATTATACATTTAATTTTCAATCGGTACTATGTGCTTGATGTATAAGTAGTAGCAAAAGACGAAATCAAAAAACCTTGAGACTGCTTTAAAAATATGTTAACGTTATAACCTTAAGAAGTGTTGTCAAACCCGAATCAAAGACTTCTTTATAATAATAATATGTCTTGCTTAATTGAACGTAATTACGATGCATGTGAGTCGTGGCAGAGGTAATTGCTATTCCATGCATTAAAACACGTATTCAAATGGTCTATGTTTTGAGCCCTCATTTGAGTTTACTTATATGTAGGGACCCCGAAATTTCGTGAATGACTTTTTTCACTAACTAATGCCAAATATGACTGTTTTATTATTAAGTAGCGAAATAAGGCAATAATGACGTTTTTATGCTAAATTAGAGCAAAATCAGGAACTTTCCATAATTATTCTGTAAGTTTTAGTCCAAATTATGCAATTATTTTGACAATTGGGCATTGCAATCAACATTTCTTGTTTAACTTATAGTTGGCACCATTACAGTTGAAAATAAAATTAACGAACACGCCTAGCTAATTTTAATTATTAGTAATTAAGTTAACTTTAAATGGCCTAAATATTCGTTCATGTGTAATATTACGTGTTCATTTCGCTCGAGGGTAGCGATTCCAGTGCTATTTTTTATGACGAATGATGCCTTTACCTTTAGTTTATATACTGAAATTAAATTTTTTTTATAATGAAATGAGATCTTTTTATTTTCTATATATTTCTCGGGGTCCCTACCTATATGGCATCTGGATGTGCTGAACATTGAGTGGTTAAAATCGGGGTTTGTGCTGAATAACCTAACGCTCGATTCGATTTATTATTTGGGACACGCCAATGCACTCATGATATTCTGCGGATTTTTTATACGTTTATGTTTCATCCCAAAATCTGAAATTTCAATGTTTTCAACCTCTAGTTTTTTTTTCGAAAATATCATTCTTTCAAATACCGGTAGTTGATTCTAGAATCTTCAACTGGACATTTCCGTTATAAAAAAAAAATCCAACTTTTTAATCCCGTTTTACAATTTTCTGTCGGCACACGACACGAAGGGAGGATGGGATTTTATTTAAAGTTTTGAATGCAAAGACGGCGTCACTGGCCGCCCAACATCAGCAATCCTCAACGAACAAGCGAATAAATCTCGAACCAAGTATGACAAGCACGAGGAGATATCGAAAACTTGGTTTTCAAATTGATGAAACGTCTTCTCAGACGACGGGGAGAGAGCGCGCTCGCACAGAATGTGGGCGACGGAGAACGAGGATCGTGTGTCGTGGAGAGATGGAGGGATACCATTAACTTTTCTTACATATTTCACGCCGGCCTGGACGTCGATGCTGATATCCAGCTAGCTGTTTGGCGCCATAGCGGGAACAACGTTCTTCTTGCTTTGGATTGCTCGTTCAAAACCATGAAAACTATCGACATTTTTTAAAAAGGAAGCAGTAAAGAAAACAATATAACAGTTGATATACATTATTTTTAGTTGATGTTTTAATTTATAATCATTCATTCATTCACTATTTTTGTTTCATTAACTCTATACAAAGCATTTTTGTATTTATTATGATTAAAATAAAATAACCATATGCAGGATATTTAAAAAACGTTCACAATCAGTGTTTCTGTGTGTAAATATTTATTCACATTACAATTAATTGTTTCATTCAAACGCTTTATTTCTCAATGTTTGTGTTAAATTATATATGTGTTTTTGTTGTTGCGTTACATATATATTTACGTGGTCAATAAACAACAAACAAAATAAACCCTAAAATATTCTAGCCATGTTGAGACAATATTGCAGGAGTAGGGCGTATCGAATCGAAACTAATCTAAATTTTACTTGGGAAGTACCAAGCGTTATCTATTACACGCACGGTTGCATCCACCCTTAAAACGGAAGCATTGTTAATGAAACTCCTTAGAGAATATCGAGACCTGTACTATGCGCGCTTTGTCAACAACCTGGGGTGTGACATTCAGAGTATCATCAAACATTACTTGGAACTTGGGACATATTATTCCATGACACAGTTTTATAACCTGACTACGAATTTGTTAACAGCAAATTAAGTGCGGAATTCTCTGATTGGTTGTTGTGTTGGGCATATAAACATAAATTATTTTGTAACACCCCCCCCCCCCCCCCCTCCCCATATCATTTCGTATTTTCCTTTAGGTGTAATTCAGTGCTATTATAGAAACATCAACAATAGACCTACGCGTTTTACCAATAGTTTATATCTTAAAACGCGTTATTATTATAACTATTACTGATGTCGAACTTTGTTAGTAGGCTAATATTAGTATATTGTAATTAAACGCGTGCATTTATTATGCGTTGTTAAATAACTGTACGCCAAAAAACACATTATTCCAGTAATCGATATACTTCCAACAAACCGTTCTGTTAAGTAAATTTTCTTTTACGTGCAACAAAATGGTTTACCATACAATCAAGGTGTTAAAAATGCGCACCTGTCTATGCAATTTCGTATATTAAAAAAAACTTATCATTAAATAGCATAGAAGATGTTTTGTTGTCTGGTAACAGAGGGTAACACAATAATTACTGCTTTGTGTAAATTCGTTTTAATTAATAATAATCACGCCATGTAGTGTTTATATGCAAGCGTTTTGACGTGCATGCGTTGTCTACAATTTGTGTCTGTAGAAGCTGTTATAAATGTAGAATTCACGCAAGTGTGTAATTTTTACATCACTCACATCCTTTGCATAACTGTCACTTCTGTCAAGTTAACTAATCACTTAAAATGTATCGCAAAGTTTGAATGTATTGCCGAGCAGGCAATAAATAATTGCGAAGTTTTGTTCATCAACGATAATAACAATACCGAGCCCTTTATCCAACAGTAACTTAGTCGGGTAACTTAGTCGTGTCGGGAGGTTCCCTGCACCTAATTCTTGGCTCCCGGGGAGCTTATCGAAGTCGATGCCATGCATAGATGCCCGATGCCTAGCCATGCCTGACGTTTCTCCCACATCATCTGTTTCTTCCTCTGCATCATCTACTTTCCCATCACTTTCTTCCTCTTCAATGTCTTCTTTCTCAGGGACCTCCACCAGTTTTTGCCACATTTTTCGGTCTTCCCAACATCTTTGATTGATATCAACGATATTGAAAAAAATGTGATACGAATTCGATATCGACTATAAAACTATATTCTTAAATTTAAATACATTTATTTCATAAAGCAGGACAATTTTTTCATCATAGTTAAATTTAGTTTTATTGAATACGTTTTTCTGCTTATGAATAACATTTTGCCAGAATTGTAATGAATAATTATTCGCGATTTTATGTTTTATTCATACTGATACTAATGCAATAATGAAACTTTTAAAGCAGGTGAATTTAATAATGTGATTAATTAGTTGGACTATACATTGCACGTTTAAATATAAATAAATAAATAAACCCGTTGAAGATGACTGAATAGTCGTCGAAATATCGTTACCTTCAAAGTTTTCTTTATTTGAAAATGTAACTCATTCATCACATTATTATACTGATACTGATAAAAAATTACTAGATAATATTATGTTCTTTTAAACACGTCTATCATAGCATTTATCATAATAATTAGCTTATTACTTTTACCTACATAACCTAATTCCAAATACACATTTACAAACGATGTTACATATCATTGAATTTCCCTTCTACAAGGATTGTTCACTACGTTTTTGTTTTTGTTGATCCTAGGGACCGAAGGGCGGGGCACTAGGCTTACTCAAGACGGTAAATTTAATCGACCCGGCACCTCCACCAAAACTAACGGTAAGCTTCGCTCCTTACTTGAGGCATTTGTCTGCAATATCATGTTTAAAACTTATGAAGAAACCTTCCTAGTTCTCCTATAACAGTTGAAGTAAAGCCAGCATAACATTATATTTAGGATGATAAACTGATATTGTATTTGAAACTGTACATAATCGTTGCTTCTAAGCAACTGTAAAAGAAATTTGTTAAAATTTGAATTTGTTTTCAAAGGTCAAATTATAACTCCATAATTATGTAATTAATCACTTCACTTTAACTAGGATACGCAAAAAAAGCATTTTAATTTTTAAATATTATTCATTTATTTTTCAGAATATTGCACGTTTAACATTCAATGTATACCATCAACTTTCTTCTTACCACCAAACTCTACATTTTTTTGAACTCCTAATGGAAAATGAAACTTTATAGGAACATTTTAGTTCAATTATAAACACTGAAAACTGAAAAATTGGCATTTTGTAGCGATTAAAAAATATATACGCCGATTTAGCATGAAAACACAAAAAGTTCAATTAACGTACTGTACCTCTAACTATAACATATCGCCAGAGTTAACATTGATGTTAGAAAATGTGTACTGAGAATACACAACTTGTAAAGTTCTCTGTCAAATTCATCACATTCCATTTCCCCTTCGTACTTTTCAACGCCACTGTGGCTTCTAAAGAGGCGTTCATTTCTTCGCAGTCTTTAACTATTTGGTTAAATATGGTTAAATGGTCTTTACTATAGATTAAATTCAAAAATTAAAATGAAGACACGTTGGAATAAAGAAACTTTTTAATAATTCAAATTAAGCTCAACTAGGCACTTTACAACAAAGGTTACATGTTGATAAATGTTCAAGAAAGAGCTTAAAAATCCTTGCCTTAATTGTGATTTGAGCCCCAGCTCTGACTGAGTTGTATTCAGCATTGTTTACATCGCTTGCGAGTAATAACCTTAATCATTGCTAACTGCGTCCTTGATGAAGCCAGAATCACACGACGTTCGCCTTATTTATTCCAGAGAGTGAAATTACTATTGTCTTACACTGTTAATGTGTTCTATTTGTCTTGGCTCCTCGCGGACGAAGGTTGCAGGAATTACTCCCGCTGTAGTTTGTTCCGGTTGAGCTTAGACCGTTGGCGCAGTAAATACTGTAATTCTTCACACACACCGAGCAAGGGATCGTTGTCAACGGCGCCCGCTGGAAACAGACGAAATTAAAAAACTTTTATCTTGGAAATAATTTGTTTGCCCTCGCAAATAATAACGGAGCATTGTAATTAAATTAAGTCGGGTGAGGTTGATATCAAACTCAATCTTGCTAGCTTAGGTATACATAGCTTGAGTGTTATCCGTGCTGTAACTCCTGCAGGTTACGTAGCCTCTGGCTTTTATTTATAATAAACCTCTATTTTGAGCTGTGCATGCCAATGCTGTTGCCTCTATACAGTCATGGAATAGCAGTTTATAAATCAAATTAATCAATCAATCAAAATTTGCTATTGAGGCACATATTCGTTGTCTACGATTATCCCAAAAGTATCAAAACAGCTATAAGTTATCACATACAAAGCGTTGTCGTAGGCCTAATGTGTGCATTTTACATAACCGTTCCACTAGTCTATAATATGTTGTTTAATTTTATGTTATACAGTTAACACTCGAACTTTTCAGGAGACATTTCTGTTCTCATTGAATGATACACCTTGTACTGGATGAATTCGTTCGTTTATCAAATCATTGTTTTACTGTCAGTACATTCTCACTATACTAAACATCAGTGCTGGGATACACATTTTTGTAGGTTTAAGTAATGTTACGGCTTTTCTTAATCTGGCAAATTTATAAACACAAATCGTAATATGCCGTCATTGTGCTAATATGAAGAGCCAAAATTAATTCTACGCTAACCTTAAATTAAAATTTCTTTCTAGAGACAGATTGGACTTTTTTCAAATCTTCATCTTATTCACACAGACTAAAAGTTTCACAGATATTCTTAAGAATCTCGAACGTTCTTGTAAACAATGTGAAAATTAGGATTTAAGAAGGGGAGATGAACAGATAATAGCGGATGTTCTTAGAGAGATACGAGGGAAATTAAAACGAGATAATTGAGAAGTGTTAAGATGGTGCGCTATTTAATCACTTTTAGTCTAGGTCGAAAGGAGTAGAGGTTTTAATTAAAATCTGTCAAAAGATTTTGTGGAATCCCTTTGTGTTTCTCGTATCCAGCACCCACATCGAGTAACAGCAAAGTTTGACGCGGGAATAATCATTTCGAGTTTTCTGTATTCGGGAGTAAAAGCCAAGGTCTGTGCATTGGGTTAGGTTCTTTACCAAACAAGACCCGAGGGCTCATTTAATATTTTGCTAACTCAAACAACAACTTGCCGATAAACAGTGACTACTCGGTAAGTTGAGCCCCAGGCGCAGTGCGCGTCAACTGGAGCAATTTTTACCCCTTGGGGTCTATTTACTAAGTTTTTGTCACTGTCGATTGACAAGTTGCTGTTTCATGTTTGAGTTAGTAAATACGCCCCCAGGTCGAAATAAGCTTTATGTTACTCGTTTATTGATATAACGGCCTAATATCAGTACTTCCAATTCACAATAAAACAGAACAATTTCCCGCGTGTGTGAGTTTTTTTGAATCTCTTCACATAATTATATATTTTTGGATGAGCGTAGCGAGCGAAGCGAAGATTCCATTTCACTACTCTGGAAAAAAATCCGTAATGTTTTTTTTCTGTATTTTTGTGTGTCTGTTAACACGATTCCGGCTAAAACGATACTCCAATTGAGATGAAATTGTATGTGAGGCCTTCGAAATCTCTGAACCAAGAACAGCCACGTTTTTAAACGCAATCAAAAGATTATTCTCAGGAAAATCGCAATTTTACGATTTTTTTTTCGATTTTTAATAAATTTTCTTCAGCTCATAACACCTACATGCTTTATCCGACTTTAATGATTTTTTCACAGAACCTTAATTTTATGAATTAAGGTATTCGTGTGAAATTTGAGCGCAATCGAAAAACTATTTCTCATGAAAATTTCAATATTACGATTTTTTATTTTTTTTAAAATTCCGATTAATTAAAAAAAGAAATAAAGATTAAAGTTAATTTTTAATTTAATTTACGTTAATTTTAAAAAATCTTCAACTTAGTAATGATTTTTTCACAGAACAACAGAAAATCCGCATAACACATGGCAGCTCAATGCACCAATTACGCTCATCCAACAACGCGGCGGGACTTAAGCGTTTTCCTAGTTCTATCATACACAATTAAACTTCTGCGTAGGTTCTGTGGCAGGTAAACGATTAGCCGCATTATATCTCCTGCTGACCATTGTTATTGTGTGCTATAGCAATATATGAGCAAGCGTTTTTTTAAAAATATATTTCTACGTCACTTGATGAATTACAATAAAATACATACATGCAAAACAAACTTAGCAGGTGGTATATTTATTATTATATTATTAAATATTAAATATTATTATATATATAAAGAATGGAAAGTCACCTGGTGCTGATAAAATTCACGTTGAAGTTATTAAACACTGCCGAATACCTTTACTCTTGTTTGTATCTTTGTTCACTTGTACGTGATTTGTTTGATTTCTTGCCTTTGCTATTCTTGCACCTCGCAGTGCCAGTGAAGCATAATGACTCGTTTTTGACTTTTGAACGTTTTTTTTCTCTCGCTACGTGGCATGATTCTTCTGTCCTCTCCTCAGTGCTTTCTGTGTTTAGCATTTGTGTTTCTTTGTATGTTCCTTTGTACGTGTATAGGCTGAAGAGGGCAGAATTGTTGCCCTATATCGGCCTTCCCATCCAAGGGGCGGGAAAATGTCATTAAATACAAATACAATAAGCTATCCACTTGCACATCTCTTCAATTCTGCACTGACTACTGGCATTTTTCCCTTCAAGATCGAAGCAAGCTATTGTAACACCGGTTCTCAAAAAAGGAAGTCGCTTTAAGGTGTCAAATTACAGGCCGATATCCCTTTAGACCAGGAGCTAATTCCTGTAGGAGCGATATTAACGAAATTGGCTCACCCCACTTAACATCTCAAATCTGACTTGACCACGTGTTAGTATGCACCTTATGAAACAGCCCCAGGTAGTATGTCACTTCGAATTGTGGTATACGTTTTTTTTTAGAGGCCATTTTGTTTTTGAATGTGCAATCATTGAAACGCTTACTCACTACTGTCTTTAAATGTACACAACTCTGGACTCGGTTAACCGATTTTAATTATAAAATACAGATTTGTAGGTGACTGTATGCTTTCCCTATTATATACAATCAATTTTTAATAAACATATGATTTCATTGCTAAAAATTGCAGACACAGCAAAAATAGTGTAAATAATTTTACAAAAATGTGATTCAAGCATAAATTCACAAATTATTTTGGTCAGTTAGCGCTATGTTTTTATACATTATTAGGATTTATAAAACTAACTCATGTACAACATATATAAAAAATATGGATTATTGCACGTTTGAGTATATAAGCGTTGAAGGACGAGCATTTTCAGTAGATTGTACGCTATTTAACTATGATTTTCATTTAACTTCATTTTGTCATTGCTCGTAAAGAATAACATTTTTAAAGTAGTTCCAACGAACAATACATGCAAATGGTAAAATTGAATGATATAAAAAATGCGATTTAAAGATTTTTGCAGAATAGTCGATTTTATGGAATTTTCAGTTTCAAAAGTGGAAAAAGTGGAAAAGTGCGATTCTCACGTGACAAATTTATTTGCTGGCACTTATAATCTTGGAAAGTATAATTTAAGAGTTTTTGAAGGTTCTCTGAAAACTTACATCTAATTCGGAGTAGTCGTTTGTCCTGGACAGCAAAGCAATTAACGACGACATGTTCAAACAATCAAAAACGTCCGAGGAAATGGTGCAACAATAGTTCATTGGAGGTCACAAGCATACAAATTTTGGAAAAGGTACTTTATGACCTAATGATCAAAAATTGATATGGTCAAATTGAAGATTCTACTCCATTAACTCACTGGAGGTCAAAAAATTAAAATCTTTATATAAAACAATTTTACTGTAAAAATTATATTTTTGGAATCTGTTTAATCCTCATTATTGGTTTACCATGTAATTATTCTCAAAAAATTCAAATTTGGTAAAAAATATAAATTTTACAGAAAAATTACTTGGTAAACCAATAATGAGGATTAAAAAGATTCCAAAAATATAATTTTTACAGTAAAATTGTTTTATATAAAGATTTTAATTTTTTGACCTCCAGTCTCCAGTGAGTTAATGGAGTAAAATCTTCAATGTGACCATATCAATTATTGATCATTAGGTCATAAAGTTCCTTTTCCAAAATTTGTATGCTTGTGACCTCCAATGAACTATTGTTGCACCATTTCCTCGGACGTTTTTGATTGTTTGAACATGTCGTCGTTAATTGCATTGCTGTCCAGGACAAACGACTACTCCGAATTAGATGTAGTTTTCAGAGAACCTTCAAAAACTCTTAAATTATACTTTCCAAGATTATAAGTGCCA
Source organism: Sweltsa coloradensis (assembly GCA_024449915.1). Classification (NCBI taxonomy): domain Eukaryota; kingdom Metazoa; phylum Arthropoda; class Insecta; order Plecoptera; family Chloroperlidae; genus Sweltsa; species Sweltsa coloradensis. The sequence continues at coordinate 57,495 of JAMZAV010000955.1, forward strand.
GCAAATAAATTTGTCACGTGAGAATCGCACTTTTCCACTTTTTCCACTTTTGAAACTGAAAATTCCATAAAATCGACTATTCTGCAAAAATCTTTAAATCGCATTTTTTATATCATTCAATTTTACCATTTGCATGTATTGTTTGCTGGAAACTACTTTAAAAATGTTATTCTTTACGAGCAAGGACAAAATGAAGTTAAATGAAAATCATAGTTAAATAGCGTCTAATCTACTGAAAATGCTCATCCTTCAACGCTTATATACTCAAACGTGCAATAATCCGTATTTTTTATATATGTTGTACATGAGTTAGTTTTATAAATCCTAATAATGTATAAAAACATAGCGCTAACTGACCAAAATAATTTGTGAATTTATGCTTGAATCACATTTTTGTAAAATTATTTACACTATTTTTGCTGTGTCTGCAATTTTTAGCAATGAAATCATATGTTTATTAAAAATTGATTGTATATAATAGGGAAAGCATACAGTCACCTACAAATCGGTATTTAATAAATTAAAATCGGTTAACCGAGTCCCGAGTTGTGTACATTTAAAGACAGTAGTGAGTAAGCGTTTCAATGATTGCACATTCAAAAACAAAATGGCCTCTAAAAAAAAACGTATACCACAATTCGAAGTGACATACTACCTGGGGCTGTTTCATAAGGTGCATACTAACACGTGGTCAAGTCAGATTTGAGATGTTAAGTGGGGTGAGCGAAAAAAAAATCCACAGGGTCTGGCTCCTGGTCTACTTCTACCGATCTTTTCTAAAGTCTTTGAAATAATACTACACAGAAACATTTACAACCATGTGTTAATGGCAATTGCTCCGGAGCAGCATGGCTTTGTGCGCAAACGTTCTACAGTAACAAATATCTTGCAATATTTTCTCAAGATATCGCTGATTGCATGAAAAAAAGATGCAAGTTGATGGAGTCTACACTGATGTTAGTAAAGCTTTTGACACTTTAGACCATAGGCTTCTTGCGCATAAACTAGAAAGCTTTGGTATCTGTGGAAAGATAATAGAACTTCTACGAGACTATCTTACTGGTAGAACACAATCGGTTGGTATTGATGCAAGTTCATCTTCATTCATTTCTGCCACGTCTGGAGTACCACAGGGATCGATTTCTTGGCCCACTTTTATTTACTCTCTTTGTAAATGACCTTCCATCGCAAATCAAGAGTGCAAAATGTCTGTTGTATGCAGATGATCTGAAACTACACCTTCCTGTCACGGATCAAATGGACTCCTTCAGACTTCTTTTTTTTTTTCTTTAGGACAAATTGTACATTTTATGTAACAACAACACAATTTTAGTGTATGTGTCCTTAAGCTAAAAAAAAAATGTTACTAATACTAATATCATGAGAAATTGTCATACTAGGAAAACGCTTAAGTCCCGCCGCGTTGTTGGATGAGCGTAATTGGTGCATTGAGCTGCCATGTGTTATGCGGATTTTCTGTTCTGTGAAAAAATCATTACTAAGTTGAAGATTTTTTTTTCAATTATTTAAAATAAATAAAAATAAACTTTAATTCTTAATTTTTTTAATTAATCGTAATTTTAAAAAAGAAAAAAATTGTAAAATTTTGATTTTCATAAGAAATAATTATTCGATTGAGCTCAAATTTCACACAAATATATTAATTCATAAAATTAAGGTTCTGTGAAAAAATCATTACAATCGGACAAAGCGTGTAGGTATTATAAATCGAATAATTTTTTTAAAAATCGAAAAAAATCGTAAAATTGCAATTTTTATGAGAATTTTTTTTCGATCGCGCTCAAAAACGTGGCAGTTCTAAGTTCAGAGATTTCGAAGGTCTCAATAAAATTTCATCGCAATCGGAGTATCGGTTTAGCCGGAATCGTGCTAACAAACAGACAAAAATACAAAAAAAAAAAAAAAAAAAAAAAAAAAAAAAAAAAACATTCCGGATTTTTTTCTCCAGTGTAGTGAAATGGAATCTTCGCTTCGCTCGCTACGCTCGCTACGCTCATCCAAATATGTAATATATTGTAAATAATGATAATTATTGAAAAGTAATAAAATAAGGTTCATTTCATTATATTATAGTTAATCAATAATATCAAGTGATAACAGGAATTTCTGTGAGTGTATCATTTAAGTAATCAATAAGATAATAGTAGGCTTTTAGAATTAAAATTTGTTTTAGTTCATGTTTGAAACGGTCATAGCTTGAAATGTTTTTAATGGATTCTGGAAGATGGTTATAAAGAGATTTATGTTAGTAGTCTGAGTTTCCTTGTCCAAGTTTTGTGTGATATGAGTTTAGCTGTAGGTGATTTTTTTTACGTGTGTCAAGATCATGGACATTTGCATTTACTGAGTAGGTGTGTATATTTTTTTTGATTCCTAAAATTGATTTGAAAATGTATGAACATGAAATGGTAAGGATTTTGTGGCGTATAAAAAAAGGTTTACAGTGTTCTGTGGGATCAAGGGAACAAATTGCTCTAATTGATTTTTTTGTATAATGAAAACTTTATTAATGTGGGTCGATATACCCCAAAATTCATTTCCGTAGCTTATATATGACTCAAATAATGAAAAGTAGCATATTTTGGCTGTAGGGATGTTACTTATCTGCCTGATGGTCCTTATAGCATAACAAGACGAATTAAGTTTTGGTATTAATGTATTGATATGATCGTGCCATGTTAGATGTTGGTCTATTGTTAAGCCTAGAAATACATTTGATGAAACTTGTGTTATATTTGAATTATCTGAAAAATTAGTTAGGTAAACTTGATCTTGATTCGCTGTCAGAATGGTGTCGGACATGGTTATTGAATCTTAATGTGTCAAAGTGCTTCACTATTTATTTTACAAACAAGAAGAAACAGCTACATTTTAACTTCTGTGTAAATAGTTCTGTCCTTGAGCGTGTTAATGAAATAAGAGATCTTGGAATAGTTTTTGCGTCAAGTTTGTCGTTTAATCAGCATAATATAAAAAATTAGTTCCTAAAGCGCATACAATGTTAGAATTTATAAATCGATACTGTGTGGACACATTCAGTGAACGAACATTACGCCGCCTTTACATAACTCTAGTGAGGCCTCAAGTTGAATATGCAACTCAAATTTGGAATCCAAACCATGTCACAAAAATTGCTGTTATAGAGAGAGTGCAACAACGATATTTCAAACACTTGTGCTTCAAGGCTAATAAGGAATACCATAGAGTAAATTATCTAGGTATGTGTTCTGACAACAATCTAAGTACCCTTGAAAATCGGAGGAAATTTATGGACATTGTTCTGCTCTTCAAAGTTGCTAATAACCTGCTTGACACGCCTCTAATTGAGTCATTAAACTACCATGTGCCACCAAGGAACACTCGAATTCATAAACTGTTTCATCTTCCCTCCAGCCGCATTGATGTGCACAAGTATTCGTGTTTAATAAGGTTGCAGGCTACGTACAACAATCTTTTATCATTGAATGGGTCTAATTTAGATTTGCACAATAGTAACATCCATCACTTTCGAAAACAACTAAAATAAATATTATAATCAACTTCACTTATGTCTATATCGCTCTGCTTTCCCATACAATTCATATTCCACTTTACACACTCACACAATCATTCATCATCAATCATAACATACAACGCAATACGCTCATACATACATACTACATACATACATACATACATACATACATACATACATACATACATAATAATACATACATACTTTACATAAATACATACATACATACATACATACATACATACATACATACATACACATAATACATACATACATACATACATACATACATACATACATACTTACATACATACATCTCACACACACATACATTCATGTTTATATAATTTGTTATAGTCATTTTTTATGTAACTAATTTTACATTGGATTGTTTGCGATTTGTATGTTATACTTTGGTAAATTACACTTGTGGGACATTTGTCCTGTTGTAATGTTGCCACAAACAAATAAATAAATATTTATATATTATTTTAAATATATATATTATTTTGGCATATTTTTGTAATTTGTGTTAATATCAATTTATATCTTATACGTGTAGACTTAAAAATGGGATATTTAACTTCACATCAGAATACGTCAAAAAGAAATTGTTAATCTTATTCACACAATATTATACAAGGTAGAACTAAGGAGTAACGTTGCTTGAGGTAAAAAATAATTTAAAAACAATCACTTACTCAGAAAACAAACATAATTTCCTCGCAACTGTTTCAAAATAGTTGTTAAAATTGCCCTGCAAACTCATAAACTCGCACAAGAACTGGAATTTACCCAATTGATTTAATGACAATGGAATTGGTACATAAGAATTTAGTTGAGTCAATCAGGCATTTTAGCTGCATAGAATAGTTTAGTTTTATTTTAATATAAAGTTTAAAAATTTAAATTGATATTTTGATGGTGATATTAAATAATATAAACGTTATTACCTAGGCCTGTAGCTTTTTCTTTTCTTACTTTATCAATGATGGTTAAATCCCAATACCAAAACAAAGAAAATATATTTTAGACATTGGTTGCAAAGCATACAGATTCTCAGTACTTTGAACTGACGTAGAAAGATTCATATTAAAGTGTGGAAATCTCCCCGAAAGGGAAGAATGATATGGCCGGGAGCCACTCGTGTTGGTTTCTAGCAGTAATTGTGTTTTATGCTAGAGAGTGCTGGGGTGTTACATAACATACATAACTAATCTCCCGGGTTAGGTGGGACCTGTGCCAACATACCCATCCAATATCGCACATATATCTCCCCAGGATATAGTCGGTTCATGCTTACGATATGCACCAACAGACAACTAGGAATTTGTATAAGAAGAAGAACAGTAGTATGTGGTAGATGGTGCTGGTCTATGGTGAACGAATAATGATGTTTGCAAAAACAGCAAGTAATGAAGATCGTTATTGTGCCTTTGTTTTAACAAATTTAAAACCCAAGTCTTAGACATGGAAAATCTGTAGCAGTTTCATTTATCCATTCTATTTTCTACACAGATAATTTGTGCATAAATTTAAAGGTAGAATGTTTTGCACTTTCTTTCTCACTAATAAATATAGGGCCCATATTCCATTTCTAGAACATAGAAGTTTTCGTTATGAACAGACGTGCTTGCTGCTGGAGTCGTTGGAGCTCAACGTGCATACTGATCACGTAATGCAATTTGATCATATTTGTAGGTATGATAAATTATTACAATTTTGTTTGTAATCAATTATTGGAGATAATGGAGAATGTACTTTACTTGTAACTTGGCAAAATAATAATAATTAATGAATATCAAAATCACAACTCATATCTATCAAATTATTAAGTCAGTTCTCTTGTCATTTACCACTTGGCATTATATGTCATTTGAAATAACACCATGTATTTAATTAAAAAAATGATATCAAGATGACCACTAATACCCTGAATCACCTCACTACCTCACATGCCCATTAAATTGCATGGTGTGATTGTAAAGAAGATACTGATTTTTACTAAATGCCTAAAACACGATATCCATTCTGTCAATTTATATGAGCATACTTATCGAAGTATTCACAAGTCAAACAGTTGAAGCTCTCAAATATAAGCATCACATTTCAGTCCGTCCGTCGTTGTTCATTTAAGTGTGGTCACGTCTTTCGATAAAAACCGAACAAGACCTCCGAATGGCAAGCATTTTGTTGTTGTCATTGCCTTTCATCGAGGATGATTCATAATGTTTTTGATGATCACACATATTTACAGATACCCGGCACCTCCACCAACAACGAGAAGTAAATGCACTAACATAACGAATCTTAAGTTGTATTAAAGGTTCGTTCGCCTGTGCTGCACTTTGCACTGAACTATATTGCACTGTACGGTGAGTTCATTTCAGTTCAGTGCAGAAGTTCATCGAGTGCAGTCGTTACTGGCGAACAATAAAAGCTGTAACTGGCAATTTGTTTTCTTTAAAAACGTAACCTTCTACACACTCATTCGCACTCGAAAATATAATTTGCTTCGTGGTTAACAAAATAAGTCTTCGATAGACCTATCCCTTACATTCTTGGTGCTGAATTCCTTCACTGTACTATTGCAGCGGCTCCAGAGCGCGTGCAGAAGTTCATGAACTTATTGCAGTCTGCACTTTTCAGATGAACGGCGACCATCTTCTTGCACGACTACATGCGAACGGTGAAAAGTGCAATAGTTTACATTCATGCAGAAAGTTGGTACTTTTCGACGAACGAACCTTAAAATATCTTCCTTAATATTCAGCGCACCACTGGAAACGAAGTTTGAACAATGTAAAGGAATGTATTATTATTTAATGTTTGTATTCTTATTTGACGATCTGTTTCTTAGCGTAGATTCGCTCCATCTTCCGTACGAGTGCTTGTCACATGTACCTGATGTCACGTATCAAACATTGTGAAGATTGGCAATGGAGTGTCCAAAATGAAACAAGGTTCCTTGAATGACGTCATACGACCTTGTACGTGGATCTCTCTCGAGACAAATCACGAGTAATGTCTCTGGCTCGCACCTCCACGGGAGAGCCGCAATAACACAAACCAGCCCCATCACCATCACGTGAGCGTGTATCTAAATGATATTCAACTCCCAACGTTCCAAGACAAAGCTTCGTTAAGGTATTATGAATAGCTAAGTGTACATTTCACGTCTAAACGCATAACTTATATTTTGGGTGAACCGTCAGAAATGATCTTAAGTTTCAAAGTTAACTGCCTTGAAATGCTAAGTCTGAAGTAGCCCTTACGGACTTGAACCCCACTTTAAGCCAGTTTTACTAAATTGCTCGCTCGCGTCTGGCGTTTAGTTGGTTTAATCTATGGAGATTTGAATTAAAAATCTCTTTAAGGTTTTGGTCAATGGATATGGCTGGTGGTGAAGTTAATGAACTGTAATTAAATTAGGCAAGATAAGAACCGTGAAGCGCTTGCATTCGTGAGATTCGAGTACGTATAATAGAGATTGCGACTTGGGTAATAAATTTTTGTCTCGGTCGTCTAATGAAATAAAATACAAGGGCACATCAGTATTTGTTGCTCACATTCCCAAAAAGCTATTGCATTTATTTCGTTGATATTTTTACAATATCTTAATACGTGTTTTCTAATAATGTTTTATTACAAATTAAGATCAGACGGTGATTTTGATATGTTACTTCTTGAGATTAAGTACCTATGTATGAATAACCACTCCATTTTCAGTAAAATTGTTCCCTTTATACCACACTTTAATAAGAATTAATATAATAATGATCCTGTCAAACTGTCTGCTACGCAATCACAATAATTTTATGATGGAACATGTAAGCACAGTATTTTAAAGGGGCAATACAAGTAAACTAAAATTGATCCCACATTTAATTTCAAGTATCTTAATTGTCAATGCTGTCGTCAGCAGAGAGTATGATTATTATTTATTTTATACCACTATACTTTGTAAACCCTCCTGAATAATTTTTATTTAAATTGTGTTTAACACACTTTAGTGTAACTTTTCCGACGTCTAAACTAGCAGTTAAGTGGAAATTATTTATTAAGATTCCATCAATTTAGTTTTTTACTTTACATGCATGAACAATATAATGTGATATTATTTAACACATCACAAACAGATGTTGGATTTGAAGGACCCTGTACCAACCTGAAACGGACAGTTTTTATCTACTTAATTAATTAAAAGTATTTTTTCTTTAATAAATTAAATATTTACAAAATTCCAGCCCTTCTGCTAATTTCCTTGCATACCTTTCGTATCCATTGCCTCGAGTACCGTGCGAGCCTTTTCCGGAGGCTTTACTCCATGTACAATGTTTTTATTAGTATTGTGTTTTATTATGTATATGTGCAATATTGTTTCAGTTAATTAAAATCATTCTTCAACCTCGGACGGTAATCTAATCTGCAGTTGTACATTCACGGATTGCATCATAATACTTCAACGAAACCACTCTTGTAAAGCAAAAATCATACTAGTTTTATAGGTATCTGAAATTGGTTTGCCTTAATGTAACAATAAAACAGTACTGATAGTATTTCACGCACGTAGCCAATGAAGAGTCTCGCGAGACGGCGGGAACGTGATACTGATGTATAGGGGGCTACGTTGCGGTGAAATGGGTGGCACTTTCGAGTACAATAAAGTCTCAGGTTCCATCCACGTAACACATATTTTACAGTCTCCCAATAACGTAGAACGAGTAAATTACTGGAAGTCATAAAATACATCTCTTGTATAGTTAAAAACATTTTGGAAAATATCAATTACAAAACTTTCTAAGTATGTTATTTTGAGAATTTTTTAGTGTAGATGACAGGCCACAAATTGCACATCATACTGCAATATCAGAAAATATATATTGTTTCTTTAATTTTTAATATACGTTTTTCCCCCTCTTTTATGACTATTCATAACTTTTACAATAATTTATAACATCATCATGTTTATGTCACCATGATTTACGCCTTTATAAACGTAATCCTTTTACTCCTTATTTTGTATATTTAAATTTTATCTATTTTTATCTTTTTTCGTCTATCCTATTTAATTAAAAACTCTGGTTTTAACATCTGATGACGGGATAACTTGATGTACTAAAAAAATTGAAAATTGAAATATAACACCTTAACAAAAATGTATAGTTTTAAAAATACATATAGCGAATCCAATAATAATTCAACCATACTATGTTAACAAGCGTCGCAACATCTAAACTCTATTAAAGTGTGCCTGAAATATCATGTGTTTTGACAACGTGGTGTAATGCAAGTGGTACAAGATATAATCACTTCGTCTCTGTCTCAACGTGGCAAAGTGCAACGTCTCGCTTCTCTCTTGATCTCCTCGTCTCCTACAGCAACACGACGTCCCCTCTGACAGAGCAAACACCTCCGAGTCACACTCGACCGCTCTCTAATGTCGCATTACATCGTACAGTCGATTGCAAGGAATCGCGGTTCACAGGACTTCCCACCGTCTAACCCCTTCGTTCAACTGTACCACCCCTCGCCTAGCAACCTTCAGCACACAGACCTCACGTTCATCAATACAAGTTTTAAAGCAACCAATAACTTTCGAATCGTGTATTTCCACATCTTTACTCAATTTTATGTTCGTGCCGGTTGTTCATGGCCAATTTTCAATTATTCCTTCCACCCTTCAGTATTCATTGTTGGGAAAATGGGTTGGGATATTATTATTGTATATGTAATATAAGCTTCCACTTTATTATTAAACATTTCAGCTTGATATGCATTCGTCCATACAATGCTTAAATGTCATCCAAGAACAAAACTTTAGACGTTCCACCGTGATCATCAATTGAAAATGAATGACATTTGATTTGTGTTGAAAATTTTTTTCGTGTGACGAAATGCGGGATGGTGGTTGTGTGTACAAGAGCCAATCTATCTCAAAGCTGCGCTGGGAAGATTAAAGTATCGTAATAGTTAAGATACTTTGCAATTGACTGTATAGACTCGGTGGTGTCTAGGACAAATACAAAGATGGCGTCTCGCTAAGGGTAAAACTCATCCTGCGGAACAAACACTTCTCATCCATCAACAAATTGCGCCCCCTAAACCCCTACTTCATTTTACCTACGTTACTTAATGCATTAATAATGCCCTACTCAAATCATCTGGCAGCATATACAACGATAAATTACTCCTTATTACGACGACTTTCGTCTCGCATTCACTATGTCCTAGTTACAACCTGATACATCGCCGCCCTTACGACTAGTTCCCAGTCCCATCCACCCCGCTACGAGTGCTTCCGTCGCGTGCTGACTTGCTGACGACGGGATGCACCCTCCCCTCGAACTATGACGGTGTCACCCGTCGCGCACAGCCCTCGGACACGTCATCGTCATCGTCATCATAAGCCACAGCCTGGGAGACAATGCAACCCGGAAACTGTCACCCAACCACAATAGCGCATGCCTGTCTATGCACGTTGCCCATAGCGGATGCAAATATACATTTAGATTAATGGGAATCCCTAGACCCAAATATGATTTCTTAAGAATGCAGTAAATACCTCTGAAAAGTTAGTAGAATGTAAGAAAGGCTTAATAAATGATCGGATTATTTTTTAGAAATTTTTTTGACGGGACATAACCTCAGAATCAACAATTGTATTCAAATTACTGGAATCAGTTGGTCAAGTTCAAAATTGAATTTTGAGCAGCGGTTTTTTGTATATTATTTCTACACTCCTTTATCTACAACCTAAATAAAATGATTTTTGGATTTATATGGTTTGTTGCGTTGCACAATTTATTTCGCCTGCCGGTACAATTTCAAAAATTTTGTACCGTTTAACGAAAAAACTGTGCAACGCCAGAAACCATATAAAACCAATCATACTTATATTTAGGTTGTAGATAAAGGAGTGTAGAAATAATATACAAAAAACCGCTGCTAAAAATTCAATTTTGAACTTGAGCAACTGATTCCAGTAATTTGAATACAATTGTTGATTCTGAGGTTATGTCCCGTCAAAAAAATTTCAAAAAAATTATCCGCTCTTTAATTAAGCCCCTCTTACATTCTACTTACTTTTCAGACGTCTTTACTGCATTTTTAAAAATCATATTTGGGTCTAGGGATTCCCCTTAATGAAAACTTGCTCTCCGTTATGTTCAATGTAATTTTGATTCTAATTACTAGATAATCAAATGAATAATAGGGCCTGTTTTCCTATCGTTCATTTTACTGTTAAATTGTCCTATATTATATTATCTCGTAAGTAGTATAATCATAATGATTATATCAAAGGTTGTTTTGGCAATGTTGTTTCTCTAGACTTATTTATACACACAAGCATGAAAGATATAAAAAAAGCACTTTTGTATACATCCGCATCAAAACGCTTTCAGAGGTACTGAACATTGAATTTCATAGGAATATAATATCTACATTTCCTCGATAATTCTAAGCTCGCGTAAGCAACGTGGCTCCAACTGTTTGCGAACAGTCCGCGTTTGATGGTTTGATATTCTACGAAACATATTTTGTGCTCAATAGGGAAGACTCACAAATATTTGTTATTATTCTACTATATTCAGGGCCAGTTTCTGTATATAAAATATATAACATTTTCTTTATTTCAAAAATGGTTTCAGTCACTAAAGTGAGCTTAAAGTTTTAGCGTAATGATGGCGGGAAAATAGGGCAATACGTCATAACACTACAACCAATCACCGTGTGGTCATTGAATAAACATCATTTTGGATGATTATCTTACTTCTAGAAGCACTTTTAGAATAAAATGTGTTTGTTGTATGATTATAAGAAATACTAATAAACAATAATTTGTATAACAAGATATAACATTGGCACATTTGTGTATACATTTTTAACGATTAATGGTTTTACGAAAACATTTACAAAGAAAATGTCAACAATGGACTTTTGTTTTAACACGAGCTGGTGAACGGCCGAGAGGTGAATTTAGCTCCGTGATCCAGAAGACCGTGGTCAATTTCATTCATTACCAACAATGTCTTTAGGGTTATGACGTCACATCGTCTTTTCACGATAAAAGCGCGGGAAAGAGTAAACGTAAAACTTTGTACCTCTGTGTGTTATAAAATACGGCGATGGTGTTATTAAGTGAATATCTACTGATTCTGTACACCAGCGCTAATATCTAAAACTGGTGAGACTTCCCTATTATGGCTACGTGCTCCAATAAACGCCTATATTTTCGTAATTTGTTCTGAATGATAAACAATCGCTTTTGATAATACACAGGTATATTTTTGTGTGTGAAAATTTCAAAGACTATATGCAAAAATTCACATCATTCAGTTGATAGTGGCTTCAAATGTTATCAGTGAAGATCCAAGTACTGACGAGCACACAATGTATAATACATTAATACTTATTAAAGAGGGAACAATCGCGCTTTACAGGGATGCACAAAACGAAACAAGGTAATTACAAATTCCACATCCACATGCAAATGCGTATTTTCAATACTAATTGAGTACAATACAATACAAATGCCAATGTAATTAGACTATTTAAACGCCAAAGGTTTTCTTTGGCAACACGGTGCTCAGAATACCAATACCACGACCTGCTGCTCTTTCGAGGAGTCGAGCGCGACTACAAATTAACCTAATTATTACGTCACAGCGACCAATTTGTACCATTTAATTCTAATCCTTACAAACAAAGGACCACTTAAACTAAAGCCCCATTAGTCATTGCTAAGCAATTACGAACGCCTCTATGATAATTGCGTAATATTATTTCTAATTTACTTTAACACCTGTCAGTGGTGTGTATTAGACTAATAAACCCCTAAAACAGATGACTATGTTTTTTAACGTTACATATTATTCTCTCCTACGATATCCTGCTGTGTACGAGATAGTGTTACATTGGCCTCACAGAATGTTGGCGGATGAAATGGTCATAAATCGCTGCTCATAGGGGCGGCAAGTTGAGGGATTTATTATCTTGGCTTTTAAGTGTCACTGAGTGCCGCCTTAGTGACAGATGCTGCTGCTGCTGCAGTATCCTCGGTGTAACTACTCCAAATGTTTGCTACTACAACTACGCGTTTTTTATAAGCGGCCGCTATCGCCATTTCATCAACAGCTAGCCATCATTTTCAGTCTAGATATTTTGACACACACGAAGAGGTCTAGACTTCAATTTAATTGGATATCTCTTATCCAATTTTGAGATTGACAGCAAAAGCATAGGTCAAGATAGTTTCTGTTCGTTCGCTCATCCAATATTATTCCATCCACATATACTTGTGTTGTAGAGTTCGATTTAAAGATAGGTTATAAGTTATATCGAAATAAAAATTGAAGCTATCAAATCAGATGCGATTCATTCTTCGACTGGTGGTCAGCAGTTTAGAAATGAAATCAACTTCAGCGTGAACGATACGTCTAGATTTTGTTTTATCTTAGAATCTGTATGTGCATGAAAGGAATGACGCCATAACCTTAGCAGGCTTGGCGTTCCCCGTCGTAATACTGGACTTACAGTGGTAGCTTTAGTTACCGACGTAAGTTTATATTGTCACAGAAGAGTGTGAATTACAGTGTATTTATCATACATAGAACTATTAGAACAGGTATTTTTACTAGGAAAACGCTTAAGTCCCGCCGCGTTGTTGGATGAGCGTAATTGGTGAATTGAGCTGCCATGTGTTTTGCGGATTTTCTGTTGTTCTGTGAAAAAATCAGAACTTTGTTGAAATTTTTTTTTAAATTTAATCAAATTAAATAAAAAATTAACTTTCTTTTTTAATTAATCATAATTTTAAAAAAGGAAAAAATCGTAATATTGAAATTTTCATAAGAAATAATTATTCGATTACGCACAAATTTTACACGAATATATTAATTCTTAAAATTAAGGTTCTGTGAAAAAATCATTATAATCGGATAAAGCATGTAGGTGTTATAAGTCAAAGAAATTTTTTAAACGAAAAAAGCAAAAATTGCGATTTTCATGAAAAATAATTTTTCGATTGCGCTCAAAAACGTGGCAGTTCTTAGTTCAGAGATTTCGAAGGCCTCCATAAAATTTCATCGCAATCGGAGTATCGGTTTAGCCGGAATCGTGTTAACAGACAGACAAAAATACAGAAAGAAAGAAGAAGAAAAAAAAACATTCCGGATTTTTTTCTCCAGTGTAGTGAAATGGAATCTTCGCTTCGCTCGCTACGCTCGCTACGCTCATCCAATTATTTACATAGAATTTTCGGACTTTACCGTTCTTCTTTAGACTTTAATTAACATTTTTAGTAATATTTTGAATACTGGAATAGAAGAAAACTTGGAACAAACAGCTAGTACGTTGCTCGTTGGTCTTGTGGTTAGCGTATCTGCTTCCAATGCAGAAGGTACAGGGTTCGCTTCCCGCCAAAGTCAGACGTGTTTTAACTTCTGATTTGGACTAAAGTCCATCAGTTCTTGTCTTAGGAGTTTGTAAACGGTGACTTTGGAGCCGTCCTAGCAACGAAGCACATAATAAATTCAGAGTTGTTCTGAATCGGCAATTGTTGATTCTGGCGTTGATCCGCGGGTGTTCGCACTGTCCATACCACTGATTGCTATATTTCATATTAAAAATATCGATCTTTGGTTGGTTATCGCTCACTCGTCGATTGCGTCGGGGCCTACAGGGTTGGCTTAGTCGCTTTGATTTACTGTCCCCCACTGAAAATCAGTTATATAACTGCGTGGGTAGACTCTAAATACAATTTATTTATTGAAGGTGCTGCACTAACGATTGTTGATTGACCTCCTGTCGTATTAAATATACCTAGGCTGATTATCATGAAAAGTATACATAGTAGTTGTTTAATTTTAATGTTTACAGATGAATACCTTTTGTTTGTTTTGAAGTTAAAGTTTGCTTTTAGAATTCTATAAATCTGTCACATTATCTTATTGTGGTTGATGGTGGCCACATCACTTTATTATGTTTAAGCAGTAACTCAACATCGTGCGAGGTTTGCCGCAACCAAATAAAGTAATTTATTTACTTTCTTTTCGTTTGCAAGCTCTCATCATACTAAATAATTATTTCCGCTAGAACAAATCTGTCACAGAAAAACTAAACTAGCTGCAATCATATGAATAAATAATGCCAGCTGCAATTCAGTGAAAAATACTTTATAACGTTTTCTTTCGAAGCATCGTTTTTTTTTACGCGGCACGTAAATATAGTAAAGCATTCACATTGAACACGAGTCAAATTGCAAATAATAAATGCATATTCAAATTTATGTGTTATAGAGTTGTGTATAATGTTTGAATTTACATATATTCATAGCTCCACCAACCAAAGGTAAAACATGTGTTGTTATTAATTTCATTTAGAAAATAATAAAAATAATTCCACTTAGATATTAAACATTTTGTGGTACTAAATGACAAATATTAAAATTAAAATAATATGCAGGCTTAATTACATTTTCAGAAACGTGTAACATAAAACTGACTCATTTTAAAACCAACACACGATGGCATATACATTTTTACGAAATGGAATTTTTCAATATGTATCAATCTTGCTTTAAAAATATGCATAACAGGAAATTTACACAAAAGAAAGTATGTATTCGCAAAATAATTAAGAGGGGAAAGTTGGTGTTGGGCGCCTAACTTGGCTGTCGAGATGTCTTATTGAAAATAACAAACCGGGCCCCCAATGATTGATGACGCGCTGTTTTAACTAAACACGTTCTTATTAGAATTGCTGAGTGACTGGTGAGACGGAACGTTTATTTACAACACGCCTAACAAACGGTGACAGTGGAATAACTAAAGCACAGGAGCTCTATATAGCTGTCGACGTAAATGTGTATATGTAACGTTGTTTCGTTTGGGATAGTGATGTAGTTAAGTTCAGTACGAAAAATACAATCACTTATTTAAAACGTAAATTAAAATTTTTTGACCGAGGCCACTACTTACATATAAAAACGAATTTTTGGGTGAAACTTCCACACCCATCATCAGGTTGATGTCGACGTAAGTAGTGACCATAAGTTTTTAATTTACGTTTTATATTGTTCCGGGGCAATAAGCTATTTTTATAGAATACAATCACTTGTTTAAGATTCCCCTTAATATTGCTGAACGACTGCATGTTGATTGTTGAAACCTCAGAACAATTATCAGTTTATGTGACAGAAAGTACAATATGAAAAGTGATTTTCTTATTATGACGCGCAATGCTCATATTTATAATTTGAGAATAAGATGCTATTAAATTATGGGCTACATGAACAACATGACAAATGCAACAAAATGATCAGAAAGTTTTGATAATCTTCTACTATAAGTGGATCTTCTTTCTCGTTAAATCATTAATATTTATTAAATGATTTTTCGTTTGTTTTATGCATAGGGACGACGCTCACTGAATTCATTGCTGACGGAAAATTCGGTTGTCAATAAATTAAAATAGGAATACTTAATAATATTATTTAAGTTTTACTTTATATAATACATATGTCGTTAAAAAATATCAAACCGAGTACAGGGTCTGAAATTGCAGTATTAATATGGGTGTGGCATTAAATATTGGTTCAGACTCCACCGATCACATTGAATGATGCATGTGTTGGGAGGACAGAGAACTTTGAACGTGCATTATTTAATTACCAACCTCTTACTGATGGATAACTTTTATCTTCGTCACTGCAAATATGTGTGTACATATCTGATGACTGTCTCAACTCCAGACCACATAAAAGAGCCTATTACTCACATAAACGTCGAGTTGTCGATCGACTGCGACAAATTTGTAAATGCCATGTAATACTCGGTGCGATAGTATTGACATTTTTGCGTGCCAGTGAAGTAAATGAAAGCCCTGAGGTTATATTTAATAAGTTGTCACATGTGTTATTGTATTTAGAAAGTTGTCGCGGCTGATCGACTATTGTCGCACGAGCTAGTAAATAGACCCCCAGCTAAAGTATTTGATTCGAGACATGACGAGATACCGTATTATTTCTTGGGTATAATTCGAGTAAATGTGTTATTAAGTTTTAACTTTTTTTTTAAGTTACACATATACAAACAACAAATAAACGTAATTGTAAGGCGGATAGACGAGGCTTAGTTTTAGCAGTCAACACTATTTGAATGGAAAGTTCATGTGTTAATTCCAATCGTCACTCGTAATGGCTAACTGACTGATTCTCGGACGAGTTTCCCCCGTCATTAATTAAATCATACAATAGCAGCACTCCACCGTGTTTAAATGGCACAACAGCTGGATGGCGTGGTATAATGAATATATTTGTCCTCATTAACGTTTTCAACTATGAGTGTTAATGTAATACTTGCTTGCGTGAATTTGATAAATTTCTATCTGACTATGCGATGGTGTAATAAATTATATTAATTATACATTGTATAA
Source organism: Sweltsa coloradensis (assembly GCA_024449915.1). Lineage (NCBI taxonomy): Eukaryota > Metazoa > Arthropoda > Insecta > Plecoptera > Chloroperlidae > Sweltsa > Sweltsa coloradensis. Next base: position 74,467 of record JAMZAV010000955.1, read on the forward strand.
ATTTAAATTCGTTACCTTAACGCAGCGCTCTAAACTATTCGTGGCAACTCACTATACGTATAAGCTATTCGTTGGAAAAACATAAGAGATTGTTGCAAATGTTTCGACGAATCAGTTTCAGTTTTATCCATATTTAAATTTGTTACAAATTGCACTCGAATATGAAAAATATAAATCACCGTTATTTTTCTTCATTTCGCATTAGTTGGGTGACGAGAGGTAGCCTACTATTTCAGGGGAACTTTTTCAATTTCAATTTTTATTAGGACAAATTGTACATAACAACACAATTTTTAGTGTGTGTCCTTTAGCTAAATCAAATAAATGTTACGAATATTAAAAAATGAGAAATTGTCATAATATATAATACATTGTAAATATAATAATCATTGAAAAGTAATAAAATAAGGTTCATTTCATTATATTTATAGTCAATCAATCAAGTGATAACAGGAATTTCTGAGAGTGATCATTAAAGTAATCAATAAGATAATAGTAGGCTTTTAGAATTAAAATTTGTTTTAGTTTATGTTTAAAACGGTCATAGTTTGAAATGTTTTTTTTTTTTGAAACGATGATGACATGCTACATACACACGTTCTTGCATGACAACTCATCTTAAAACACTTATGTGTTGAGTAAAAATATCTTCGGAAATGTGTTACGTATAAATAAAAAAATAAAAAAATAATTTTTTTATTTAGAATCTACCCACTCAGTCATATAACTGATTTTCAGTGGGGTACAGTAAACCGACCGAGTAAGCGACCAAGCCAACCCTGCAGGTCCCGACGCATTCGACGAGTGAGCGATAACCAACCAAATATCGTTTTAAAAAAAGTAATTAAATAAAATGACCAATCAAACCCGCTTGCAAGTGTTTTTGTTGACAACACTCATTTTAATGTAATTTTGCGACTATATAATGCGTGTTCAAACCAAATAACTTATGTGTGGCATATCATCATAATAATGGAAGAGTAGGATACCAGCCACAATGTATCCTACGACCTGTTCTTTCCTGGGTCACTTCTATTTCAAATGTCACTATTTTCTTTAAGACTTAACATGAAGCAAATTTTCTACTAGAAATAACTTCATTCGATATAACTGACGTGCTAAATTATAGTGGGAAATATACACAGAAATTTGTCACGACTAATGTGATTGATGATGATGATTATTGTTCATCCAATAATCGTTTGCAACTAGAACGCAGCTTTGTAGTCTTCCTGTTGTTACATCTCAGCACGTGACGAGAATAAAGGGGATAGGCCTAACGAGGTGGAATAAAGAAACCGACAATAAAGATGAGATAAAGAAGAAGTCCCAAGACAATGGCCCAGCTGTCGATATTGTGAAATAAGCCTAACTCAATCTTGGGGAGGGGATCAATAACGACGTCTCAATTGTTAGGGGTTTTGCTACCGTTGGTCACACTGTAGAAGATTTCACAACACACTATGCATCGTGATTTTACTTATTGACTACTTTACCCACATATGTACTGGAAAGAACACTTATCCTAGAAAAACTACAATATCAAACTTTGTATAGTTATTTTTGTAATTTTTCATAGAAACAATTATTATATTCGTATTAACTAGAAAATTGTGTAGTGGTATATTCTGTTTATTTATGTAAGTAGGAGGTACATTCTTTATATAAGTGGTATCAAACTCGTAAGATATCTAATAAGCTTCGCAAACGCTTTTTCAGGCGCGTTGTTGGTGAGCGTAATTGGTGCATGACTGCAATGACATGTACGAATGGTTCTAATGAAGATAAGTCAAAGAAAGTAGCAAATTTCATGAAGTACAAACAGAACGAAAATGCTACAAAGAAAAGCAAATATTGGAGACAACAAGGAAAATTCGGCCCAAGGACGCACAGTTCTTGATGTTTTGGTTAGTCAGCCCTGCTGATGTATGGAAGTTAGCGGGTGCGAGCGAAGCGAAGATCCATCACTACACTGGAGAAAAAATCCGGATGTTTTTTCTTTTTTTAAATGTATTTTGTGGTTGTTAGCACGATTCGCTAAACGATACCAATTTCGATGAATTTTGTGGAAGAGCCTTCGAAATCGTTTGAATTAAACTGCCACGTTTTTGACGCATCGAAATTATTTCTCGTCAAAATCGAAATGTTACGATTTTTTTAATTTTTAAAATTTCTTCGACTTATAACACCTATATGCTTAATCCGATTTTAATGATTTTTTTACAGAACCTTTATTTTATTAACTTTTATATTCGTGTGAAATTTGAGCGCAATCAAAAAAATTGTTCCTTATGATAATACAAATTTTCCGATTTTTTTTTCGATTTTAAAATTTCTTCGACTTATAACACCTACATGCTTTATTCGATTGAAATGATTTTTTCACAGAACCTTAATTTAATGAACTTATAATATAGTCGTGTGAAATTTGAGCGTAATCGAAAAATTATTTCTTGTGAAAATCGCAATTTTACGTTTTTTTCGTATTAAAAAAATTACGCTTATCCAACAACGCGCCTGAAAAAGCTTTCGCGAAGCTTCCTAGTTTAAAACGTCGATTACATATGGTTAAATTTTTCTCAATAGACTTGTAATTATTTATGTTCTATGTTAAGGCACCTGCTTTACAAAAATATAATTTTCTTGATTTGGAATATTTCATCATAAAATAGTGAAAGTTTCTACATATTTGCGGGAAACGGATCATACGTCACACCTTCATTACCAGCAAAATCACTAACGAATCAATACTCGCTTTCGGAGATTATTTTGTCTGTGGAAGCATATTTTGATATCTAGTAGGTTCTAATACCGTTACGCTTAATATTTGATTTTATACATTTAGTAATATCACAACGTAAGCTTTAACCGCATTTTAATTGATAATAAGTAAATCCAATTGATGTAAAACTTGAAGGCATCAACTGTTTTATTTGCCATTTGTGTAAGACAATACTTTGGTAAGGAGGAAATTTCATTTTTATTATCTGCCGTGTGTCGTCTTGAGGCGTGACGTATAGGCAGCCGTTTAAATAATGTCCAGAAATTTAAAATCAACTTGACTCTCAAGATATTGAACGATTTAATTGATAAAATTAAAAACGGCATATCATTTTAAAGACGAATATCTATATTAATTGTAGAGCATGAAAATTAGCGTTTTGTTATTGATGCTAATCAGTGAGCATAATTCTAAAACGCTACAAATGCTAATTTATGAAATAAGGATTTACTTACATTGATTGTTTAGCATTGTTCTACGTTTACGTGCTCTTTGAGAAATGTTCCTAAGCATAATTTGATTATTCCATTAAAATAAAGAATCCCCACATTGGGTTTTGTGAAAACAGAAATTAATGCTACAAATGCTTAATTTGGAACAATTAATTTGCTAAATAATTCAGAATATAAATGCTATTTTTTCATACTCTATATATTGTACATATTTTTATCGATATCTGGAACTTATGCAAATTCCCTATTAACATAAAATTTCACACGAATATATTAATTCATAAAATTAAGGTTCTGTGAAAATATCATTACTAAGTCGAAGAAATTTGAAGAAAACGAACAAAATTGTAGGGATTTAAAAAAATTAAAAAATCGTAAAAGTCGATTTTTATGAAAAATAATTTTTTGATTGCGCTCAAATTTCACACAAATATATAAATTCATAAAATTAAGGTTCTGTAAAAAACTCATTAAAATCGGATAAAGAATGTAGGTGTTTTAAGCCAAAGAATTGTTTTTTAATGAAAAAAATCGTAAAATTACTATTTCATAAGAAATAATTTTTAGATTGCGCTTAAATTTCACACAAATACATTAATTTATAAAGTTAAGGTTCTGTGAAAAAATCATTACAATCGAATAAAGCATGTGGGTGTTATAAGTCGAAGAATTTTTTTAAAAATCGAAAAAAATCGTAAAATCGCGATTTTCATAAGAAATAATTTTCCAATTGCGCTCAAAAACGTGGCAGTTCTAAATTCAGAGATTTTGAAGGCGTTTATAAAATTTTATCGCAATTGGAGTATCGGTTTAGCCGGATTAGTGTTAACAGACACAAAAATACAAAAAAACATTCCGGATTTTTTCTCCAGTGTAGTAAAATGGAATCTTCACTTCGCTCGCTACACTCATCCAATAAACAAAATCGTCAAATTAAAAAATATATAATGATTCGGTTTTCATATAGTCGGGTTATTTGTTCAAAACTGAAAGCAAACATGCTGATTAAAGAGATTATCTGTGCAATGCAAATATTACTTAGTGAATCCAATCTAAAATGTGTTGAATCAGTGAGCGTAAAGTTGCGGATGGTGCTGCCTTTTCTACTTTCACTCTATTTTAGAAAAAAATAATGTTTATTTTGTTTATATGTATCGATTAAAGAACTGAATAAAACTTTCCATAAAATAGTTTCTTTAGAAACTTGCAACATCTTAGTAGGTGATTTCTTAATTTCGTTAGTCGAGAAACATTCCCGACTAAATGGATGTTGGACTAAATTGTGGAATTGATTATTAATTTCTTCATTGTATTTAATATCAATATGATATTTCAAATTTAAGGCTTTTGTGGTCCGGTAAATTATAAATACAATTTTATTTTGTCGCGTCGAATATTATTTTATTGTTTTAACAAAAATTAGATTAAAAATAATATTGGACGCGGTGAAATGTCCCGACCAAATAATTGTATTTATAATTTATAATGTTATTTTATGTTTTGTATTTTAAATAATGCCCAGAAAATTGTTATTTTCTCTAGAGTGATGCCTTGCTTGTTAATGTTAATCAAAATAATGTCCAGTTTGGAAATATAACCAACAACAAATACAAACTGTTATTTATTCACTAAATACTAAATAAATAGATACGAAGTGAAAAATGCGTTTGCTTGAATGAGTAAAACAATTGAGGGGTTGATTTCAAAAACAGCCAATGTCCAAAATTACCGATTTCGAGCCCATACCATAAAAAATTCGTATTTTCACTGGGAATAATACTATAATAAAAGTTCTGGCAAAAACAACCTATGTCACACGTTTAAGCTTGAAAAACAACAGATTTCTCACAAAAACAACCAATGTTCATTTTTTTTTCGGCATTAAAGGTGGTTCAAGTAGGTGACAGCTATCCAGCTGTTATGTTGGAACTATAGATATATCATATATAATATCGTATTGAACTTTCTGGAAAATAACCTCAACAAAAATGTATACATTTTAAAAATATTCTACAAAAACAACCAATGTCCAACCGTTTCTTTTTGTCTTTCTGGGAAGTACTATGGCAAAATGTCATAGCAGAAATAAAAACTACTATCAAGATTCACAGTTAAAACCAAAAATTGGAAATTTAATACAACTTTTACGGATGGTATGAAGTTTAATTGATCTCTTGCAAAATGTGCTTTTTGGACATAGGCTGTTTTTGAAATCAACCCCTCAATTTTTATTGAAATCATTCGGAATTAACTTTTGATTAATATCCAAAATGGCTGTAAATTATTTCACTAATTTAAATATATTTAAATACTTGGCCACTTCGCGAACGCTTCTTATAGTCGCGTTGAAAGATCAGCGTATGTGGCACATCTCTCTGCATTTATACATTACAAACAATATAATAGTACAAATTTTCATAAAAACAAAATTGTTTGATAGTAACCAAGTTATAGAGCTTCAAAGCTTCCGAAGATCAAATGAAAATGTAATGTCCACAAAGCTAACAATCAGAAAAAATTGTATGGAAAATCTAAAAAATCGTGAAGTGAGATCTTCATCAAAAATCTTCCTTCTATTTAACCCAAATTCATAACATAAAATTTGAAAGGTTTCAATGAAAATGTTTAATCATTATTGAAGAAGTTATTAATTTTGTCTGGTGTATTATCTGTAATATTATAATATTGATGTCCAAGAACAACACAAAGGATGAATAGACATTGGAGATTAATTCTTTAATGGATTTCTTCGAGTTTCTTTTTTAAGGAACCACTAACCATCAAAAGATGTTATTTTAGCATTAAGTCCATACCAACTTCGTACAATGCGTAAACTTCATCCACACTAAGTCACATCCAATTAATGACGTAATGAACAATCTGGACCGGCGCCTCCACCAACTCACTGTACGGTTCTCAGGTCACCGGCACCTCCACCAACAACGCTCTCCCCTCTCTCTTAATCTCACCCCCCACACGTGGCCCTGCATAGAAACGCGTATTTTCACACCATTCACTTGACACGGAGACTTTATGTGAGCGAAGGGTGTGAAAGAAGAATCACTGTTGCATGGTAGGGTCAAGATATACGAAGGCCTCTACCTTTAAAGTTCTTATGCTTAGACAATACGCTGTTAAATGAGGTTTTTTAGGAAACAATTTTAGTAGATATGTTTATTCGTTTGCAGGCGTGAAATATGACCTTAAAGACAATAGTAATGCTTACAAAACACAAAAAGTTGGATATCAGCTATCAGAGTTCCAATTTCCGATGATAACATCACACACATAACAAAAACTTGTAGAAATACAGCCAAACCTTACACACTCAAAAGGAATGAGATCTAAAAAAGGGCCAAGCTCATCTACCCTTCCACATAAAACGTACAGTGTCCCATAACAGCATCCTCGAAAAGCTTGGCAAAATAGAATTTGCGATTATTAATTTAACGTAATAGTTTATCCAAGTTCTTTTTTTCTAATTAATTTAAACGTAATAACATGCAAATTCTATTTTGCCAAGCTTTTCGAGGATGCTGTTATGGGACACTGTACGTTTATGTGGAAGGGTAGATGAGCTTGGCCCTTTTTTAGATCTCATTCCTTTTGAGTGTGTAAGGTTTGGCTGTATTTCTACAAGTTTTTGTTATGTGTGTGATCTCATTACTTTTTCAAGTTCCATTACAAAATTATTTGCTAAAATATAATATTTTTATCAAAGTTGATTTAAATTCAGCAGTAACAATATAGGATGTAAAATATCTAGACCCGGATTCATGTACATCCTGGGTATAGGTGGTATAACCATGGTATAACGACGGTATAAGGACTGGACCCCAATTCTTGAGTTCGTGGGAGATGAGTTGAAAACGCAATTTGAAAACGAAGTCGTTTTCGTTTTCGAAGGAATTGGTATTCTTGAACGGTATCGTGGAAAACGTCATGGGTTGTGAGTTGAAAGCATTGATATTAATTAAACCCCTATAGTAGGCTAGATTAGCAGTCTCCTATACCTCCGCACAGGCGCGAGCGTAGCAAATTGAAGACTCAACCGGCCCATTTCAAGATGGCGATTTGGTGTTTTAATTTATGCTTTTTTAATGCAATAAAGTATTTTACTGGATTGTTTGATATGGTTTTAGCTTGTGCAGCATGGTATTAAACAAAAGAAACAATACGAAGTGATTGCATAAGGGAATTTAGTAATCATTTGGTGTTAAAGGCTAGTATGCTTACCTGTCAACCTGGCGGCAATCTTGAGAACTATTTGGCCACAAATCGCTCCCATTTGATTAACATGTAAACTGTCATTTTAAGATGGCTTCTAATTGTACCGGAAGTGGACCACCGACTGCTGGTCTAGCCAATTATATAGGATGTCTATGGTTGAAAGAGTATCACGAAATTCAAACACTTTAAAAAGATTTGCGTATAGCAAAGAGCTCGAAAAAGTTCTATATTTATTCTAGATGGCAGTGCCTTCATAAACGCGGGCCAATCGAAAGACAAGTTGTATGAAATGATTTGATTGTTGCAATTATGTAAACAAACAGTTGAGCAAGTTCATATCAGAACAATGTTGTGCTGGCATAGGGTTGGCTAGGCTTGTCAAACATGTAATGTAAGTATGAATTTTACTAGTCCTATAGCCAAATGGAACTTTAGACCTACACTTTTGCATTATAAATAATTTTCCACATCTGGGCTCGGCCAGGGACGGTTTCTGATTTGTTTTATGAGAGTATAATGACACCTTTTCTCGTTCCACACAAAGAAGAAAAATTTTAAATGTCCGCTATTTGTTTACGTATCGCACTTTCCCGCCTAACTCTGCTTATACCGTCAACAAGTGTTCAAGTAACTATGGTTACTTGTTGATTGTATGCCAAGTGTTTAAGGCTTATTTTAAAACCTTTATTTGGAAGCCTTCCAACAAACTTTTTCAACTTTTTTTTTCAAAAGAGACTATATTTCTATAACCTTAATGTCCATGTAAAATATGAACATTGTAGTCCCACCCGTCGGGGTCAGAATCGCGGGCCGACGTATTAGATGTTAGCAGTAGCAGTAGTAGGCAGTAGTAGGCAGTAGCAGTAGCTAACATCCTTAAAGTGATTTGGAGCATGTTTCAAGCCATTTTTTTCACCAAGAATGAATAATCGTACCCCAATAAAATTTGGCATGTGTTGTCAGGTACCTAAATCCCCTCGATTGTGATAGTTTTCAAGTTCACATCACGTTACATGACGGCTGGGTAACACCTCGAAATCACCCCAACTCTGCTTGGTGTATAAGGTGCTTGAGTGTGTAGCGCACCGCGGCTTGGCTGCGGCGCCTAACGGGCACCTACATTGTATTTTCTTTGTTTTCAATTTTTAAAATATGCGTTACTAAAATACCATAATATTGTTGGTATTTACCTATTACTATAATAGAAACTCAATTTCTTATATTGAAAGGAATGTATATATAAACTATGAAGTATTATTAGATTTCATTTCCCTGATCTTTTGCATGACCAATAAGTAGATTCATCCCATATCACACTGTAAGTTAAGAGTTCCACAAATAACAACTCAGACGAGCTAAGTGCACGTATGTACGCTTCTCTCTTCACAATAATTTCACGAAATCTCAATCAATTAGTTATACAGTTCTGAAATTCGATCTAATTATTCTTCGGACTATGGTACTACACCTCTTGATCCTGCAGCTAATCTAGTCAAGTTCCTAAATCTAATTCACACTGCACTTAGAAGGGCGATGTGCTCTAAACTCTCCAAAAAGAAAAACCTCTGTACTAAATAATCCCCGTCGTGTCTAGAATGTTGAACAAGTGTTCTGGCCGGGGCACAAACAGCGGAATGGTAAGTGAAATGTTAATCTCGCCCCACCTAAACCTTGAGCCCTGACAACTCCCGGCTTGATCACCTATTCGTTCCACACGATGGGAACTTGGAGGAGGAAACTTTGTCTCAAGTTGTAAAGTGCCTTGCTAATGGCTTTGATTTGGCTCACTAAGCGTCTACGCACGTGGATAACACGGACAAGTGTACGAAACTATGCTCAGTACGAGAACCTTTGGAACTCAGCACATTATTATTGCTTACAACGCAAGTCAAACGGGTCTTCGCCGTGATTAATTTGTCTGTTTGTTTGTTTTTATGTCTGTTTGTCCGGTCCCATGCGGCCGAACGACCAAACAGATTGAGCTGAAATTTTAAACAGACATCCGGGACCAGTTAACTGAGAACTGCTAACAAAATGAGCAAATTCCGTTCCGGTTTAAACTTACAAGGAATACTAAAAGAAGTCTGTAAAAGTGTAGGATTTAATTTAACAACAATGCTTTGTACTTAAAGAAATAATTTGTATCGAATAATTTTTTGAATGTCAGGCGGTGACCAGGGTGTATCGAATCTTGCACAAGGTTACCCAAAATTTTGCTCAGAGATTGAATAAACCCTTGCAATCTTTACTTGTATTTCGTACTGGCTAGTGGCTATGTTTGCTATAGTACTGTATATGCATTTCAAAACACGTTCTTTTTTTATACAATCCAGAACTAACAAAATCTATCCTGACCGTTACGTTGTTTGGACCCGGGTCTCCCACATTCCGGGTATAAAGGCACCTTAGCCAACTGGACTAGGAAAACGCCAAAGTCGTTGATTGATGAGTGAGCGAGTCATGTGTTGAGTACCCGGGAACATTTGCATTTAAGTTGATTGATATGTAAGGAATAAAATGATAGGGTTTTGAGTTCGGTTGGTATAAGGGCGCGTCAACTCTAAGGCCATAATGCGCCACTCTAGCCTATGATAGGTTAGGGAGGAAAGACCCAAGCTGGATCCAGCCTTATAGGTATTGGGAGGAAAGAGAATGTTACCGGGTACTCAACACATGACTCGCTCACTCGTCTAACAACGTCTTTGGCGTTTTTATAGTAAATAGGTAAAAATGACTATAACATGGGGATGTTAAACTCTTTTATATCATTCAATTTAAGTTCTACATTAAATTTTCATTTAAGTGCGTTTGACGTATGTGCTTGAACATTTCACATAAGTTAAATACAAAATAAAAATAAATTCATTTAATGTGGCCTTAATATTTTCTAAACGACATAATATTATTGATTTATATTTCAATAATATCTCTCAAATATTTATAACAATGTTACATTTTTGTAGTAATGACTGTGGCAACTTTGTCGTTTGATAACGTTGATTGAGATGCAAGCCTAGGTCGTTCTGACTTATAGTTTAGCTCTAGAGGCCAGATTGCACATTAATAATTTAGAAAATATTTGATTGTTGATCGTCGTTCATATACTCAAAGCAGTCTAGATATTAACTTTCTTATTTAATTTTATTACGGATGTAGCATCTTTATGTCAGACAAATAAAAATTTAGGTTTGTTTTGTCCCAAGGCCTCTACAATGGCTTATTGTCGATTCACAGTGCTGAATTGTTTCGTGCTCAAGTTATCAATTTCTAGGGGAATATCTATTATTTAACAAATAATAGATATGATAGATTTTAAAACCATTTCATGAACCACGTCAATTAACAATGAGACGTTAGCAATATCCAATCAGCCAATCAACTTTTTGTTTAATATTTTCGAAATTATCACACAATATATTTTGTATTTATTTAACGATTATCCTAGTGAGTTAAACTAACTGTTTTTACACGATGTATATTACACCTGTTGATTTTAAAACACTATAGATATTTGTAAATGAGAAACGAAAGAAAATAATGTAATATGCTAATTACATAGTAATTTTAAGTTCCTACAAACACAATACTTGATCTAATTAAGAAAAAAAAATACGAAACACTATTCCTCTTCACTACCCACTGATCCGCAGCATAAACCACCCTTCGTATAATTTGACGAAATCGTTTTGTTTTGCATGGCTGGGTTTCTGGGCCGCCCACGATGAAGACGAACTGGGTGTAAAAAGTCAATAAGTCTCCGTAAAGAAGATTAATGAACACTCGACATGGTCACATCAAAGGAGGGAACATCTTGTGTTGACGGAAGTATGAATTTAACGTTGTAGATTGTGGAAGGAAACGAGAGGGTTATAACGTCTCCTACGCCTGGAGTCTTAGAAACGTCTTAAAAGCTTTGCCCCAACAATATAGCACGCATGGCTAGAGAGAGATACACGAGCTGTGGATGAAACTCCTAGAAGCTTATTATTTTTCTTTCACTCTCAGGAAATAAGAGAAATACACATTTTAAAAATAATGCCTGTACTGTGTGATGAGAGTGATGTAATTAAAGATTATTAAATGGTGATACTTTTTATAGGCCTGTTAATTACCCTAGTGTTTATGAAACATGAAATATCTGTTATTTATTAATAAAAAAATAAAATCCATAGGCCTATCGTAATTTGTAATCCCGGCCAAAGACTTTGATTTATTTTTTTGTTTGACATTAATTGTTCTAATTAATTAATTCATTAGTTAATTGTATTAATTTACGTACAATTCTAGTTTTCGTTTTTGCTCTACATTCAACAAGTTGTAACGATTGATTTTATAGCTTCCAGCCCTCAGGTCTCAGATTAAAATCCGTTCTTATATCATAAGACTTTAACTGATACAAATGTTTTATTTACCATTGAATTACAATGATATGCCACCTTATAACTACGCATGTACAAGTTCCTTGAAGTGTAAATATCGCTGGAATACATTTCTGGTGGGTATTAATAATGTATTTGAGGTGGTTAATTAACTATTTATAAGGTATGATATGATGTTAAGTGTATATTGCGGGGGTGCATTTAAACAGGCACTTTAAAAACGACGTAATATTCCATACATAAATAAGTGTAAAACTTACGATGCAATTAATGTTAAAGCTGCACTTTGTAGGTCAAGAAACCATCTTTGTGACCCAACCCTGGAGCTGTAGGGAATTCGTCTCTATGAACCAGATTATCGAACTTGTCTGAACATGTTGTAAGATAGTTTGTAAAGTGGTTAAGATAGCTATACCGTGCAACGTCCGGCTGTAGAGGAGTCTCCTTGTTTAGATTTGATCATCGACTGAAACAATGTTGGATGTGCAGTAAGTTTCTATTGGTATGCTTGCTCTTGCAGCTAATATAACGCATTGGAGGCACTTTCAGACTAACTTTGTTGCACTTTATTGACCTTGAAATGATTTTGAGTTATACTTAAGACAATGATTTTGTCATTTATGCGATAAGTTACACGAAACTAACATTTATAATGGTCTCGTTGTGAGTGCAAAAACAAGATTGAAAAACAATTACAATGAAGATCATCCATTAAAGATTGATGAAAAACACATTCACCTTCGCGGCTTCATTCATAACGTTTTGTTAATGTCGTATTACTTCGTTGATGACACGAAACATTTATAAGCTTCCAAACGTGTTTCTTGTATAATAAAACACTCGCGATCTGCATCTCTCCAGTTCGGCACAGACCAAATAGCCAACAATAGGAGGAGTATATTACGTCATCGGTTGTGTGACAATCGGACGTGAGGTTTTAGGGGGGTGGGGGGTGGTGATGTCCAGCACGTTCAGTCCAGGGGAAGGTGTTTATGGTAATCGATGAAGCCGGGGGTGGGGGTGGACGGCCGGGGTGGAATTGTGAAGTGGAGCCTCTAAAGCCGACACTTTCGTCCTAATATAACCAAAGTGACACACTATTTTGAGGTATCAGCGTTGTTCAGAAATTGGATAGATATCGTTGAAAATGTTGACAAGCGAAAAGATTTGTGGTTATACGGAATGTGATTGGTTACCTACCTCTTATTTGTACACGTGTGCTTTTAATAATCACTCACATAGTTATACCGAACGTTTTTTGTACCGGTTATATATTTTTAAACCCCAGTTTAACGAAAGCCGCATCTTAGAAAATAACAAATATTGAAAAATGAACAAATAATATTACATGCGAATGTTCAGAACAGGTCTTCATTTAAAATACAAATTCACTTTCAGGAGTTATTTGTTTTTTGGCATTCTATATTCCAGATAAATGGAATTGTTTTATTGTTGAAAGAAAAATAGGAAAACCTTAAAAGAGAGTGTAAGGATAAACCTGATAGAAATATTGAAAAGTACTCTTTCTTTGTTTCACAGTAAAATCCCCCTTTCGAGCGTGCAAAGAATCTTGGGCAGAAAAAAAGAATATCAACACAACTGAAATGTAAGTTACATGACAACAAACTATCCATTTCACAAATAGGCTTACATGTATTATAATCTATTAATTTTTTTACAACACTTAAATATCAAAGGTGTTTATTTTCGTTTAGACTATATTTCTACACACCACTTGTAACCACATTGCATAACATAGTTTAGTCGATACTTATGTTTAATTACACTTTACCTAAACTATCATGCCTTATTAGTTATAAACTAATTATATTAATCAACTTATTGAATTAATTATAATAAGCTTTAACGTTCAAAGACTGGCCTTTCATTCTTAAGAAGACAGGGTATAAAACCAAAACATAATACATAAAAAACACTATAAAGACGAACAATTAGAAACACAATTCACACTAATTAACATCAAACATAAAACAATGAAACATATACAGTACATTAGAGTAATAGAAATGGACCACGAAAGTCCAAAACTACATAAAATGTTATAAATATACACAAAATAGTATTTATTTTGACAAGTGCCCAGGCAGATAAAAGAAAAACAGCAAATTGGCAGCTTACCTTTCAATACTTGACACCGTCATGGTTACCCATTATTGAGGCATATAAAAGCAAAAGAGTCTTCTCACAAAAATCGAAAATGAGCCAAATACACCAAAATAAAGCAAAAAACAATGTCTGTGGCACGATTGAGTCGTTTAGTTTCAAAAAAAAATTTCTCCTGTGTATATTTGACAAAGAAAAACATGCTGAGAAGCAAACAAATCTTTCTCATGACCATTTAATGCTAACTGTTTTTTTAGGGGTATGGTTTTTGTCATTTCCCAACATTTAAGAAAATGGAGAAAGACTCTTTTGCTTAATGCCCATTTGTAATACTACTCACTACAAGATTCGTAACTTTTTTTATAAAGACGATCTAAGCAAAAAACTAATTCCGATATTCACATATTTTCAAAGTTTTACCGTGATTTATCTTGAAGTATTGAATTGGCCCTTGTATCAGTTTAAAACCACTAGGTCGATGTAGCGATTAAGGTCTATGAGAAGCATGATGCGATTATTCTGGAAATCTTTTTTATCCATAGCAGAGACGGTTTGATTTAACTTTGAATACAAACATTCAGAACAAATTTTACCATAAAAATTTAATCTTGGGCGTCGTGCTGTGCCTATATGTGTCGCATGGACATAAAACAAAACTAGCTGGTGTAAAATAAGAGAAAAGGGAAACAGCTATTTGCATTTGCATATCTATAGACAGTAATGTGTTATTCTATCAATATTTCAAAACACTTACAGGGAGATCCATATATTTCTTTTTGTTCTGTGTTATTTACAAATAGAAATCGGCTATTCATGTATTATAAACCTAGTCGCATATCTTGTAGGGTTATGGGTATATATTTTCCGGTTAGAGTGTCTCGATGGAAGTGATCTAGATCCACAGCCAAAAAGCAAAACCTAGGAAGAAGTTGCATGTAAATATAGTCTGAGTAATACGATTCTATGGAACGCTGAGAATTTATTTGGAATACTTTAATTTATAAATATTTTTAACGCACACAATGTTTTACAAGAACTATTATACATTTTGTATATTCTTAACCGGCACGCATATCTATTGAGGACGACTGTATATTTTCTTTTTTGAAGGAGATAAGGTCTGGCAAGAAAACGCCTTGAATACTAAAAGCTTTCTTCATAAAGACAGAGGTGCGATATCACAATTTCCCAAGAAGCCATGGAGACATTTGGAAGTAATATTTTTCAGCTCGTTTCTTTGCGCAAGTTGCCAGACCACCATGACGTATGCAACGTACGTGGTTTGGAAGAAAGAAAGAAATATCAAAATATATTAGTCAGATTTCTTTCTTGCAAACTGTGGAAGACAGTTTTCGCTTGTCTGAAGAGGAGATTGCTAGAAGCTGGCCATTTCTCTACGACGTCACAGCAATTTAACCTCTTGAGCACTGTTTACGAGCAAACGCGGCTTACTGTATATTCCACTGACCTCTTGAGGGGAGTCCTAATTAATGTTTCATCTTGTTAAACACAGAATACAATGTGTCTTCCATGGTATCCGCGCTCTCGAGAGACAGACTGCTCAAAGTTTCCACTTGACAACGCTGGTTAAAATCATGTTTGTATTTAGAGTGTTTGTTTAGACTTTAGAGTTTTTATTCGTTTGTTATTTGTTAGACGAGGGAGCGTAGCGACTAAGACTATATTTTGATTTAAAAAATAGACAAACGCCATTGTCGTTAAACGAAGTTTCACATTTTTAGCGTTATTTCTTTCTTGTACATTTTAATAACAGTAACGGGATTTGCAGTAATGTTAACAGCTCTCACAAATTTGTTTCTGATACTAATGAGATGATTTATACTTTAAGAGCAAATGATGGTTAGATGAAATTTTTTTGGACTTTATGCTGTACTTAAATAATTAAATAAATAACATAGATTAAAATAATATTTTGACGACTCAAGTCGTCTTCTGCTGGACCTAACAATAGTATAATATTTAGAAACAAAATTTAATTAAATACTGCTATCTCAACATGACATTTTTTTCTTAATTTTAGCGAAATAGGTTGATCACTGAACCGAACGTGGAACGTATAACGAAATGAAAAATAACACATTTTTGTTATCGTAACGGAGATCGGGAGATGTGATTCAAATAACGATGAATGTAGCCGTTCTCGAACCAATTACTCTAATCAATACAAGAACTGTTGCTAGCCAATATTTATTTTCCCTCTCAACAGCGATCATAAAACATATATAATTATATGTTATACGAATTAATGTTTTCGAATGACGCCGTCTCATACGACCCAGCCACGCCCCACACCACTGTTCCCTTTAGCTCGGCTCTGCATTGGTGACTGTTCCAACACGGAAACATCTTATTTATATTAATTGCTGTCGTGTTGGCGCAATACCACATGGCGCTAGTATTGTTTTCATTCCATTTTTCACAATATGAGGTCAGAACCGAAGTTGCTGCGCTCATTTCCTCTTTGACATCGGGCTATTTTTATTCGTCCAACTTTATTAAAGTTATTTTAATGTCTTACCCGAATGCAATTTCGTATCGTTGTTGACTCCTTAGGGATAGAAGACATCAACCGAATACACTTAGTTGTTGCTTAAGGCAAACGTACTTTTCTAATAAAACACAAAGTGTAATTGATGTAGAGAGCTTTGTCATTATTATTTTTGCGGAGATAACATAGTTGTGCGGACGAGATAGAGCGTGCAGTAATTTTTCATTGTGTCATTGCTAAACAAACTTGTGAATCTCATTTCGGGGAAGGACATCCAAGAATTGTGCGCCTATGTGGCCCGGGCGTAGGATGCCACCTCGTTTCTCACTGTTGCCCCCTTCCCCGACGACCATCGTCAACCACTTGAACACCCCCCACCCTCACCCCTCGCCATAGTAATATCATCCCCATAGCCGAGTTAACTTTTGGGGTTAGCCGCAGAAATGATATTGCTATTGGTTCAGAATTTATTCAACATAGGTTTTATTTTCTCTCGGAAACGACGCAAACAAAATAAAATGCAACAAAGGTATATTCCCCGCTGTACTGTCTGAATATTTCGGAGGTAACCTCTCTTGTTAAAAGTCTCTCACTTTTAATACACATATGTCTAAACATGATGTCTACAAACACAATACTCGTCGTTATAGTCACAATCATTCTACCCAACAAAGTACGAGCTGACACAAAATATCTATTTGTATATTAACTAGGAAAACGCTTAAGTCCCGCCGCGTTGTTGGATGAGCGTAATTGGTGCATTGAGCTGCCATGTGTTATGCGGATTTTCTGTTGTTCTGTGAAAAAAGTATTACTTAATTGAAGATCTTTTTAAAATTAAATTAAATTTAAAAAGAAATTTACTTAATTTTTTTTTTTTACGTAATCGCAATTTTAAAAGGAAAAAATCGTAATATTGAAATTTTCATAAGAAATAATTATTCGATTGCGCACAAATTTTACACGAATATATTTGGATGAGCGTAGCGAGCGTAGCGAGCGAAGCGAAGATTCCATTTCACTACACTGGAGAAAAAAATCCGGAATGTTTTTTTTTTTCTTTTTTTTTTTTCTGTTTGTATTATTGTTTGTTTGTTAACACGATTCCGGCTAAACCGATACTCCGATTACGATGAAATTTTATGGAGGCCTTCGAAATCTCTGAACTTAGAACTGCCACGTTTTTGAGCGCAATCGGGAAATTTTTTCTCATAAAAAACGCAATTTTACGATTTTTTTCGATTTTTAAAACATTTCTTCGACTTATAACACCTACATGCTTTATCCGATTGTAATGATTTTTTCACAGAACCTTAATTTTATGAATTAAGATATTCGTGTGAAATTTGAGCGTAATCGAAAAATTATTTCTCATGAAAATCGAAATTTTACGTTTTTTTTCTTTTTTTAAACATTTCTTTGACTTATAACATCTACATGCTTTATCCTATTGTAATGATTTTTTCACAGAACCTTAATTTTATTAATTAATATATTCTTTTTAAATTTGAGCGCAATCGAATAATTATTTCTTATGAAAATTGCAATTTTACGATTTTTTTCTTTTTTAAAAATTACAATTAATTACAATTTTTTTTTAAATTTAATTTAAAAAATTAAGTTAATTTTTTATTTAATTTAATTTAATTTAAAAAAATCTTCGACTAAGTATTGATTTTTTCACAGAATAACAGAAAATCCGCGTAACACATGGCAGGTCAATGCACCATATACGCTCATCCAACAACGCGGCGGGACTTAAGCGTTTTCCTAGTAATTTATAAAATTAAGGTTCTGTGAAAAAATCATTACAATAGGATAAAGCATGTAGGTGTTATTTGCCAAAGAAATTTAAAAAATCGAAAAAAGTCGTAAAATTGCGATTTTCGTTAAAAAATATTTTTTTGATAACGCTCAAATTTCACATGAATATATCAATTCATGAAATTAAGGTTCTGTGAAAAAATCATTACAATCGAACAAAGCATGTAGGTGTTGAAGTCAAAGAAATTTTTAAAAAATTGAAAAAAATCGTAAAATTGCGATTTTCATGATAAATAATTTTTCGATTGTGCTAAAAAACGTGGCAGTTCTAAGTTCAGAGATTTTGAAGACCTCCATAAAATTTTATCGCAATCGGAGTATCGGTTTAGCCGGAATCGTGTTAACAAACAGACAAAAATACATAAACAAAGAAGAAGAAAAAACATTCCGGATTCTTTTCTCCAGTGTAGTGAAATGGAATCTTCGCTTCGCTCGCTACGCTCATCCAATTAAAAATTTTAACTAGGAAAACGCTTAAGTCCCGCCGCGTTGTTGGATGAGCGTATATGGTGCATTGAGATGCCATGTGTTACGCGGATTTTCTGTTGTTCTGTGAAAAAATCATTACTAAGTCGAAGAGTTTTTTTAATTAAATTAAAAAAAATTAAAATTAACTTAATTGTTTTAATTAATCGTAATTTTTTAAAAAGAAAAAAATCGTAAAATTGCAATTTGCATAAAAAATAATTATTCGATTGCGCTCAAATTTAACACGAATATATTAATTCATGAAATTAAGGTTCTGTAAAAAAATCATTACAATAGGATAAAGCATGTAGGTGTTATAAGTCGAAGAAATTTTTTAAAAATCGAAAAAAAATCGTAAAATTGCGTTTTTTATGTGAAAAAATTTCCCGATTGCGCTCAAAAACGTGGCAGTTCTAAGTTCAAAGATTTCGAAGGTCTCCATAAAATTTCATTGCAATCGGAGTATCGGTTTAGCCGGAATCGTGTTAACAAACACACAAAAATACAGAAAGAAAGAAAGAAAGAAAGAAAGAAAGAAAGAAAGAAAGAAAGAAAGAAAAAAAAAAAAAAAAAAAACATTCCGGATTTTTTTCTCCAGTGTAGTGAAATGGAATCTTCGCTTCGCTCGCTTCGCTCGCTACGCTCGCTACGCTCATCCAATAAACTATCGAACTATAGCCTTTGCTTATAATTGGATGAGCGTAGCGAGCGAAGCGAAGATTCCATTTCACTACACTGGAGAAAAAAATCCGGAATGTTTTTTTTTCTTTCTGTATTTTTGTCTGTTTGTTAGCACGATTAAACCAATACTCCAATTGCGATGAAATTTTATGGAGGCCTTCAAAATCTCTGAACTTAGAACTGCCACGTTTTTGAGCGCCATCGAAAAATTATTTCTCATAAAAATCGCAATTTTACGATTTTTTTTCGATTTTTTGAAAATTTATTTTACTTATAACATCTACATGCTTTATCCGATTTTAATGATTTTTTCACAGAACCTTAATTTTATGAATTAAGATATTCGTGTGAAATTTGAGCACAATCGAAAAATTATTTCTAATGAAAATAGAAACTTTGTGGGTTTTTTCTTTTTTAAAACATTTTTTTAACTTATTACACCTACATGCTTGATCCTATTGTAATAAGTTTTTCACAGAACCTTTATTTTATTAATTTATATATTCGTGTGAAATTTGAGCGCAATCGAATAATTATTTCTTATAAAAATCCCAATTTTTTGATTTTTTTTCTTTTTTTAAAATTACGATTAATTAAAAAAAATTAAAATTTAAGTTTATTTTTTATTAAATTAAATTAAATTTAAAAAAATTTGAACTTAGTAATAATTTTTTCACAGAACAACAGAAAATCCGCATAACTTATGGCAGCTCAATGCACCAATACGCTCATCCAACAACGCGGCGGGACTTAAGCGTTTTCCTAGTTTAATTACGTTTCGAAGTAAATTTTGAAAGTTTCTAGCTTATAAAGCATACTACGAGGGTGACGCTTTCTTCATGATAAGAGTCTTAAATTAATGAAAGATGATAAATTGCTACTTAATTAAGCCCTCGATCCAACTGCGCTCTATCATGATATATAAGTGTATTTTATGGAATGCTTGATTGTTTGATTTTGTTCACTATACCGCACTTTATTTTTCTACCAACCTACCACTGATATTGTACATCAGACAAGGCGAACCTACCGTTTTTCCTTGTATTTCATGTGTATTCATGTGTTTTACACATTGTTTTAAAAAATACTGTTCTAAATAAAACATAACATGAGCGAGGCAGACATGTATTCCAATCAGATAAACTGTATACTACGTGCTATGCACATTGTTTATACATTTACCAATAATGCAACAGCTAGAATAATCTAGAATTCAATATCTGCCATGACCTAAAAACTTAAACGTAGGCCTGCCTCAACTATTTAAATAACGCGTTTAAAAATTTGTATAATCTAGACATAATAAAACATCTGTCATAAAATGTAGTTTATTCTGGCACGAAGCTGCCCTTAAAAAAATGTTTTATTCCTGCATTGGTTTTAAACGACATAAATGCTTATTTATCAATCTATTAATCTTAAAATAAACGAATGGATGTAGGCCTATATTCACAATGTAGTGAAACAAATTTGTAGTGAAGAGTCGAATGCAAAAGCGAAGACGTTGGTTTTCGTCAGTATTTCGAGCACCCAGCTTACAACCCGAGTTGTCAGATATAGAAGACTAATGCACATTATTCTAAAGCATTGCTTTAATCTGATTCATTGATTCATTTTCTTGCTGAATTGTACCCTCCATTATCTGCGCTCTCGTTTCACCTCCAATAGACTTGCGAGATCTCGCCCACGAGATTTTATGTGATTTACAAATTAGATCAATCGATTATCGTTGCTGGTACGGCTCCAACCTATATCTCGAGTGAAATTACTTCGGAAAGCGAACATTAACATTCGACTTCTACAAAAAGGGCTCTAACTCGAAGTGAACTCAAAATTAAAAGAAATAATTTGAAAATGTCAAACTATCAAATATATTTTATGTTCTTCGTAAATATTACTTCCAACTGAACTCGATTTGTTAACTCAAGTCTTTGAAGTATGCGTAAGTCGTAAATCATTAGTTTAATAGTCGTTAGTAGAATGACAATACATTTTTATTTCAATTACCAGTTTGTGAAATTCTTTGTAAACATTTAAACATAATAGAATAATGGTAATAAAACATATACAATGTTTTTTAATACATTCTTCATTCATAAATTTATCGTTTCTAGCAATTATTTGCAATAATACGATGCCAGAAAGTCACAACACCGACGCAGTACTTCCAAGTTTATTGGAAAGATTACCTGTGATAATTGGCTTGTTCACGCAAAGCTCCACGCAGATCGCGCCACTGCACTAACCCCCAAAACCAGGGTCCACTAGATACTTATTCCGAGCTGCTTGTTAGGTATCTAGTGGACCCTGCCCAAAGACCGTGGCGGTGTTTGAAATAAACTATGTATAGCAGGCTCTGCATTGTCAAATCTGTATGCTTCCTAGATTGTTTGTTTACGTATTGTTTTACCATTCCTTCTTTAATCAATGGTTTTACGTAAGTAGTCGTACGGCCTATTTCAAGTAATTTTATTCAATAGCATATTTTGTTTGTTTAAACTTTTAAACAATGAAAACGTGAACGATTGGAAAATTAAAATAAGAGCTGAAAGCACATGGCGCCGTTGATGTCTAAACCTGGGGCCTAGCACTGTTATTGAGATTAGACCTAGGCCTACTTGGAATAAGGCTACTAAGGACTAGGGCCTAGGCTTTTCTTCAGCATTAGATGTAGACCTAGGCATATCAATATCATGGTATTATAAATTAGCAAGTATAGACCTAGGCCCTACTTGCATACGCCTCAGCAAAGCCTAGGGCTTAGTCCTAGCCAGTGTTGATTTGTTGACATGAGAGAGGTTACGTAGGCAGGAGGCCGAATAAAGACACAATTGTCAGTATATTATGTGTGATTTATTTATTTGTAGTAATAAACACGACAGTATGCCCTCCTCTCTCCTTACACGAATACACACAGCAATTGGGCATTTTGCTTTCAACATAAACCTATGCAAACTGACAGTAAAAACAGTAGGGCTAGACTGCTGACAGCTATGAGCAGCCATGACACCCGCAAGTTGGGCTATCACCGCCGTCTACACTCTACATCCGCCTTTACAGGCATCCAGACGGCGGTGGGGGGTTAGTACAATAGCGCAGCGTGGTGAGTAAAAGTCGCAGTGAACAAGCCAATTCGACAGGTTGCGGCTTGATGTTGCATGGACTTACAATCGTCTGTGGATTGACCAGTTTTAGACGACTGTTTTGCATTGATATCAAATTAGAATAATTGCTATATATCGTAAAAACATATTTACATACAGTTTAATACAATGGATATTATAATAATAGTAGAAATAATCAAAATTGGATAAATGATGAACGTCACTGTGATTCAACTGGAATCAGGTCCTCAAATCAACACACACCTAAAATAAATAAAGTCAAAAGACTTATATTAATTACTTACAATGTTGACGAATTTCACAAAAAAAAAAAAAAATATAATATCACCTTCATATTAGTTGTTATAGTAATCGAGTTACATAAATTTTGCAAGGGATTTGAACACGTTTATTACTAAATCTATTACATTACGGTAATGTACTATCAAATAATTATAAATCAGCTACAAACATTTACATTTCACATTATGTTATGAATTATTTTATTTCCCTCATTGACCAATATAAAAGATTTTTAATTGATAAAAACTATTTTACCAAATCCAAGCTTAGGTATATGTAAACACAATATGTAAAAAGTATTTGTCATTACAATTTTATAAAATTATTTACTATACTGTTTTGTGAGTTATTTTTGTTGACAGAATTATGTTGCTCAAATGTGAACGAACGTGAACGTTATTTTGTTCAATTTAAGAATTATTTTAGAATAGGTTTTATTTTTCTCTCAAAATAAACAATTGAAGCGCTGCCCCGAAAATAAATACGGAATTATTGTCAAAGAAGTACAAATAATTGGGATCAGAGGTCCAACAGAGAATGAAAAGTTTGGGTGAAAGGATAAATAGCGGATAAAATTGTTGGATTTTAAATGGGAAAAAATACACTGTAGAGACTGAGGAGACAGAAAGAGACAGAGATTGCGTGTCATAAAATCCAATGAAAGGGAATGAAAGGAGACAGTGAAAGCAATTGGAAAGAAAAGTGAGTTCTCAAAGTCATGTGAAAGTCATTCAATGCCATTTAATAACACGTTGAAGAACCTAAGAGAAGTCTTGGGAAAGTGTATGAAGAGGCTTTTGTATGAAAACAACTGTCTAGTTTCCAGGTTTAACTCAAGATAAAAGAACTTTAATGCTTCAGGGTTGTGATGTAATGAAATCTGTGTGACGGAAACTTCGCACAGCTCTTTAATGTTTCCATCACAGCCCCCGTAGACAATCTGGACTAGTACAGACTACATACATACTTAAATTACGTGCAATTATTTTAATTAATTGAACTTTATGTTATAACACAATACATAATGATTTAAAACGAACAAAATATATAATTTTACGAAGGATGATTTCATGTGTTTTGATATTTTGATTGTTTTTCATCCCTTGAAATAATTTGGAGGGAGATATCGCCAAATCGTTAAAATAATAAACTATTTCTGCATTAAAAAGACTAATATGTGTAATGTGCATAGCATAGTGTGAGACTGCATATGAGGTTCACATGTTTATTGGTATTCCGTGTCTTTTTGTATTTTTATTTACATAGATCTCGCCAATTTCAAGGAAAACAAATCAATCATAATATAAAATATAAGGGCAGCTTTATAAATATAAATCATTGGACTTTTTCACTGTTAGTTAACAAAATATTTATTTTAATGTGATATTTCGATTTCTTTACAGAAATCTTTATCAAACAAAATTAACAATTAAAACACCACAACAGACAGGACAAAAAACATTTCACAAAATATTATAAAAGAACACAAGAACAATGTGAAACAACATAAGATTGATACTTCAAAACTCGCAGAACATGTTTATGAAAATCATCATCATATTAATTGAGAAGACGCTTCAATCCTTGCACATGAGTCTAATGCCACAACACGGAAAATTAAGGAAGCTGGTTTGATTTCATGTGTGGCCAATACAATCAGTGTGCCTAGTGTTAATTATCCAGCCATTTGGAAAAGTTTCTGTCCATCAATTTCATCACTAGATCAATAGCTTTATTTCATACATCAATAACTGTCCAACTTGTCAATTTAATGTTCTGTTTATGGTTTTTTATTTTTATTCATAATAAACTTTTTTGTTAATAATTTGGTATTAATGCACAGCCATATTTATAATATTTTGTGAAATGTTTTTTGTCCTGTCTGTTGTGGTGTTTTAATTGTTAATTTTGTTTGATAAAGATTTCTGTAAAGAAATCGAAATATCACATTAAATAAAATATTTTGTTAACTAACAGTGAAAAAGTCCAATGATTTATATTTATAACGTTACTACCTGTTATATAGTTTCATTTTTTTATAATAAGGGCAGCTGTCACGCAAACAAAACCAGGCTTCATAAAAATTCACGGCAACAAAATAACCGATTTGACACTAGAACCAGCCTACAATTCACTTAATTTATATAAAATACATTATTTTAAAAGTGATGACAGTTGTAACGTCCTCATAGTTGAATAAATCAAAACTGTATTTTGTTTATGTGGTGGGAACTTAGTCTAGTGGGGCTAAAATGAACTGAACGCACAAGTTGATGGTTCTAGTGGGAAGCATATATATTAATTTTTAGATTTCAAATAATCATAAATATAGTATAATGTTATAATATAATATAGTATAATGTTATAATATAATGTAAAATCTAATTGGATGAGCGAAGCGAAGACTTCAATTTCACCGACCCCCCAAAAAATTTAGCTCGGGTGTTTTTTTGTTTTTGTTTTTTTTTGTTTTTTGTTTTTTTTTTTTTTTTGTTTTTTTTTTGTTTTCTTTCTGTTTGTTCGATCTCTACCGGGCAAACGGTATATGCGATCTTGATGAAAATTTGCCACGACCTTCGTTTTCTCTGAACTTAGACTTGCTACATTTTTGGGTACAATCGAAGAAATATTTCTCATAAATATCGTACTTTTACGATTTTTTTTCGATTTTTAGTGCGATATTTTCGTGCTATTTGGGCCAATTCTGTCCAAACGGGTGGGGCATCAACGTTCATATTTCACATGTATATTAAGGTAATGGTGATGTATTTCTTTCTGAAAGAAAAAGTTGAAAAAGTTAGCCAGAATCGAGAGAAATAAAGCTTTTAATATACGTTTTTTGTCTTTTTGTGCGATATTTTCGTGCCATTTGGGCCAATTCTGACCAAACGGGTGGGGCTACAACGTTCATATTATACATGGACATTAAGGTTTGGTTATGTAGTACCTTTTGAAAGAAAAAATTGAAAAAATTTAGCCAGAATCCATAGAAATAAAGCTTTTAATACAAGTTTTTTACTGTAAATAAAACCAATTGACAAGAAACAAAAGAAACTTGACAACATTCACCTACAATGCGTAGGCAGCAAAACAAAGCACTTGCAAAAGTAAAGATATCCCACGCAAACTAAAACCTTTAAAAAGCTCATCCATCAACGCGGCGGGACTTTAGCGTTTTCCTAGTTAAACATATTATGTATCAGTCAGTTTAATATAATGAAATATAATTATATAGGTACTACACGTGAAGAGTAACAATCATTAATTAATGAACACGCATTCCTAAACACTCTGCTTTTTCAAATAGCATTTTCGGAAATGTCAGATTTGTTACATGTAAAACCTACACGTGGAAAGCAAAGAGTAAAATAAAACACTGATGAGACTAGACGTTATCCAACAGATGAGTATAATTGATCATTTCAGAAACTACGGATAATAGGATGTACAATGAAGATTATTACGCTGGAAGTTAAAGGGTTTGTGTAATAAGGGACCTCAATAAGGAGCCGACAAGCTCGTATTTGCTTGAGGAAATGGGAGTGGTCCTTCCTTCATCCATCATACCCTTAGCGACGCTTTACCACACCGATTGATCCAATTTCTAACACTCCGAGTCAGGGGTGGAAGAAATGGTTATGAATATTTCAACAGTTTTCTATTATTTACACTTCTTACACACAAACGCATGAAGCTATTTTTGATGTTATTATGGCCGTGAGATATCGATAGGGGTGTGGTGTTGATAACGAAATGTGGTCGAAGTTCGGTTCATGCACGAATACATACATCTGATTTTCCAAAAATAGAACGCCATCATTATAATATTACTTTGCTACTACTTAATTATCAATTTTTAAGTTATTCTGTTAGTGCCCAATTCGCATTTTGCTATATAGGTAGATTAAGAGATAAAAGTATTTTACTAGTTGGTATAATCACGCTCTCTCATTACAATCAAAGCCGTTGACATGTTTTCTAAATAAAAAATAATAATTATTATTATTATATGTAAACAAATGAATATTAACACTTTCTTGTAACTCACAATAATTACACTCCATTTAAGATACAACTCAGAATTCAATAATAGATAATTGAAATTAACACGATCGTTTAATTTACATAATCAACTGTTTTACAACATATGTATCGGTCTTTCTTGCCTATGCTACACTCATTGACTGTCAGTTAAACCCACGTAATGCACGGTAAACAAATTCTTTAGTTAGGTACCGGATTCAAATCCTCTCAAGACCAGCAATCCTGACTGAAGCTTTTCCCCGAGGTTTTCCTCAGTCGTTAATGCGAATGCAAGGGATTGAGTCCTCTTAAACAACCCTAGGACATCCTTTCACAATTGTTCCATTCTCAACATACCTGAATTGCACCCTGGGCAGGCTTCCCAAGAAAAAATATTAAAATTATTAATATGCATAGATAATATTCTTTTACAGTCAGTATAATTCTCTTCTATTCTAATATGGAGATGTTTTACTTTATCCACCCCTGTTTGAGATGAAGTTCTTCTAATAAATTACTCAGTGCCATCATCAGTCATATCTATACTCGGCTCTCACAAGGAGATCCGCCCACTCTTGGAAAATAACTCGAATAACATAGTCGACAATGAACCAACATCAGCTTAAGTTCTATTGATTTCTATAATTAATAGTTAAACATTATTAGAATTGAGGCGAGTGATTGATTGGTCTGGGTTTTAAACTCGAATCTTCTCAACACTCAATATATTTACTTATTTTTTGTCCATATCTTCATATTATTGTGAAAATTAAACAGATAAATGCATTTGAAGACGAGCGCCAGAGGGCATAACAACACTCATTTTGGCATGCCTTATGTTACTATATGCTCTTACTTTTTTAAAAAAATTACTAAACCACATACAAATGTGTCTAGGTGCCCGTTAGGGCGCCGCAGCCAAGCCGCGGTGCGCTACACACTCAAGCACCTTATACACCAAGCAGAGTTGGGGAATACACTCAAGCACCTTATACACCAAGCAGAGTTGGGGACCACCCCAACTCTGCTTGGTGTATAAGGTGCTTGAGTGTGTAGCGCACCGCGGCTTGGCTGCGGCGCCCTAACGGGCACCTAGATTTCGAGGTGTTACCCAGCCGTCATGTAACGTGATGTGAACTTGAAAACTATCACAATCGAGGGGATTTAGGTACCTGACAACACATGCCAAATTTTATTGGGGTACGATTATTCCTTCTTGGTGAAAAAATGGCTTGAAACATGCTCAAAATCACTTTAAGGATGTTAGCTACTGCCTACTACTGCCTACTGCCTACTACTGCTAACATCTAATACGTCGGCCCGCGATCTGACCAGACGGGTGGGTGGGGCTACAATGTTCATATTTTACATGGACATTAAGGTTATAGAATGATAGTGTCTTTTGAAAAAAAAAGTTGAAAAAGTTTGTTGGAAGGCTTCCAAATAAAGGTTTTAAAATAAGCCTTAAACACTTGGCATATAATCAACAAGTAACCATAGTTACTTGACACTTGTTGACGGTATAAGCAGAGTTAGGCGGGAAAGTGCGATACGTAAACAAATGGCGGACATTTAAAAATTTTCTTCTTTGTGTGGAACGAGAAAAGGTGTCATTATACTCTCATAAAACAAATCAGAAACCGTCCCTGGCCTAGGCCCAGATGTAGAAAATTATTTATAATACAACAGTGTAGGTCTAAAGTTCCATTTGGCTATAGGACTAGTAAAATTCATACTTACATTACATGTTTGACAAGCCTAGCCAACCCTATGCCAGCACAACATTGTTTTGATATGAACTTGCTCAACTGTTTGTTTACATAATTGCAACAATCAAATCATTTCATACAACTTGTCTTTCGATTGGCCTGCGTTTATGAAGGCACTGCCATCTAGAATAAATATAGAACTTTTTCGAGCTCTTTGCTATACGCAAATCTTTTAACGTGTTTTGATTTCGTGATACTCTTTCAACCATAGACATCCTATATAATTGGCTAGACCAGCAGTCGGTGGTCCACTTCCGGTACAATTAGAAGCCATCTTAAAATGACAGTTTACATGTTAATCAAATGGGAGCGATTTGTGGCCAAATAGTTCTCAAGATTGCCGCCAGGTTGACAGGTAAGCATACTAGCCTTTAACACCAAATGATTACTAAATTCCCTTATGCAATCACTTCGTATTGTTTCTTTTGTTTAATACCATGCTGCACAAGCTAAAACCATATCAAACAATCCAGTAAAATACTTTATTGCATTAAAAAAGCATAAATTAAAACACCAAATCGCCATCTTGAAATGGGCCGGTTGAGTCTTCAATTTGCTACGCTCGCGCCTGTGCGGAGGTATAGGAGACTGCTAATCTAGCCTACTATAGGGGTTTAATATCAATGCTTTCAACTCACAACCCATGACGTTTTCCACGATACCGTTCAAGAATACCAATTCCTTCGAAAACGAAAACGACTTCGTTTTCAAATTGCGTTTTCAACTCATCTCCCACGAACTCAAGAATTGGGGTCCAGTCCTTATACTGTCGTTATACCATGGTTATACCACCTATACCCAGGATGTACATGAATCCGGGTCTAGATATTTTACATCCTATATTGTTACTGCTAATACCATAGAATTAAATCAACTTTGATAAAAATATTATATTTTAGCAAATAATTTTGTAATGGAACTTGAAAAAGTAATGAGATCACACACATAACAAAAACTTGTAGAAATACAGCCAAACCTTACACACTCAAAAGGAATGAGATCTAAAAAAAGGGCCAAGCTCATCTACCCTTCCACATAAACGTACAGTGTCCCATAACAGCATCCTCGAAAAGCTTGGCAAAATAGAATTTTAATTAATTACAAAAAAAGAACTTTGATAAACTATTACGTTAAATTAATAATCGCAAATTCTATTTTGAAAAGCTTTTCGAGGATGCTGTTATGGGACACTGTACGTTTATGTGGAAGGGTAGATGAGCTTGGCCCTTTTTTTAGATCTCATTCCTTTTGAGTGTGTAAGGTTTGGCTGTATTTCTACAAGTTTTTGTTATGTGTGTTTATAGGTTTCTCGGGAAAGAAAATAGCTCCAATCACATTAGTGTGTCCAACAAACTAAATACAATTGACATCTAGGGCAACGGTCGTTCGCCCGCAGCCAAGCGCACGCGACTGCTAGAAGGCGATGACTAACTCGACCCTTTTTACTCCTACCCGAGTTGGGGGGTTTTCAGCTATCTGCACACGCCGTCCCGAAATATTTACAATCTTGAAACTCGGTATTTAACCTGATATGTGGTCCATGACCTTCAAAAAAAAAAAATCAGCCCGATCCGATAACCCGTTCTGTGTTAAAAAAAAGTGCCTCAACTTGGTCTAAAAAATTCCGGCTGGCTGGGTGGGTGGGTTTGTGGCTGGATGTGGATTCTGACAGAGAGGAATAAGAGCCTACAGAGAAAACGGTACATCTTAGAACTATGAAACTTGGACCACACTTAGATGTACCTCAGATTCATGCACTTTTGCTTTCAAAACCAAAACCAAAACCATTTAAACCATTTAAATTCAAAACCATTAATATATATCTAACACATGGGCTCCATGCGCGAAATTTTGCATGGGAGTAGATAAAAATATCAGAATTAATAATCCGCCGAGAGGTAAGCGATATTCCACCCCAACACCCCCTAAATCATCCCCTAAAATTTGAATAATTAATTACCATAACCCAAAATTGAGTTTTTTTATTCAAATTAGTTATTAAAATAATGTTTTAATGTGTTTTTACTCAATGTGCCTATTCTTATTTCCTAAACCACATTTTTTCAACCCCCATCCCTAGTAGTTTATATTATTTTTACCTTGATTTCCAGCATTCACCATGAAGGCACCTAATGAGTTACCAGCATGAAATTAGGCATGACCTTAGCCGTCCGGGCTATGCTCTCACCAACTGAGCTATGCAGCCACCAATTTTAATTCTTACAAAAATTTAGAAACTGAATCAAACTCCGTCTAAGCCGTACATCCGAGCAATTTAGATAGAAAATTACATTTTGAAATTTCCCTCTTTCTTTGAATTTTCATTTACAAGTATTTCACGCCTTGATATGAAACAAACAGCAAAAAGATGTGATATCCCCCCCAAATACAAAAAATTGTAAATAAAACGGCAGCCAAGCTCTCCTTCAAAAGTCTTTGGCTGTGAATGTTGTGAGATATAGAATTTGAGCCAATCTTTTCCTTCTTCCTCCCTAGTTTCGCATTGAAAAGAAGTAAGATCATTTTGCCTGTTGACGAGCGCCAAGCCAACCATTTTCGTGGTAAGAAAAGTAAAAATGTTAAAACTCAAAATCATAAAAAAATTACTTGGCCATTGACTTTATAAAGTTCTCATAATGAACCAAATTCAATGGCCAAGTAATTTTTTATGATTTTGAGTTTAACATTTTTACTTTTTTTTACCACGAAAATGGTTGGCTTGGCGCTCGTCAACAGGCGAAATGATCTTACTTCTTTTCAATTCGAAACTAGGGAGGAAGAATGAAAAGATTGGCTCAAATTCTATATCTCACAACATTCACAGCCAAAGACTTTTGAAGGAGAGCTTGGCTGCCGTTTTTTTTTTTTTTTTTACAAATTTTTGTATTTGGTTGTGACTAGTAGCAATGACAGACACAGAGCTGTGCCTGGATAAACAAGAGAGCTTATTATTAAATACGAAAGTAACGTCCTTTAGTTTAGTGTAAAAAAAACAAATTATACGGTAACATCAACAAAACATTAACAGATTAACACGTCACTCTACTACTGTGAAACACGTCACTCTACTACTGGCATTTATGAAACTCTTTTATCGTTTTGTATTGTTTTGTATTGTATTTTTAATTTCAGTTGAATGTATATTTAATCATTGATAACATGTATGATATATACACAATATCATGTATATTTTAACTTTTTATATTTCTATTTTGTTTTCAGTCACCCCCAGAATGTGCGCTGTTAATTTATTGTTCAACTTTTCATACATTGTGAAACATAAAATGTCATACAATACTGTTCGAATTTGTAATATTTCACTGTACTAAAAGCAGCCAAACCAATGATAAATATCAACTGAAATCCATTAAAACTGACCTGGGACGCATAAGCTTATAATATATTAGCTGAATATAAATGTGCACTTACAATGCTCATCTGTAATACATACACTGTACTGTGGTATATCTGCACTGGAAGTAACATACGATAAAATGCATTAGTGTGTTATGCTATTGCTCTAATTTCCATTACGTCGATTTGTGACCTCTTTCACTTTACTTAGAAAGGTTTTATTACGTTCTTTATCGTATCACGTGTTTGATAATGCTCCGATTCATTCAATAAACTTCTAAAGAATTTCCTTAATTGTCTAAGTTAGAATTTCGGGCCGAACAGACCTCTAGTGTTTAAATCAGTTGAAAGGTGATAGTGTTCGACGGTGCGATTTGCTAGATTTAATTGAGCTTGTTCTGCTAATGAGAAAACGGGAAAATTAATGCCCGTTCTGTGTTATTAGTCTTCCACACATTTTACAGGAGTTATTGAATTTACCTCTGAAATAAGTTAAAGTCTTAAGAAAAGGTTTTCGTTCAAACGCAGATGTGATGTTGACCAAGTTTATAGAATCAATCCGACAAATTTGTTGAATTCTAATTATAAATTTTGAGTGTTGACTACGAAGTTAATGTTTCGTATCATTTCATAAATTGTTCTGACACACCAGTGTTATTCCCGAATAACGGCTCTATTCCTTCTAATCTAACCATCAGAACTGATTACATGTTAATGTTTAATGTAGAAATAAAGCAATACATTTTCGTAAAATACTAGACGATTCATTCCAAAAATACAAAAATATTCAAAACAAAAACTCGTAACCCACAAAGGAGGCGAATCGTGATTATTAGTTGTCCGCGTTATGAAACTGTAACAATCTGAAACTTCATCAAATACTAAAAGTCGCATTTTAATTCGGTATTTTTTAGGAGGGTATAGAATACAAGTTGACAGTTGGCACATATCTCCGACTGAATCCGAATCCGACGGGTATGAAACTTTACGTAATTGTTAACAAATCATACCTGGACAGCCCTAGTTGAAGATTTTCAATATGGTGTGTTATCAGCCAGGATCAATCCAGAATATGGTCATTTTTGGACTTAAAATCTAAAAACCAGAAAATCAATTTCTTTATTTTTAATAAAAAAATCTTGAAAGTGTTACTGTGGAGCCTTAAATTTCCGCGTCCGTGACGTGAACTACCTGAAATTGTAAACAACATTCGTGTCAGTCGGCCGGGCGAACGGGAATTTGCTTAAAACGCATGTCCTATATCCTCTTCATTGAGCTATAGTTAGCCCAGTAAAAAACTTTGGTTATTGACTCTAAAAAAGATAAATATATACATTATACTTTAAAAAATCATTTCTAATTCGTTTGCTGAATTGAATATGAATTCGTTTTCAACAGAACAATAAAAATGAACTGATATATTATGTACTAAGTCCTGAACAACCAAACAAACTACAAAGCATGTTTAAAAATATGTATTTTTTGTTGCATTGACAAAACTTTGGTTGGTATCTTAATTTTGTGATGTTAGAAAATATATATATGTTTATATATTTCAAATATTTTTTTAATTATTCTACAGTGGGCGTTGAAACACCAATTTAGAATCTTGCCCAATTTATTTTACGTCTGTTCATCTGTGAGATGTGCCCTCCATCGTCAATATATATTTCTGATAAAACCAATTAATCTTATGCGCCTAGTATTTGGATGTAGCGATGTAAAATTTAGTCTCTGAAAGAGCTACCAATCGGCTTATGTCGCCTGTGTAGGCTACAAGAGAACGGTGTGGTATTAATCGAGCCCCTGATCATAGGACGAGGCAGGTCTGCTATTGATGTGAGATGACGCCATTTCCTGCCTGAAATGAAGACATAAAAGAGCACCATTCCCTTCCTTTTATTTGCTTTATTTAACGCCCCTCGGGTTTCAATCCCCAACCATTGCTCTGTAGGGTTCACGCGTAAAAGGTGATTTTCAAGGCGCCCATTACGCAGGAACCGAAATCGGAACAAAAGATTTCGATTTCACTTAGAACCACCATTTTTGTAGTGATTTATCTCACTACATAGTATGTACAATGTTTGGGGAGAAATTTCGTTTCATCTTGGAATATTATTGTAGATTTGTTGGTGAAATTGTCAACGGCCATTGCAATATACGATGTATATGTATCTGTCAACGGATTTGCGAGTTGCACATGACTTAGATACAGGTATCATTATTCGTGATTGGCCATGCTAATCAAACGATATTTTTTTGCGCTCTGTATATCATTTCCTTTTCATTCTGTATATCTCTGATTGTCTTAAACATGCTAAGTATAACATGTAAGTGTGTGTGTAAGTGATTTGTTGAAATCAATAATAATAAATAATAATTGTAATAGCGGTATAAATGTTATATAAAAGTGACTAAAAACTAATTTATTTCCAAAGTGTGATGATGATGCATATCTTTAGTACCTTGCATTGATTGTGGTCACGAACGTTAGTTTTACGGGTCAATTGTTATTAATTTTCCGAACCACAAACTCGGTGTACCTGAAACTGTTACCTTTGTATGCAAAAGTGTGTTCCAACAAATTATTTTCGTATTTTAAGACTCTAATTGATTCATAACATAATTAATATTGTAATTTTAATAATATTTCTGAATTCTGATATAGAACTAGTTGTGCACGCCAGTATTTTTATTGTATATGAATTCAGACATATCTTAAACGCGATTTTGGAAGGGAAATATAAAGATCAATTAAAAAACTTAATCTGAATTATATAGGAAATCTGTATAGCCATAATACATATTGACATACTATAGTTTGTATTTCACATGTAGACAAACATATTCTTGTGCAAATTAAAATATAATTTTTATTATTTATTTATTGAGTTTTAAATCTTTTTTTAATTTTTTAAATAGCATTTCATTGACATTATCGTGACATTAATTTGTTCTCCGTAATCGGCAAGGATGATAGGACCGTGAGTAAGAAACTAGTAATTGTTACTGTCAGTTAAAGAATTCTACACAAAAGAATTCCTACAATCTAAAACTTATATTATTCCAACTTGAGGTTTTATTCTTGAAGCTATCTCAAGTCTCTTTATTCTCCTTTAAGTGTGCAGCAATTAGATTCGTAAAAGTGGACATGGCAATACTGAACATCAGACTTTAATATTAATAAGCCCACACATACCTCGAAAAGCCTACCTTGTAAACCAAAACGTATATATCAAAATCCACTGCATACAAAAATCAATACAATACAATTATTTAGGTGTTAAGAAAATAAAAATAACATAATTTTAAAATATAATTAGGTATATAAATAAATCGAATCAATACAGTTTCAATTGACTAGGGTTTTTTAATTTTTATGTAGGCGTTCACAAAATACACTAAGAATTTGTCAAAGAGTAAAATGAACATAGCACACTATAAATAGAATGGCTAGGTTTTGCAGAATTCTTGATTGTAGAAACACAAAATACTTTCTGCTGTTGCTAACACTGTTAGAGAATAAAAGTAAAATCAACAAAATTATACATTACTTGGTTTATACAGAACTCTCTGACAACTGTTAAGAGACAATACAACAATTAAATGATATATTTTGCATGTGATTAATTTTGAGGACACACGTATTTTTAAATCGAGCTAAAATGGTTGGAGAAAAGGAATAGAAACAACACAATACAATTTAAAAAGATACACAGGTGTATGTGGAATTCATTTTTGAATACAGAAAAGGATTCCCAATATACATATGAATTACATATAACATATATGGTCTGACCATTGGAATGGACAAATTAAAATTATTTATATTTTACAGCTGAGTTTTGTGAATGTGAATGTGCATACATAATAGCGGAGTATGCGTCTCTGTATAGAAGTGTCTGGAACTAGTTTACCATGGCGTTGAGCGCTGTGGAATAACCTTACGTTTAAAAGCCTTACTTTGTTAGTTTCTCTAGTTAGTTGCTGTTGTTTTGTCGAATATAAGAGTTTAGATTTATCTTATGAGAAAGCGGTTTAAAGGTTTATGTTTTCTATAACATCCACATGCTTTAGTAAAGTACGAGGTGCAATTGGTTTTTGTTGATCTGTCAGTTTATTTAGCTTGGACTAAAACCAACAATACCGCTTCAACACAATACAAAGTAACGTTTACTTGATGCCAGATAGTTGGATAATTATGCAAGATGTGATCTTTTTAAGCGCCAGTTAAAGAATCTTATAAGGTTTCATATTTTGCATTAGAAACGAGTGATAAAGCATATTAAAAAAAATTCCTAGAAATGTGTGTTCTTGTAAAATGATAAAATAATTTTACACAACAGCAAACTAGGAGTGCTGTAAATAACGTAAAATAGTAATAATAGCATAAACCCAATTACATGCGGTTTCTGTTTAAACCCTGAAATTCATTTTTAATCCTTTGCCTAAACAATTTCAATGAGGAACAACACTGTATTAAATTGAGTTCGACATTTTATATTTCTTGTTCTCTAAATATTTAGATATATAGTGGCCAGTTTAACTTGCTGTTGAGTATTTAGTTAGAAATAATGCATACATTATTTTCCGAATTTCTTTAAAAAATATATTTATTGATTTCGTTTGAAGATTGTTATAAATAAAATGTATATTATTGTGTCCCATAATCCAAGTTCAGGTATTTTATTTTAATTACCTCAGTAGTTTAATTCAGCTCCATTGTTCAATTCACAAAGCGAAAATTATCAAAACTTAAAAAAATTATCAAGCCCATTTTGCCGATCGCCAAGCAATATTAATTTTCATCTATTCTTTACTATTGAACATTATTATGATCGAATAATAAATAATACGTCAATTTTATTAGCATAATTCAATCATTCTTCAATAATTGTTAAATTACATGTCCATATTATTTTCTTAATTTTCAACTTTTTTCAGTCAAATCATAATGTAGGCCTAATGGAGAAATCTATAAATTGTATCTACATTCTGCAACAAAACAGTAAACTTGTAGCTAAATCCTATTTTAGAGAAGGTTGTATACTATATTTCCTCACTATTGTTCAAAGAGCTCTAATTAGCAATATTACGTCAACTATTTCGTATTCGATACCCTACCTGTCATTGGATATTGAAATTCCTCAGGGCAGTTCTGAAACCAAACCAACTCCAGTAAATCCAAACAAAGCCGTTCATTAGTTTTGAGCTGCCAAACTTGACTGAACTATTTCCAGTGTCACTTCGAAGTTGTGGTGCCCCAAAGTGGACACAAATAAAACAGAAGTGACTCACTTTTGGGTCAATCTCTCCTTGGAGACTAATATTGCAATTTCTCTGTTCTTCTAACTCCAAGTTGAAAGTTGGGCTGGGAAAGAAAACAGCGTCTGTGGTACAGTCAGAGGCAAA
Organism: Sweltsa coloradensis; assembly: GCA_024449915.1. Classification (NCBI taxonomy): domain Eukaryota; kingdom Metazoa; phylum Arthropoda; class Insecta; order Plecoptera; family Chloroperlidae; genus Sweltsa; species Sweltsa coloradensis. Next base: position 111,881 of record JAMZAV010000955.1, read on the forward strand.
GAGAATTAAATTAAACCAAAATCTATTTGACGTGCAGCACGAGTCCTCTTCTGATTGGGGGATAATTTTCTAACCCTCATTTGATAAACTTTCCTATTTTTAACACATTTTGTTTTGTCGTATAATTGATTGTAAAACTTTCCTCGTTAGTGGTGGAAATGTAAATCCACAACTTGTTATTTGTTTCAAACTTTGCTTTCAGAGAACGAAATAATTGAGAAACCAAATTCATCATTTATTCATTGAAAAATCAGGTGAGACGAATCGAATACAGATAAATGAAAATGTATAATATTTTAATTTTATTTGTTTATAGTTTGTGGAGTTATATATACAAGGTCCTTTTAATATGAGCACACATATTAGATATTGTTATTAAATTATTAAGGATGAGTTTGCGAAAAGGTTTGAGAATTCAATATTTTTCAATTGTAAAGTAACACTTTTCTCGTATTTTCTAAACTTTTTTCCCTTCGATTTAACTGCAGCTCGACACCCGTCACCGGCAATGCTGACTGGAACTTTTTTCCACAATTTTAATAGTTCGATCATGAGAATACTAGGGAATGATTCATCTCATACAGCCCTTGAACATTACCTTTGCAACTTCAACTACCATTACACCCTAATTACCTAGTTCGTCACCTGAATAGGGTCAAACAGGGTAAAGCTGGCGTGTGCCCTACTGTAAAGCATCAATTTGAAATAGTTTTTTGTACTCTCCTCCTTCCAAGCTTCATTGGCGGCTTACTAAATTCCACATATCGAGAATATACTTTAATATAAACTGAGTTATTTGTCTATGTGAAAAAGTGTTATTCCTTATCATAATTATTGCATTTCGACATTCCTATCATACACATATTAATTGGATGAGCGAAGCAAAGACTTTAATTTCACTGACCCCACAAAAAATTTAGCTCGAATATATATATATATATATATATATATTGTCTGTTTGTTCGTTCTCTACCGGGCAAACGGCATATACGATCTTGATGAAAATTGGAGGGGACCTTCGAAATCTCTGAACTTGACCTGCCACGTCTTTGGGTAAAATCGAAGAAATATTTCTCATGAATATCGTACTTATACGATTTATTATTTTTATTTTTAGTGCTTTATTTTCGTGACATTTGGGCCGATTCTGACCAAACGGGTGGGGCTACAATGTTCATATTTTACATGTACATTAAAGTTATGGTGATGTAGTACTTTTTGAAAGAAAAATTTGGAAAAGTTAGCCAGAATTCATAGAAATAAAGGTTTCAATATAAGTTTTTTGAGTTGTTAACAATTAACAAGTACCAATAGAAACTTGACAACAATCACCTACAATGCGTTCAAAAAGCACTTGCAAAAGTAAAGAGATCTCACGCAAACTAAAAACTTACAAAAAAGCTCATCCATCAACGCGACTAAAAAAGGCGTTCGCGAAGCGGTCTAGTAATTATACAATCATGTAAAATAGTTATTGAAAGACGTTGTCCTATACTGTGTTCCACCAAATTGATCATAAATGAAAACATGTTGTAAATAGAAAAATTGTTTTATTTTTGTACATCTATTATATATTAGGACCATGAAAAACTCATATGATTGATACCTCTAAAACAGTGAATGAATTGACTTTCAGCGTAATTAATCACTCTATTTGTCTGGTTGTATGTGAAAGAACAAACAATTATTTTTATGGCTCTAAGTTGCAGGCCTTATCTGTGTAGGTAGAGCATATACGAGTAAATAATGTTTTTATGCTTTGTCCTTGTATTATCTTTTCCACTGAATAGCTGTTTCTTTCTTTTGATGTAATGGAAGTTTGTGGATTTGTATCAGTTACAAGTGCCCACAGTAAATCGAAGCTAACAATTTCCGCCATCTCCAATAGTCAATAAAATTCGTAAAACCAAGATACAGCACAATACATCACACGCGGAAAATATTTTGTGATTCGAACAAGTTTTAGTATTCATAAGATAAAATTTGAGTTGATGCAATACCAAAACAAAATTTCGATAAACTATCTCTTATCAGACTCGAGTTCAATTGCTACTATAAATATCACAACGAAAGAGGAAATAAACTAAAGAAGAATTGTTTTGAACTTTGTAACATCCAAGAAATGTAATAACTTTACTGTTGAAAGCTTGGAATTTATTATGTTTGGTATCATGATGACCTCACGTCAGCACAAATTTTACTATAGGAATATTATCCTCAATTCGTATATCACATACTTTGATGTATTGTAACCTGAATTTCAGCCATGAAATTCCTGATTATGTTTTATTGTTCGTGACACAAATAGCCATGTTGTAAAGGGCTTCAACGATGATACAAACAGATATTAATGTGGCCCCAGCATATAACAGATGCAAAACAAGTGTGCTAAATTGCGAAATATATTGTTATTGCACTTGATACTGTGCGATTGTATTAACTGAATGTAACATACGAGTATTGCTATAGTAAAATAATTGAATCGTATAGGACAAGGCCTACACTCGAGGACTCGACTAGACATAGATTTACACTAGGGTAATATAATGTATTAACTACAGATATACCTGTAAGATTGATCTATTATGTTCGCCGTTTTACTCGGATTTAAAGTATGTGAAACGTTCACTTCCATTCAACATTTTTATTTAAATTTGCAAAACAATTTCCAAATAGATATACATTAGAGATATACACAAACATAACTGATTCAATAAAGAACAGAACAATACACGTTCATCTATCTCATTCAAACAATAGTAATAATAAGAAAACTTGCTATTGATCTCGAAACATAATATAACATACATAAAATAATACAGCATAATACGAAATCAGAGAAAGCATTGATAACAATAAGCACTTGTGGATTTTGCCCTGTTGTTGATAAATATAAAAATGAATGACAATGTTGGATGAGTTTAGGCTCAAAAGCGACGGTCAATCGGAAATCGGAATAACAGAATAGATTGGGAATAATCTGTTTAGGCCCAGACTAAATATATTTAGCGGTTGGTCAAACTATAATATACGAGTTAAAATATATTGTAGTATATTCACTTGTTAGGTTAAAGAATACAACTGTCATCTATAAACAAAAGTTATCAAAGAAAAATCGTCGAAATCTTAATTATTTCCTAGTTTTTATTTGAGGTAAAATTAGCACAGTTGTCTCGCCCTGAAATAGCTATACATCAATATGCTATCGTTAAATTTTAATTTAGAATATATTTTTGATCTTTTTCAAAGTGTGTCTTCAAAATTAATTTTAAAACGAACCGCGAGGGATTATGAAAAGATAATTTAATTCTGCATATTAATTCAAAACACTCTTAAATCAATATGAAGTTAAACATAAGCTATACATTGTAGGTAACATGAATCATGATACAAAACTAAATTACAGTAAATCGAGAACGATTTAGACAATCTATTCAGATCTACAATGCACCAACAATCCAAATGTTATGAAGTTAACCGTTCCGGTAGCTTAGGGGTAAAGCACTCGACCGGCAATCGGGAGACCGGGGTTCGATACCCCGCTGGGATGGATTTTTTAATTTCTGGACTGATTTCTATAAAATCGAGAACGATGCTACGACGTTCAGTCTCCATGTGGATGGTATACGTGATGGATTATCAGCATGCACCCGCTTAAATGTCTTATGATAGTTCAATACATTGAAACAGCTTCATAAATCTTGTAACGTTTAGTCTTAAGATGAGTTGGAATGATCCCGTGATCGTTCATTTGTCCCGGTGTTTGGAGCCTGCCGCCTTTATTAATATGCATTTCTAGTGACACAGCATGTAGAAGAAAATACACCACTTTAGTCAAAACATGGTTCTAGGTGTGAATATACAGACATCATGGGGTGACAGACAATGAAATGTCATTTTGATTGTTTAAGCGTTTAAGAGAAAACAATTAAAAGCTCAGCGGGGGATAGTGTTAGCTCAACTCCCACTCGTGATTTACGAGCACCCATATATTATCCTCTAAACACGTTTCCTCTTAACAATTAGGCGGCGGCCACCACGTTTGTTTCTTCTTTAAACACCTGTGGTAATAGTTAAAATATTAATACTTTTTCTTTAATAACTGGCTGGTAGGATACGTTAGCTAAGAGTAGATGCGGTATTGGTCAGAAAGATGCCCACGAAATATAACGATAAACAACTTTATGATATGCATGTTATTGAAATGGAAACTGCGGCGGCATAGCTATAACGATCCAAACGTGGTAGTTTACAAATAGATTCAAAGCGAAAGATGGAAGAATTGTTGACTTTGGACTTTGAATGTGATACATAAAGTAGATGGCTTAATTGTGTATTGTATAATTGATAGAGATTCGTGTATTTTTCAATTTTTATTTTAAAGTGCTTTCATTTTTAATATATGCATAATACAGCATTGGTAGCTCACCTTCAAAATCTTGTATATGGGACTTTCTTACAATTTTATTTTATAATTATTATGTAATAAAGTTTAACATAAAATTAACGTTAAAATTTGGGAGCAAAATGAATGAAGCATGTTGAATAAATTAAAATAGGATGAAGAAACCGAAGTTCAACACCGAAATAGCGCCTTATCGAATTTTCAACAAATGTTTTTGGCTGGGTTAGCATCTACAACCTCAAACGCTATTTTCACGCATTTGGTCATTATGAATTTTGTGAGCACTATTTCAATGGTATGATCATTGAGGAAGATAGCCTACACTAAGCCATATGACCGACTTTTGGCATGCTAAAGCGAAGTAATTAACTCACTTTTTAATTACGAGTGGGTGTTCATTTATAAATTTAACTCATGCTGCAATATCTTAATGATGATATAACTTCATTTTATAATTTTATTTAATTCCATTATAACGCGCACACAATCAGTATTCTGTCATAAGATTTTAAACAGGGTTTTATTTTTGCGAAATATGGTCAACTGAGGAAGAAACGTAATGATTGAGTTTCGTGCACGTTTCGAAGAACTCATAATGAATATCATAACTGGAAATCTTCAAACGAATTCCATCAAAAGTTCTTATAATTAAGCGGTAAAATACTGTAGATCAAGCAAAATAAGACTGGGTTTCGTCATCCCACTTGGTTAGCGTTCACTAGATGAACTTATCTTCTGCACTCAAAAAGTTTTCTCATTTACTTTTAATTGCGTCACATTCTAGTCATTTCCTCCCTACTTTTCGTTTTTTTTTTTTACACTTTGTGCGTGCGACGACGTCAACTAACTGTTTCTCGCTCTTGAGATTATGTGCTTCCCTGAGAAGACGAAACCAAACCCTCTCTGATGAAATTCCATAGAAAACCAACAACCGCCTCGATCAACGTAGATGCAAAATTCTTATATCTTTTATTGTAAAACCCACCCCGTAGATATATAATATTAACTGTTTAAACGTCGGAAACACAAACACCACACAATTTATTATTGGCTTTATAGGTCATAATATTTAAGGGTACTTCAGTACAGATATAATTCTTTTAAATCAATATGTCGACCACACATACTTAGGAGTGTACTATCCATAAATCTTTACCCACTAACCCACCGTAATCAACTAGGTTCAACGAAAACATTCTAGACAAATAGTTACAAAATAATTACGCTTTCGACTCCTTAGAAAAGAACCTGTCTTAGATCGTTTTTATAACTGATAGGATAGACGTTTAAATAAATAATAAATAATAAATAAATAATAATAAATAATTGTTACTAGAATGATTTGTCATTCTGACAGGTTATGTACTTTCTTCTTCTAAGTTGGCAACGTAATTGTGTTAAACTACTAACAATTTAAGTTTAATTTAATATCAGCTTTGTAAACATTTTGTCGTCTGGGTGAAACCACTAACTGAAAGGGCGTGTTCTCGTGAACGAAGGCGGTTTCAGAGGTAATCCCGCATCGGGCAAGAATTTTTGTAATCGTCCTTCATCGTCACCTATCACCACTAATCGTCTCGAAGTGCTTTAATATGAGACGTTAAGCAACAGGAATCATCAACATCAAATGAAGATTAAATGAAGTTTTGCTGTTTGAAGTTAGTATTCAAAAAACATCATTATTTTCTATTGCGGAATTTGTTTGTGCATCAAAACGGATACTTTGCTTATTACTGACAAATTATAGCAAATTATACTGTTATTTAATATTTTATTACAAATTTATAATATTTCGACTTATGATACGTATGTCTTTATGAAACAAATGAGAAATAAAAATAAACCAACATCATGACCGATTATAGACATAACATAGCAGAGATAAATTGAATACATGAAATGTGTTTTGTAAATAATTGGTTTGTAACATATTATGTTATATACTTTATTAAAGTGTTTTAGTGATTATTGTATGTAGACAGCCTGTTGCAGCCAATTAGCCATGTTTTATCTACACTTCTTTGTTGCTGCATGGTTTCTTAGTATTTTTTCACTTGTTTGACCTATGTGATGAAAGTACAACTATAACAGTTTCGTAAGAAGATGTAATAACGTAATAACGAATTGGCATTTAATAGTATACTGTTATACAGTTACTATCTTTGAATCATTCTTTGATGTTACATAATATATTATTATGAACGTCTTTCCAACGCTAGAAATGCATTTATTCATTTCAGAATTTGTTATTATTTCTTTGTGTTTGAATTTCACTAGACAAGATAATAAACCCAACAAGACACTTTGTTTGCATAAACGATGGTGCATGATTACATTCGAACATTTATGTAGCTTGAAAACGGTGCTTCTTCTTTTAAATTAAACGAAATTATAATATGTAACGTTTAGAAATAATTATCAACTAACTCATAGGCAAAACAGTTAAAGTTGTTGTGCATCTTACCTTTCCCTCTAAAATATAGAGATTTGTATTCATATAACGAAAGCAAACTACTCACTGAGCGGTAGTGTAGCAGTAGTAGTATACCACTAGTTGTAAAGTTAAAATACAACTTCTTCTCTATGCAAATGATACGTGTTTCTACTTCAAGATAGCACGAAACAAAATTAAAATCTCAACATTCCAAGCCACGATTGTGTTATTGTTCACGAAGTCACATTCAGAATCGTTTATCAAGAGAGTTTTAACTTACTGCCTGTGAAGCACAGTGAAGGTGATAGGCGCGATGAAAGGTGAATTTGTCGGTGTGTAAATATCTTGAGCATTGGGACCCCCGCGGACTCGATAAGTTATATGCTAACTCGGCACATCCCTGCACCCTTTCAACCCTTGCATCCCCAATCAGTTGACGTTAATCAAATCAATAATATATTCTAGTCCATGGAATGCATTCAGGAGATAAAAAATTGTTTTGTGAGCTTTGTTCAACTGTCAACAAGCAATATTACAAACAAACCATATTGAATTAATAAAAAATGTAACCTAAGGTCGATTTCTTGTCCTTCAATGTATATCATATTACTTCTTCCTTTATAAATAATTTTGTATTAATTGCCTTTCAGGGATATCAGGATTTGGTTAAAAGGGTTGGATGTAAAAAAAGTCCCCAATGGTGAGTACTTTTTTTTTTGATATTATAATAAAATTTGGCCCCCCAGCTTCCCCCGAAATCCATGCACGCGTTTGAAATATACGAATAGATAAAGCATGTGCAAAATAAATACAGATAGGCGAATTTTCTTTATAGTTAAAATAATGTGTCGATTTAAAACAAAACTCAGATAAAGAGGAATAATTTCCATGTGCAATCCTCCGTTGCCAAAACAAACTACCATAACAAATAAGAAAACAAAGATGCACAAACAGACATGGGTTTCATGTCGGCGTGGACCTTTTATAAAACCGACCATACCAATGTTTTGTTTGCAGCGGTTTCAAACAAAACTACGAACGCAAAACTGTTATTTTATTTCTTATTGCATATTAAATATAAGATATTTTTACTCTTATTGGGACACAACAACAGAACCAGATATGATTTATTTACTTTACATTTCAAATATCATGTTATGCTATGAATTCCCTCGAGGGGCTAATCTTTATTGTTTGAAACGTTAATGTTAGTTTAACTTTCATTATACGTGCACACTATATGTCTGCAAAGAATTTTTACACAAGAATTTGGAGCTCATAAATCTATTGCTGGTATTCCGTTGGTTTGTTTCATGTTTATACAAAGACATTTTTAAAACGTATTTTTTTATTTTTTTAATAAACAGAGAGCACATTGCAGTGTTGTGGTATATGAAACAGCTGAGGTCATACAATATCCTAACCGTTCTTTACGAGGTCACAGTTACACGCTTATATGAAACGGCGTCGCCTAGCCACATGATGCTAGAGCTAGATCGAACCCCCAGGCGTCACGACTGACACGGACACCTGTCGCCCTTAGAAGCAACAACCCCTAACCTCGCGCTATGGGGGCCCTTAAAAATATGCCCAAATCCCCAAACGTCGGGTATAAAAGTCGACCTCGGTGGTTGATTCTCAATCTTTCCATCTTGTTTAATCTCGAGTTAGGTTATTAAACCTCGGGGGAGAAACGAAAGGATTCAGTCAAGATATTCATTATGAATTCTTAAATGTCATTCCCGATTAAGTAAACGCTCCAGTGACTTTGAGAATAATATGTTTTCATTATTTTTACAATACAAAGAGCACACCCCCTACAGACAAAGATGAAGATTCCGAATCATTAATTTAAAACAATATTGTTTCTCAAGGCAGATTGCTCCATCGCCAACGGCTAAGTGCTTCGAATAAGAATACTGTAATGCTTATTACTTCTTGACAAAAGACTTTGCCGAATGAATGCGTCGCTTAATTAATTTAAAGTTAAGATGTAACGTTTTGTATAAATTAATACCGCTTTAGATGTATAATATAGGCCTTCGCCGGGTACGCAAGTCAATCAAAGGTAAATTGAAACGTTACAACATTACTATGTGAAACAACTGTAAATGGTGAATGAACGATGTACTTGCACACGAACACTTTACTTACATAATATGTGAACACATTATGTTTTATTACGATGTGCTTTGTAATGCTGATGTGGAATTATTATGAACTATGGATTGGGTTTCAGCACCATGTGTGACGAGCTTGTTACATGTGAAGCGTATATTATATAGGAATAAGATTAAAATATGTTGTATTGTTATCACGATTCATATTATTTAATTTCAAAATTTTGCTACTAGGTATAATTGAATGTAATTGATGATGTTCGGAATGTTTGTATGCGTCCTCAGTTCGTTTTCGATTCAAAACTAATATGTTCCCAATATATCCGTATATACTAAGATTCCAATTTTTGTATGCAATTGAAAATAATGTACACCAACCACGATTCATGCTAATGCTTAGTACGATTGTGTTTTTCACAACATATGTTAACTATCTCGTTAAACAAATTCCTCCATTCCCTCAAGACTTTTTAAACAATAGTGATGACACAAGGAAGATTAATCTTGAAAGCGTACCTTTTCGAGCTGTACAACACATTGTACATTCACTCTGCATTAAAAACGATCTTTATCAAGATTGTTTACTGAAACGTATCCGATCTCATATCTGAGTACAATCAAGGATAATTAATCGTAAATTAGTATTTCCCTGGCGTTCATGTTAGCTCCTAGCATTCTATACGGGCCTCTTCTGAAACTCGTGGAATCTCCGCATAGAAAATTAATGATTTTCTTAAAACATACAGCGTTGAGTTGTCATCAGGTTCTCATAGGTGATTTGAGCTTAAGACCCCTGCTAAGAGTACGTTGTTATAAATAATTCAAGGTGGCAGGAAAAGTTATTTCATTTTTAACATATACAATCAAGAATAGAACGTACTAAATTATAATAAATGTATTTTATAATAATGACCAACGCCACATTACAGGTTTAATATGAAAAGTGTATACGTGTATTATTACCCACATTTTGTACATGTTACATTATTTACTAGGAAAACACTAAAGTCCCGCCGCGTTGATGGATGAGCGTTTTGTAAGTTTTTAGTCTGCGTGGGACCACTTTTCCTTTGCAAGTGCTTTGTGAATGCATTGTAGGTGATTGTTGTCGAGTTTCAAATGTTACTTGTTAATTAATGGTTATTATAAACCTAAAAAAAAACTCATATCAAAACCTTTATTCTATGGATTCTGGCTAACTTTTTCAACTTTTTCTTTCAAAAGGTACTACATCACCATAACCTTAATGTTCATGTGAAATATGAACGTTGTAGCCCCACCTGTTTGGTCAGAATCGGCCCAAATGTCACGAAAATATCGCACTAAAAATCGAAAAAAAAATCGTAAAAGTATACGTTTATTTTATGGGTTCTGGTTACCATTTTCAACTTTTTTTTCTTAAGGTACTATATTACCATAACCTAAATGTCCATGTAAAATATGAACTTTGTAGCCCCACCCGTTTGGTCAGAATCGGCCCAAATGTCACGAAAATATCGCACTAAAAATCGAAAAAAATCGTAAAAGTGCGATATTCATGAGAAATATTTCTTCGATTGTACCCAAAAACGTGGCACGTCTAAGTTCAGAGATTTAGAAGGTCCTGTCAAATTTTCATCAAGATCGCTTATGCCGTTTCCCCGGAATCGTGCAAACAAACAGACAAAAAAAAAAAAAAAAAAAAAAAACAAACAAACAAAAAACAAACAAACAAAAAAACATTGGAGCTAAATTTTTTGAGGGGTCAGTGAAATTGAAGTTTTCGCTTCGCTCGCTACGCTCGCTACGCTCATCCAAAAAGCTCGAATGACTGCGTTGATCATCAATGATTTGACAATAACACAATTACACAAATACTAGGAAAACGCTAAAGTCCCGCCGCGTTGATGGATGAGCGTTTTTGTAAGTTTTTTGTTTGCGTGGGACCACTTTTCCTTTGCAAGTGCTTTGTGAATGCATTGTAGGTGATTGTTGTCGAGTTTCAAATGTTACTTGTTAATGGTTATTATAAACCTCAAAAAAACTCATATCTAAACCTTTCTTCTATGGATTCTGGCTAACTTTTTCAACTTTTTCTTTAAAAAGGTACTACATCACCATAACCTTAATGTTCATGTGAAATATGAACGTTGTAGCCCCACCCGTTTGGTCAGAATCGGCCCAAATGTCACGAAAATATCGCACTAAAAATCGAAAAAAATCGTAAAAGTACGTTTATTTTATGGGTTCTGGTTACCTTTTTCAACTTTTTTTCACAAGGTACCACATCACCATAACCTTAATGTCCATTTAAAATATGAACTTTGTAGCCCACCCGTTTGGTCAGAATCGGCCCAAATGTCACGAAAATATCGCACTAAAAATCGAAAAAAATCGTTAAAGTGCGATATTCATGAGAAATATTTCTTCGATTGTACCCAAAAACGTGGCACGTCTAAGTTCAGAGATTTCGAAGGTCCTGTCAAATTTTCATCAAGATCGCTTATGCCGTTTGCCCGGAATCGTGCGAACAAACAGACAAAAAAACAAACAAAAAAAAACAAACACACAAAAAACAACCGAGCTAAATTTTTGAGGGTCAGTGAATTGAAGTTTTCGCTTCGCTCGCTACGCTCGCTCATCCAATCATGTAGTAGAAGATACGTTGCACGAGTAAAATGTAGTAAAAACTAAAACAAATATCTGTCGATTTCTATAATCACTCCGGTTTGAACTAAATTATCAATAATTGAATGTCTTGCTAATATAAAAAAATGCTTTTAATAAGATTTTAATTTTAAAAACCAGTTGTCACTCAAAAATATTTTCTTAACCACGATTTAAAAGTAAAAAAAATAGGGATGTGTTAGTATCATATACCTACTTAAACAGAGGGCTAATTTCTAAACAATAAAACAACTGTTCATCAGGTTCATTTAGTTTGTAATAAAGTCTTCGTTATTGAAAGTATTATAATATGCATTTGCTCAATAGTCTGATACACTGTAAACAAATTTAATGGCCTCAAAATTTTAAAATTTATATAACAAAATGTGGGTAAGCGTTAATGACAGGAAGTTATTCATATTTAATTAACTAGGAATACGCTAAAGTCCCGACGCGTTGATGGATGAGCTTTTAAAGTTTTAGTTGCGTGGGATATCTTTACTTTTGCAAGTGCTTTGTTTTGCTGCCTACGCATTGTAGGTGAATGTTGTCAAGTTTCTTTTGTTTCTTGTCAATTGGTATTATTTACCGTAAAAAACTTATATTAAAAGCTTTATTTCTATGGATTCTGGCTAACTTTTTCACGTTTTTCTTTCAAAAGATACTACATCACCATAACCTTAATATGTATAATATGAACGTCGTTAAAAATCGTTACCCGTTTGGTCAGAATTGGGCCAAATGGCACGAAAATATCGTACAAAAATCCAAAAATCTTATATTAAAGCTTTATTTCTATAGATTCTGGCTAACTTTTCAATTTTTTCTTTCAAAATGTACTAAATCACCGTAACCTTAATGTCATGTATAATATGAACGTTTTAGCTCCACTCGTTTGGTCAGAATTGGCCCAAATGGCACGAAAATATCGCACACAAAATCGAAAAAATCGTAAAAGTACGATATTCATGAGAAATATTTCTTCGATTGTACCCAAAAACGTAGCAAGTCTAAGTTCAGAGATTTCGAAGGTCCTGTCAAATTTTCATCAAGATCGATATGCCGTTTGCCCGGTAGAGAGCGAACAAACAGACAGAAAAAAAAAACACCCGAGCTAAATTTTTTGGGGGGTCGGTGAAATTGAAGTCTTCGCTTCGCTCATCCAATAATATTTTCAAAAATATCATTACTCAGAACAACACGGTTACAACTTCAATGCACTCACCCACGGCGTGATATTTCGTTAGCATCCACGGCCATCCTCGGACGCGAGGTTACTTGACGATGGCTTTGGATGCTGCCGAAATTTCTCGCAGTAGGTGAGTGCGTTGATATTTTAAGTTTTATCTTTCTCCGGTTAATAACGCTTCGTTTATATGAACTTATATTAATCAGTTTACATTGAAAACCACTTTTTAAGTAGGTAAATGATGATCTTACCATGCATATTTGTTCATTTAAATAATTGATCGAATTCTATGCAATAAATATATTATTATTTTATGTTTATAAGTTTCCTCTTACAAAATGTTTGTGTGGTGACTCAATTTCTTTACTATGCCTATATTTAAATCATCACATGAAATTACTAAGGTTCAATCTAAATATTTTAATAACCAACACCATATTAAGCCTATATAAAATAAGGTAATGCCAAATGAATTATTTAAATGAAAAAAAACTTTCTTGAATGACTTTCGTGATAGAGAATTGATGTACACAATTCATTGTACACTATTGTAAAACATAAATGTCAAAGGATTGTAGAAAGAGTATACGTTAAAGCTATCGGAAAATAATTAAGCTTTAGCTAAAAATAGTATAGGAAAATTTAAGGTTGGAAACGGAAATAATTATTAAAAAGTTTATTTCTTTTGTAATATTTCATTGGGCCCCCTGTATATCTCCAGAAAAAACCCCCAAAAAAATCCTACGGGGAAAACATGGCGTCGGAAAGGGGGGGGGGGGCAAGGGGGGCATTGCCCCCCCAAATTTTCATGCCATGGGGGCATAGGGGGCAGATTTTAGATTAAAAAAATCAAGATTTCTACTCAAATTTTTTGGGGAAAGCAACGTCGGTGACTTCAATATTTTTCCCAGGAAGAAAACAACCCAACTTAGCGGGGAAGTTAGGTTGGGACGTCCCCCAGCCTGTACCGTCTTCCGACTATTTTTAAAAACCCACCACCCGTTTGTATTGGGGCCCGGGTCACTCACTTCAGTGAGAGGGACACGTGCTCAGACCACGTCAAATCCAAACTCCCTTTGAAGATTGCTAAGTTAGGGGCAGAAGCAAGTTGGAAATTTTGGTTCGCTCATGTCGCATCTTTGCGTTCACTGTTCACTTTTTGGGGGGAAAAGAGAAAATTGATATCGTAATTTTTAAAATATTAAGTCCCAAAACAGCCTTCAGTTAGTATTTTTTTTTTTTTGGAAGAGAAGGGGGTTTAAAAAAAAAATATGTTCCCTGTATGCTTCGTCTTTAATAAAAATGATGTTTTTTATTTTTTAAATGAGCCACTTCACGTTTTTTTTTTAAGTTTTAAGATCCAGAAAGTGATGAAAACATTTTTAAGAGCCAAGTGCAGGTAAAAACAGACGAAATAATGTAGTTTAGTAAATTTTTTTTCGCCTTCGGCGATTGTTGGGATGGGGCATCCAGCGGCGGGGGTTTCCCCCCAAAAAACCCCAGCTGTACCCTGCAAAACCCACTTAGGCTTTGCCCCCCCCCAATTTAAAAAACGTTCCACGCCCCCTGGTGGGAAACCCCCTTAAAATTTTTTTTTTAAAAAAAACCGCCCCCATCTTGCAGTTTTAAAAAAATCCCAAAAGTGATTAGAAAGCGATTCCTTTTGTAAAACGTTTTTGGGGCCCCCTTTTATTTCCAGAAAAACACAAAAAATCCTATTTGGGGGAAAACCCCCTTCAATTTTAAAAAAAACGCCCCCATCTTGCAGTTTTCAAAAAAATCCCTAATTGGGAGTAGATAGCCCTTTAGAGGCTGCATGGAGGGACATAACAGCGTTAAACGGAGTAAGAGAAGTTTCCAGTCGCTTGCCCTTTTTTGCTCTCACGAAGTATTGCATTCCCCCAACTTGATCGAAGTACTGCAACCACAATTAGGCATTTTCGGACTTTCTTCAAGGCTTTATCGCGCTGCATATGATATATATGATGATCTGGGACTAGCCACCCCCAGACCAGGGGACCGTGAGGCTGGAAAACGGGCGGTGAGGACCACTGGAGTGAGCCCGAGTGACTACCTTGAAAAAGATATGCTCGATAATTCTCTCATCCACGGTGATGCACGTCTCAATACTCTTAGAGGGACAAATCAGACTTCCCTTTTTAGCATCAAGGTGATGAGCACGACGAAGGACAGCAAAACATCAAAAACCCCAAATTTTTTCCCTAACCGAAGCCCCGTTTCCAGAAGCTGCTGAATTCAAAAAGTATGGTCTTCAGGAAAAAAGGTCAGACTGCAGGAAAACTTGTAAAGGAACAGATGAAAGCAAAAATTGGTCAGCTGATAGTGGGTTTCTATATTGTGGGGGCAAACTCAACTAACCTGAGCACTGGGTGAGAGCGCCGAGTACGTCTTCAAGCATCAAAAGCAGACACAATGTGCTTTCAACGTATGCCAAGCTGAAGCTGGGAATTTACTGGAGCATTGTTCTAGAAGCTAGGACACAGATGTATATATGTACAAGCCTTATGTCTCACAACGATTCAGAGGGACCTGCTGATAAAACGCAAGCATTAAATAATCAAGCAATGCCCTACTGTCAGCGAGGCGCCGATGTCATCATACCTCTACATGATCCAGGCAGTGCCCCCAACATCAGGTTTTCGGGGGCAGGGCAAAAAAACAGTATTGAGGAATTAATAATGACTCAGAGCAGGGGCCCAAAGGAGTCTTGTAAGGTAGGGTAAAAGTGTGGAGCTAGAGGAAAAAATTCAGAGAAAATTTGAAGGATTTTTCTCCAAAGGTCTATGCTAAAAAGGCAGATGTACCGAGCGCAAGCCAGAGTTTCCATGGGGCACAAATGAAGAAAAAGAGACGATTCGACTCCCCCCTGACAAACTCGTTGGATTCCATGTGAAAAGGGAGAATTACATTGCGTGTTGCCAGCCCTTTACGAGCGCTAAGCTCCGTCCCATGGTCAGGGGCGGGGAAAATTCTAAATGGGAAGTGCCGCCGTGGCCCCCCCCCACCCCCCTTGCCCAGCAGTAAAACCCGGGGCCGTGTAGTGGTGACAAAGTGACAGCGATGATGACCTTAACGAAAAAACCTTTTAGAGAAAAAATCCGTTGAAAAATTTGTCATTGTTCTAAATTCGTACCATAACACTTTACACGCTCCTTAGAAAATGCTAAAAAATTGTCTATAAAATGAACATATTTTCTACTGCATTTTAAAAAATTATAAAACAGGGCTTTCATTGAGCCTTATATGAAATTTTCTACTACGATTTCGAGAAAGGGGTTTTTCCAAGCTGCAAATCGAGGGGCCCTTGGTTTTGATTTAAAAAACTTTCTTATTGCCAACGACTTCAGAAAAAATTTCCCTTTCGCCCCCAAAAAACCAAAAAAACCCAATACTACGCAACTTTGGGTTAAACCCTTGAAAAGATAGTGTCAGACTGCAAAATGGCAGCCTTTTGGGTTTTTTGGGCTCGGGGGGGGGGGGGAAAAGTATGCTACATTTTCGCGAGAGGCATGGGGGCTAAATGTTTTAAAATCCTTCTTGGGGGACAATCCGTTGAAAAATTTGTTTTACTCTCAAGGGTAAAAAAAGTGGGGAAAAGACCATTTTTTTTGAAAACGCAAGATGGGGCGTTTTTTTTATAATTTAAGGGTGTTCCCCACGTAGGATTTTTGGGGATTTTTCGGAGGTTACAGGGGGCCCCCAATGAACGTTTTACAAAAGGAATACTTTTAATCACTTTTTTGGGGCATTTTTTTTAAAAAACTGCAAGTGGGGCGTTTTTTTTAAAAATTGAAGGTTTTCCCCCAAGGAGGATTTTGGTGTTTTTTCTGGAGATATACAGGAACCCCAATAACTTTTAAAAAAAGAACCACTTTTAATAACATTTTGGCTTTTTTAAAAACGCAAGATGGCGGCAATTTTTTCAAAATTTAAGGGTTTTTGCCCCGTGGGTTTTGGGGTTTTTTTTGGGAGAATCAGGGGGCCCCGATGAAGTATTAAAAAAAGAATCAGTTTTAATAATTATTTCCGTCCGGACCGAATTTCAGTCAAATTTGCAGGTGGGGGGGGGGGGGAATTGGCACCCCCACTTTTGCGCACTAATTCTGTCACTAGTAAAAACTATTTGTGCTCAATTAGTTTTTTCTAACGCACTGGGCCCCCAGAATTATGCACGGTTGGTTTATGAAAAATTACAAATTTAGTTGGGGGTGCCAACTTCACGCTCCCACCCCCACTTCGGCCAAATTTTCTAAACATTTTCCTCGAATTAGTGCTTAATTAGGCTTTGCCCCACCGCCCCAAAATTAGTGCATTTTCCGGGTTTTGGTCCCTGCGACGCGGCGTCTTTTGGGGGTGCAGCACCCCCACATTGTTTTTTTCAAATTTTCTTTCAGTATTTTAGGGGTTTAAATTAGTGCTTTCGATCCCCCCGAAAATCCCATTAGTTTTTATTCCGGTTTGGCCCCTGCGGCGCGGCTCTGTTGGGGGTGCAGCACCCCCACTTTTTTTTTTTTTCAAAATTTTCTTTTACAGATTTTTTAGTGCTTAATTAGGCTTCGATCCCCCCGAATCCCAAATTGTGCTCTTGGGTTTTGGTCCCTGCGACGGGGCTTTTTTGGGGGTGCACCCCCTCACATTGTTTTTTTTAAAATTTTTCTTTTACATGTATTTAGTGCTTAATTAGGTTTTTCCATCTCCCGAACCCCAAAATTAAGACTTGCATGCAATCGTCGAAATTTAAAAAATTTATGTAAAATTTTAAAAAAAAAATACAAAATTTTAAAAAAAAAAATTTTAAATTTTTTTTTTTAAAAAAATACTATTTTTGTGTAAAATTTTGAAGCTTTTTGCTTTTAATTTCAGGAGATAATTTTTTATGGGGAACCCCCCCCCCTTAACAAACTTAGAATTTGAAAAAAAATCGCATCATAACACGTTCTAACTCACATTTTTGGGGGACAATCGGTTTTTAAAAAAATATAATGCATAATTTGTGATTTCAATACCAGAAAAATTATTGAACCCAAAAAAAATTCGCAACCGGAAAGTCGTGACCCTCCTTAGACCCCTTTAGCATTGGGGTTTCGCCAAATCAACCTTCCCCCCCGCTTTCAAAGGTCGGAACCGCCCCTGACAGGCTGCTAGTACTGTGTTTTTTTAAAATAAATATTTATTTATTTATTTATTTATTTAAATTTTTTATTTATTATTTTTTTATTTATTTATTTATTTTTTTTATTTTTTTTTATTTATTACAATGCCAATTTTTTCAAGAAAAACGTTTTCTTTATCATGTGGATCTAGAATCAATTGTTTTCGTAGGCATGCACCTTTTGTGCGCTAAAGAAGATTGTCGCGTTTTAAATTCGGGCGTCGAGACGCTATCAAAATTAATTTGTTAACCATTTTCATGCATATTTAATTAACATGAAATATGAAATAGTACAACATAGACTATTAGATGTTTTTATCTTAAATAATAAAAATGTAGCTTTAAGTGATATTTCAAATTACGACACATTGGAACCAGTTGGGGAAAGGCTATTTTTTTTTGAAACAGAATAATCTGATAAGATTTAAATTTGGTTAATTAAAATTTAATACATAAAATGCCACCAGTAATTATTTTTGCATAAAAATTTTTTTTTCTGAATTTAATTTTTAAACGATTTTTTTTTACTCAGCTTATGTATAGATTTTTGTAAAATAAAGAAAAATTTCCCTCGGGTTTACTTCGAGGTGACGAGAAGCTATCAATAGCAGTAGGTTTTTAAATTTCAACATACTTTTTAGAGAGGGCGCAGCGAAAGTAGTCTTTTCCCAACGCTCCGATGGGCCCTTTGGGCCCTGACCATTGTTGTATGTTAAATTACACACTAAAAAAAACTTGTAAAATCAGCCAAAACCCCACACACTCAAAAAAATGAATCGCCTTTTTACGATTAGCAGAGCCATGCTCTGGGCCCAATTCTACCCCCAGCCCAGCGGGAAACGTCTTTAATTTTTTAATTGACGCTGGAGGAATACCAGTTCTAAGGGTCATACACCGGCCGTTCCATTTTGCCTGGGGTGTAGCCTATCTGGTCACAAGGGCTGTGACCACTAAGTTGTGTAAAATTATACTAGGGGAAACGCCAAAGCGTTGTTAGCGAGTGAGGAGCCCCTGTGTTGGTACCCCTACATTTTTTTCTTCCCCTAACTAACCCCCCTAGCCTATAAGGCTAAAGTGGCGCATTTTGGCTGTACAGTTTTCTGCCCCTTTAAAATTAAAAAATTAAAAAACCCCAATTTATCCTCAAATTAATTATAATTAAATCCCAAATTAAATTCACGGGGGGACTCAACACGTGGCTCTCTCACTCGTCTAACAACGAGTTTGGCGTTTCCCCAGTATTAACATTTAAATGTGAAAAACCAACACATATTTGTCTAAAAAAAACAAAAAAAAAGCTTTTAGGGTTATTCAAAGTCAAAATTTCAAAGTTATTTTCGGAAAGGGTTTTTTTTTTTTGAAAAAACCCGTTATCCAATTAGGTATTTAAATTTTGTTTAGAGAAATGGGTATATTCAACTAAAACAACCGTGTAATTATGTGCGCAAGAGTAAAATGTAGTCGCAATTCTATCGTACGAGCGAGAAAAAAGGGGGAAAATCCATCCCAAAAATCAGTGGTATGTAGGGGAATTTCTCTCGAAATAGAAGGAGCTCTGGTAGTCGCGGAAAATTCTCCCCCCCCCTCCCCCCACGACGCCCCCCTCCATCCCTCCCCTTGCCCATGGCTGGTTTTTTACCAGCACGGGACTGTCCTCCTTACATCCCAGGCACCCAAAAGACCTAACCGGTTGTGCACTTTAAACCTAATAAATAAAAATTGAGTTCAAGAGTCGATACGCTATAAAACCGTTTTGGGATATAAATAACATGCATATTTTTGTGTTATCATTAGTGCTTGAAATCCAAAAAAAAAGTGTTTTTTTAAAAAAAATCATGAATGTAAGTTTTTAAAGGGTTCGAAATTACGACAATTTTTGTTAAAAAACTGTCGGCAAGTTTTATTTTTTCAGGAAACAGACCTTATTTTTAAATATAAATGTGTTTTAATTTAACACGAATAAAATGCTTATGTCTTTATCTTGAACCAAAACATTCGATTCAGGGGATCGAAAGCACTAAATTTAACACAAATAACTGTAAAATAAAATTTAAAAAAAAAAAAAAAAAGTGGGGGTGCTGCACCCCAACAGACGCCGCTCGCAGGGACCCAAACCGGGAAAGGGACTAATTTTGGGTTCGGTAGGGTCGAAAGCACTAATTTAAACACTAAATATTTAAAATAAATTTTTGAAAAAAAAAAAAGTGGGGGGGCTGCACCCCCAAAGACGCCGCGTCCCCAGGGGCCCAAAATGGAAATGCACTAATTAAGGTATTTGGGGGGATCGAAAGGCATAAATTTAAACATAAAACTAAAAAAATAAAATTTTTTAAAAAAAAAAATGGGGGGCGCACCCCCCAAAAGACGCCCCGGGCGAGGGACCAAACCCAAAGGCACTAATTGTCGGATTCGGTGGGACCGAAAGCACTAATAAAGCACAAAAATTTGTAAAATAAATTTTTTGAAAAAAACAAAGGGGGGGTGCTGCAACCCCCCAAAAGCGCCCCGCGCGGGGCCCCAAACCCGGAAGTGCATAATTTGGGATTTGGTGGGATCGAAAAACATAAAGCAAAATTATAAAAGACATTTTTGAAAAAAAAATGGGGGGTGCACCCCAACAACGCCGCGTCGCAGGCCAAACCGGGAAATGCCAAATTTTGGGTTTGGGGGTCGAAAAGCACTAATTTAAACACTAATATCTGTAAAATAAATTTTGAAAAAAACTAAGTGGGGGTGCTGACACCCCAACAGACGCCGCGTCGCAGGGGGCCAAACCCGGGAAATGCACTTTATGGGGTTCGGTGGGATCAAAGCACTAATTAAGCACTAATTCGAGGGAAAGTTTAGAAATTGTGCTCGAAGTGGGGGTGATCGTGATTGGCACCCCCAAACCCTAAATTTTAATTTTTCCTAAAAATAACCCTGCATAATTCTGGGGCCGAGTGCGTTAAAAGCACTTTGAGCACTAAATAGCGACTAGTGCAGAATTTGTGCGCAAGTGGGGGGGGGCAAGTTCACGCACCCGAATTTCCTATACTAAAAGGTTAGACAAGAAGTTGAAATGTGAAACAGGTGGCACAGAAGTAAAAATACATAATTCTGAGTGACTTAACGAAACACTCATGTTTGCAAAAACGCATAAGTCAGATTTTAATCTTTGAGTGTATCATTAAATAATTTTAATAATTTTTGTTACTTTAATTTGTAGGGTGTGCCTGTTTTTTATTTATGAATATATAATTTCTTAGAATTTCTCCATTGACTGATGCCCAATGATATTTAAATTCTTAAAGAACTTGGTGCAATGAAAGAAGTTATAAATAAAAATGAAATATATCAAGTTGACTTTTCAAGAGTATTTCATTTAACTTGGGATCTAATAAAATGAGGAGTTGGAAGAGGCATAATGTTAATTACCTTTAGTATGGGGTAGACGAGATTTTGATTACCTCCTTTCCTTCTTAGTAATTAGAATCATCTTTCTAAGAAATTCACATTTTTTAAATTTCAAGCATTATCCAGTTTGCTCATTAACATCGCAATAAAAGACAACATTTTCGTAAACCCAGTATTTAAATTTTTAAAGATTTATCAACAATATTCCAATCCAATGCATTGTTCACAATAAATGGCAGACTTCATAAATAAAATAAAAAATTAAACCTCATATATCAACAAATATGTTCAACTAATACAAGCCAATCAAACAATCGGAAAGGAAAAAAGTGTTTATTCGAATTATTCATAAGGACATCAGATATATTATTAGTAAAACACTATTATTAGTCTGGAATAAATAAGATGAGACAATGAATAAAACTTGTCTGTACAGTTACTGGTGTTACTGTATGAGATTGTGCATGTATATATAGCGGGTCACAACTTTAATTACGGCCAGTGGTTGATTATATCCCATCCTTTACCCCCATCAGATAAAATGTGATTTCATATCAGGACGTCGAGAGTATAAAATAAGGACAGACCACGGCAAGTTATTGTTGCTTGTGATTCAGCCCCGACGGTGGCTTGTTAGTTTTATCTATGTTCATAAAAACTTTATAGACACTTCATGTCTATAAATATACACTATCTTTATTTGACGTGTCTAGTAAAACCATGCCACTTCGGTTATCTGAACTGTAGCTATACATCTGGGAGGTGGTAGAATGTGCAATAGAATGCCTGCAGAGTACAATGTCTTGACTGCCATCGGTGACACGATAAACTTGAAGTCATTCACACTACGATAAAATTTTCTAAATAAATATTCGTCGTTTATACTATTACGGGTGACAGATCATGTATGTTTAAGAAAAATAGACACATTACAAACTGGTGTATTAGGCTCGTGCTAGAAAATTAATACACCGTATATCCTGTGGCATATGTGTCAAAATTATTATTGTATTTTGTGTGTATTATGTATGAATTATTTTTGTTTGCGATATTGATATTGTAGTAAATTTGTTAGAATATTTTAGGTAAAACATGACTGTGTTTTTTTGTTTTTATTATACTGTAATTCAATAAATTACACACAGATTGAGAGATTATATTTATGATCATTAATCTTATGGCCTAAATTATA
This sequence comes from Sweltsa coloradensis, assembly GCA_024449915.1. Taxonomy (NCBI): domain Eukaryota; kingdom Metazoa; phylum Arthropoda; class Insecta; order Plecoptera; family Chloroperlidae; genus Sweltsa; species Sweltsa coloradensis. The sequence goes on from JAMZAV010000955.1 coordinate 134,436, forward strand.
CACACAATACATCTCTCAAACCGACATTGGTAGCTCTTTCCATGAACACGAGACTGATTCAGTAGGCGATCAGTTCGATTCCCATTCACCTACCTGACTGTGAAATATTTTCCTTGCAAATATGAATTCTGGAATTGAACCTAAGCACCGAAAACCCAAATACTAATTAATTAACTTAATTGGGTCACATCGGGTAGAAAAATGTATATTCTTCAGTGTTCATTCCTACAAAACGTTTGTTGTCTCTTTCGCAAATCTATTTTCTTGTGATTTCTGTGTGTCGAACATACCAACAAACATATTTCTAATATATTGAATAAACAATAGAACGAACTGTTATCCTATCCTTGAATTGGAGACTTCTTGAAGTCATGGAATATGACATTAATCGCATCGAAGATTTAACATTACAATACATAGTCAAATACTCAATTCAAAATATATGTGCAATTTCACTTATATTAAAATATTATAATGATTTCAGATTCTTTTATTATTAAACCGTTTAAGAAAGTCGACTTTATTCGTTTAGCGCTCCATGTAACATCACGAATCTAGATTTAAATTGTCGCGAACCACTTACAAAAGAAGCTTTTAAGTAGAAATCACGTTCGATTCAATCTCATTTATCATTTCTACGCAGAATACTTTTATAATTTTCCTAATTAAGACGGCGTGGAAAAAAAGATGAGATTGAAATTGAGAGTGAATTAAATTAAAATTTGGAAATAATAAAACGTGATCGCATTGCCCTTTAAGGTTAAGGCTTAAATACGTGATAGTCGTTCCGGTTCAACGGCTAGGTTAACCAGGTTGAAAGATAGTTGAGAGATAAATACATTTTTCGGTAGAAATAAATTACAAAATCTCTATTTTTTTTCTAAAAAACTTGATTAACTGGAAACAACTAGCAATGAACACATATTGTATTCTTATGGTTTGGTAAATTCACTTGTGGGAAATTGTCCTGTTGTTTTGAGGCCACAAATACACAGCGTTGCAATCGTATAAAATAAATTCACGGTACAATCGAATTACTTATTCTCAATAAAACTTTATTAATAACAACCAAGCAGATACACTTATTTTGTATACCCCATTGTACTGCTGAAAATGTTTTTCACATACTAAAATAATAGTTAGTTAAAATTATAGCATTATACACTAATTCACTAACCGTTCATACCTGCGCACTAACTGTGATTAAAACTATGTCTCGCTCGACCATCCGTTCTCTTTGAGGAGACGTTCTGTACTCAAAGATTGTGTAAATATGTTCAATACATTTATTTAACGTCTATCATATTCAGTTATAGAAACTGATCTTCAAAGGACAATAAATAAATAAATTTAGTATTCTATATCAATGCACACAAAGTAATGAACTATAGTGTAGTAAGTAAGTTAAGTGGTAGTAAGGCTATGTTGAGATATCTTACAAGAGTCACATCGTTGTTAAGTTCTGCAATTTTCTGTCATCAATATCCTATTTTGAAAAATTTTCATCAACTCCAAAGGAAAGAGCAATTCCAAATAAATTTAAGTAAGCATCGAGATAGCTTTCATCTACCTTTTCTAGTACTGTTTATAATTTAACAAATTAGTCCAAATGCTAGGCAAATATTTTCACAAGCGATGCTCATATTTCCCATGTTAGATGGTATGATGACGTTTTCCTTAAATGTATTTTCATCCTCTGGTCTGAGTTAATAAACGTGGATTGAATTAATGCAGCCTTTGAGAGTTGAGACCAACGTCACAGACTAGACCAGACATCCCTGCAAAGAGCTAAGTAAATATTTTCTCAACCACCAAAATTATTATAAGAGATAAATTTAAGTGACATTTATTTGTATTTAATTACTGAATTGTCTACCTTATTTCGGTGCTGACCAACCAATAATAATGTTGGTATAAGATGAGGAATAAAAGGTCGCTCGCCCGTTCGAACAGATACCGTACAAAGGATTAGACTAATTATTAGGACTAATACAAGTAGGGCTTTGTTGGAAAGTTTCTTCTTGTTACTAAGTAGGGGATTGGGATAATAAATTTTTGTGGGAAGCCTGTCCGGGTGCAATTAATGCCCCTCCTCAGCTGGTGTCTAACTAGGTATGTTGCGGATAGGACAATTGTGAAGGGATGTCCGAGGGCTGCTTAAGAGGACTCAATCTCTTGCATTCGCAATAACGACTGAGGAAAACCTCGGAAAAATCCATGAGTCAGGATTGCCGGTCTCGACGGGATTCGTACCCGGGACCTCCCGAATCAGAGTCGCGCGCTTAACGCTCGAGCCAACACTGTCGATGGGATTAGTATTACGGAAAACTTCTAGGTGTATCCTGCTAAGGTTATTTCTATAGTCTCCGCCACGCATTATTCTTTCTGTACCAATTCCGGGTTTAATTCCATTATTAATTATTATTATGCTACGAACTCATTTGTAAACAAGACAAAAGTTATAGGTCTCACCTCCGACACACGTTTGAAAGATTAATAGCTATTGTAGTATACCGTTAACTTATTTAGGACGATTATTTTGCTCATTTATATCACTTAACTATTCACCATAATAATTTTTACACTACGTTAAAACACGTTTCCACTTTTGGGTCCAGTACTCTCCACTGCACTCTTATCCTGAAACTTGTTTGGGGACCGTTATGGATATAGTGAAATATATTACTGCCATCTGATTGCACTTCAAGTGTGTGGGTTGAAGTGTTAATGTTGCTTTTTTGTACTAAATGTGAATTCTGTCAGAATATTGGCAAGTCTGAACAAAGAAAAACGTATATTTAGTTGTTACAGCAAAATGCATTGTTCTCTCATATTTCATCCATATTGTGACTACTTCTTAGAATTGGCACCAAAATTATAAATAGTTTAACTTTGCAGTAATTTATATTTTTTGTAAGTTTCTTACTATATGTTGTCCATGTAAAAAAAAAAAAACATTTTTAATTTTAAAATTGTTATCTTAAAACATTTATTTCATTTTGTAAGTTGAGTGTGCCACATGAACTTCATACCGTGTAAAAAAACAAAATGTGATTTGACTTAAAATATCGGTGTGAACAATTTATGTGTATATGTTTTGTGTTGCAATAAAATAATAATTTATGTTACAGTATTATAATTAGATTAAATGGAATTTAAACATTGTTCTAATACAACCATTGTAAATCGTCCGCTGTGCCACGTGCAAGGCAACGATAATCATAATTCATGAGTTTGCTTGTGAAATCTGTATGAAGTTACAATAAAAAGCTTTAGCTTAGTGGGCCACGAATCCATTACCAAAAACTTCTAAGTATACTTTGCAAAACTCACGAAGATGTAGAAAATGTTTTTTAAGGTAGCATCTCAATAAATGCCAAATACAAGAATACAGAAAATACATCAATACTCTGGCCTGGTTTCAACGAATTTACAAACGGTTATAGGTTATACGGTGACTTTGGAGCTATAATAAAGCAACCAGTCACAATAAATTATAGCATAATAATATGCTAACAGTTGAATGGTTGGACAGTAAAATACGCAAATGAATTCACTAATCATCGGTCAAGTGTCTCGGTAAATAATGTTATAATTGGATGAGCGTAGCGAGCGAAGCGAAGACTTCAATTTCACTGACCCCTAAAAAAATTTAGCTCCAATGTTTTTTTGTTTTTTTGTTTTTTTTTGTTTGTTTTTTTGTCTGTTTGTTCGCACGATTCCGGGAAAACGGCATATGCGATCTTAATGAAAATTGGAGGGGACCTTCGAAATCTCTGAACTTAGACGTGCCACGTTTTTGGGTACAATCGAAGAAATATTTCTAACGAATATCGTACTTTTAAGATTTTTTCGATTTTTAGTGCGATATTTTCGACTCATTTGAAACGATTCTGACCAAACGGGTAGGGCTACAACGTTCATATTTCACATGGACATTAAGATTATGGTGATGTAGTACCTTTTGAAAGAAAAAGTTGAAAAAGTTAGCCAGAAACTATAGAAATAAATGTTTTAATGTGTTTTTCAATTTTGAGTGCGATATTTTCGTCACATTTGGGCCGATTCTGACCAAACAGGTGGGGCTACAACGTTCATATTTCACATGGACATTAAGGTTTTGGTGATGAAGTACCTTTTGAAAGAAAAAGTTGAAAAAGTTAGCCAGAATCCATAGAAATTAATGTTTTAATATGAGTTTTTTGAGGTTTATAATAACAATTAACAAGTAACAATAGAAACTTGACAACAATCACCTACAATACATTCACAAAGCACTTGCAAAGGAAAAGTGGTCCCTCGCAAACTAAAAACTTACTCTCATCCATCAACGCGGCGAGACTTTAGCGTTTTCCTAGTTACAAGGCATTATATTGATAAGTAGGCCTGGTGTCCTACGAGTCAAACTATTTAAAGTAAGGAGAAACATTACATCAATGTTTGTAATACCCGATGTACGTAGTAAGCATTAGGTTAACTGAAATAATGCTTGTTAATGAACGGTTACTATAGGTAGGAAAAACAATGGAAGATCTCGTGGACGATAGTATGTTAAATGCCATTGTAAGGAAATTAAGGATTGTAGATGAGTGGAATCAAATTGATGATATCTCTAATGCAATCATTTCTTGTACCCGAACAAGGTCTGTGCAAGTAGAGGTTTTGACAGTCGGCTCGGGTTCGGGTATTAAACTGCTTCCGGTTTTCGGGTCGGGTCGGGTAGGGTACAGACGGCCGTTATAATTGTGCATGTGAAAATGGGCAATGAAATTTGCTTGTGAAGAATCTAATATAGTTATTGAATGACATTCTGTATAGCCTCCCTAGGATATCAATTACATATTGTCTGGACCGGCACCTCCACCAATAAAGTTTGTAAATCCAGGACCGGCAACTTGACAATTTTCCCCTAGAAATAATTATTATTTTGCGGCCCCCAAATTCCAGGTCCGTCCAAAATTTCGGGTACCTAATCAAATACGTGATTTATATCAATATCATATCAATCATGCTTTAACTCTTACGATTAATCTACATCGGTAAGTGACGTTAGCAGTGATACCAATATACATATTTGATGCAATGGCGTAACAAAATGTGAATTATGTAGATCCGATATTTAAGTTAAATTCTCTTAAAGGAACAGAATAATGTTGCCCATAAATTTGAAATGGTTTAAACTAGAGATGGGATTTGTTGATTATTCACGATTATTTTTAAGCACTCGAGTTGTCGTGCGGCGGTGTAGAAATGGTTTAAGTCTGATGGGCAAGTGAAAAATTAATACGCAGATTTAAATACTTTACTCGCGGATTTCGTGCTGCTATCACTACTTCATGATGGGAAAGAATAATTGTGCCTGGTTGACTTTTTGAGATAATATGCTGTTTCCTAAACCGTTGAAAACGTGCATTTCTACGCTATTATAACATTTTTCCAACTCTTTCACATTTTGGGTTATTTTATCAACTCATTGTTTCTTCACTGATAAATTCAGGTTTAATATTGAATTTATCAATTTCAAACGTTTACTTAGTCATTGTGAAGAAACACAATAATATGAATAAGAAACTTCAATATGGTTTCGATGATTTTCTATCATTGAAAAATTGAAAACGAGAGTGAAAGAAGATTGATATTTCCATGAACAAATAGACAAACTTGTACAAAAATACATTGATGATAAACAATAACATATCTCTCATGTAAAATGTTAATATTTATTTGAAATGGGTTTAAACAATTCACTATTACCCTCCAATCTGTTTTTTGTTGCTATTGGTGGCTTTATTTTGTGTACACGTTTTGCGAATCAGCTTCAATATAATTATTAAAATAAAACAAGAAATACATCGGCAATTTCTATGTTACAATAATAAGTTCGATTGATCATGAGAAAAAGTGTAATGTTTTCTTAAAACGTGGCCAAAAATATTTTTCCAACCCGTACTAATCACTAAGCACGAAGCACTAATGTTCACTTTACTTCTTTAATCGAATAAAATCGTGATCATTACAATAATGATATGTCGTCAAAGTGAAGTCATTTTGTCTTAGAAAGGATTGCGTAGATTTAAGTATAAACGAGGGGCCTAGTGGGAGGAGATATGCCACATGTAGAAAATATGAGTTTAGCAACGTTTCAATAAGGGGTGGAAGGGGGGTTTCTCACGTCACGGTCGTCATCGTCTTTGTCATCGTATGTTGTGTAAGGTAGTTAAAACTGCTGTCTAAATTATTATATTATATATCTTTAAAAAAAAATTATTCATACAAAATCTAAGACAGCATTTTTAGCTACTGAAATTTTTCTAGACTCAATTTTGTTACATGTGGAGTAGCTCCTTCTCCCACTAGGCCCATCAAACCAATATAATAAAAGCTCTAAAAACGAAGTCAAATCAATTTAAACAATCAATATTAACTTTGCTTGTTGAAAACGCGAACCACGTTATGAAAGCTGCTTCGTGTTTTGAACGAAACATTCCACACAACGGTTGTTTGAATATTTTTGTCACAAGACACGTATGGTTAAATAATTTTTTCATGTTATACCTACGTACCGGTGTTTTGTATTTAGCACAACGTTGAGCAAAATAAGTTAACTAATATGTAATGTTCACTTTGTGAATAACGGACAAAGATTCTGAACTAAATGTAATACCTTTCAATTCACTTGCACAATCACAATAATACTATTGCACAATTGGTACTTGCAATGAGCTCACGTGAATTAGATTTTGTTTATGTTCGAATAGGCACCTTACTCTCACATTTCGATTTGCTCTTTTAACTATCATTTTCGTTGAACCCTCCCTCGGTGTGGCTTCAATAGTTTTTCGTGCGGTCAGGTTGCCAGGGGTCTAATTTACAGTGTGCAATTTACTAGACTAATCAATGTGGCCGTAAGCTGACCCCAAATCAAGATTACTCTTTTAGACCGCAAGTTACGGTCGGGTTTAGGAAATAGACGTTGAAGAGAAAATTCGCATTAATTGCGCCAGAGGGGTTGTCTGCTAGATTGGCGACCAGTTAAATAAAATAGCCGTTATAAAGCAAAAGAAACCCCCTTTTTTTAAACTTTAGCTGGTTAGCTTATAATTTAATCTTTAACGGTTTTTAATTTAAACGTTTCGTTATGTTGAATGAGCTTCACATACTTTAAAAGATTATAAAAATCTGAATATTCAAAATGCACTTGCTTTTCTCAACAATTATTCTAATTTTGAAATAATATCTTCGCCCTCTGGGAATATCATTGGGCCGGAGAGCAGTAAATGACAACGTAGTATTCGTAAAGGTTTTGTACAGTTAGTTTGCACAATATTATTCTGAAGACTAGCTAATATTTATACTGTGAATGGTGTTTTCCAACAAAGCTGCAAGAAAAAGCAAGATAAATGCAAGAAATTCGTATAATATTATTTCATTGTGCTTTTAAGTGTTATTTAAGTTTACCCGAGTTTAGTCTCCGCTCTCGTTGGATTTTGTAATTTGTGAATGATAAGTAATTTTAAGTAGTCAATTCCCTTCCCCAAGAATCGTATTTGCTTCGTGATTTAAAAGAAATACTTGTTGGTTTTAACGAGCTATAATATTGTTTTGTTAAATAACTCAATGACAAAATAACATTTGGGAAAGCATTGTCAAATTTAGGTTCCTAATGGATTCTCTAGACAACGAACAAATTCATTTTCATATGGTAAAATATAATATATACTTTATCAATAATATCTCTAAGATTATTTTATTTAGAATTCGTGTCCGTAACCTAAATATCAAAGTATGAAATCAAACGATCGCTCGCTCTTCATACGATTTTGCAAGTTGTTGGTATATCCTAATAGACTTTACTTGGATATTTGAAAATAAATCCGTAAAACAACTTATTTATCATGATAGTATGAAATCGTGTTCAACTATTTACTTGCAATACATTTAAAATAACATAAATAAAATAAAATAAATAAATTTTGTTTAGAGTCTACCCAATCAGTTATATAACTGATTTTCAGGGGGGGGGGACATTAAACCAAAGCGACTAAGCCAACCCTGTAGGCCCAGACGCAATAGACACAACTCGTAACTCATGTAAACGACCGTTCCACAACACACAATACATTTGATGTTGTGGTAGAAAGGATATTTCAGGTACATACACGGTTGGTAAACGCAAATATTAATTTTAATACACCGTAAACAAAACGCGTACATATAATAAACATTTAAATGAATAATAAAACACATCATAAACTATTCATTTTCACAGTTCGTATTAAACTGCATAGTTGTGTGTACTTTGCACGAGCAAATTAATTGCATATATGCATAAATCAACAGAATAAATAGGGAGAATCTAGCGACAATCCTTTGCTGTGTTACACAATAATTGTAATTAATAATAATAATTATTGTATAATTATTATACACCAATAAAACTAGATTAAAATTAATCACCTACAAATAACCATAGATGAGATAAAAATCGTGCTCTGACGTTTCGACTGGTTGTGGCATAAAAATACGAGGACATTCCAATACTTTGTGCAATGCATTTTGATACTTATTCAATTAACTCAATATTCTGAATCAAGGATGTCATATTTCGCCCATAGTTTTAAATGTGTGTCGTTGCTGACGTAACTCCCCGTAATTTGGTTAAGTTCAGATGCAGCAATAACATAGTCTCTAGATAATAATAGAAAGCGGTTGTCACTTTCACATTAGAGTATTTCGTTCTAGAGTTGTAACCCCAAAATTTGGCAGTATGGCTGCGCCCAAGTCAAGCCACCATCATTTGCACACCCTTTACTATCAATTCTTCACCTTCATTTTTTGTTAACCCTTTTCTATCTCATTTTTTTATTTGTTACCATACCATCATTGGTCACCCTTTACTAGCTATTGTTTACCATAATTTGATCACCCTTTACTATATTGTTCACCATCATTAATTTTGTTCACCCTTTACTACTCCTTTTATGTCATTTGTTAATTTATTTCTATTGTATTTTATAATGTGGTTTTAAGAGGTATAACTTAGGCATAGTAAAATAGACACTTTGTGACTGGGGCCTCATGGCCCTTTTCTAACTTTCCATGGAGTTGTGCATCTTAATTTTCGATTATTTGTACAATTCCAAAATAAAATAATAATAATAATAATAATAATAATAATAATAATAATAATAATAATAATAATAATAATAATAATAATAATAATAATAATAATAATAATAATAATAATAATAATAATAATAATAATAATAATAATTGAGTTTTTAAATTTTGTGGCAATGCCAAAAATGTGACTTTGAGCTGTGGGTGGCATTCTCGATTCACTTCTCGACCTAATGTGTAACCAAGGACCATGCAACTAGCCATGCAGCTAGCATTGAGATCGTCTTCCGCAGCTGACGAACGGGACGAGTGCGTCTGTTCCGAATGACGTCGCTTCAGTAACTCGTTCTCGGCACGGAAACGGTCGTTTTGTGATCGGGATCCAAGATTCTATCTCGGCGCCTCCAAAACCAGCTGCTATCATCAATACCATAACAAAAGACTTAACAGCATGCTTACTTTCTTCATTTTTCGTTTTTGGAATCTAAATGATTATTTTTTAGACTTAATACCGATTTACTGGACATTGTTCAACTGATCCAAAAAAATTACTGGTCAAGGAAACTTGAATTGTTAGAATGAAATGACGTTTACCATGTCTGTTATAAGCTTACTCTAAATCCAAGAAAGGAAAAAGCGAAATCTCACACGAAAAATAACATGTCAGTTTAACGAATGACATGACAAATGTTGTTGTTCAGAATCTTAGTACTAATGCACGTGCACATAGATAATGTGGATCTTCTTACACATTGTGTTCCTTCAGCAGCAATACATATTTTATTAAGCCTTGTATATAGTTATCGTTCACAATTTTATCTAAATCATGTTCAGATGCACGGTGATTTCTGTAAAATTTGTAAGATTTTAAACATATTAAGTTTGTATTAATTTTGTCCTACAATGCTTTGATGAACTTTCTATCGCGGTAAATAAATTTGTTTGATGATTTATATTTAATTGTTGTAGAAACGTTACTATCTGCTTATCCAGCGTACGAAACATTGCTATTGTTAGAGCCGGCCTGATCGTTTTGTAACTGTAACATCATTGCTCCTTTAATACAAACTCTACCAGTAAAATCACACTCTCGCTGAATCATTAATGTGTTATGGTGAAGTCTTCACCTTATTGTTCTCGCGTTCTCAAAGTGTTTATTTTTACTGCTGATGAGATGAGATGTTGTCTTGTGTACCTCGCGCATTTATCTGGTATTTACTTAGTCAAGGAGAATTTCCAAGTACTGTGAATAGCACTCCGACCCAATTTACGATCTATACATGCAAAGCAAAGTTCACTCAGTGTTTCAGACGTCTAGGAGAAAAGAAGAAAAGGTTTACTTTACTTACCGTGCAGATGTGATGACGAGTCAGTTGGTGGAAATGCACTCCGTTTCACAGGGGGTAAAATGGCAAAATGCATCTGTATAAGTAAATTTTGACTCCATTGCAAGTTCATTGTTTATTCCATGTCACCAAGAAATTTACAGTTAAAAACAATTTTTATCTTTTATTCTATACGGTTCAATAGATAGTGGTTTCTCAATTAATTAATTAAATTAATTCGGTTACACAACACCGTACTGAAAAATTATTAATATCATTATCTTATATAATTAAAACTAAAAATATAATGATAACAACAAGACACACCAATTTAATTTAAAGTGGTTGTTACGTATTATTTACATAGTTGTGTTATAAGATAATAATAATAATCAAAACTCATTTCCAACAATGTCTGGTAGAGTGGTGTTCTTCACACGATATCTAGGGAACGAAACTATTTTTTGCCGAGATTGCCAGGCTCAGCGTTTCTTCATCATCATCATCATCATCATCGTCATCATCATCGTCATCTTCATCCTGCATCATCTGCTTCTCCACCAATTTTCTCCACTCCTTCCTGTCCTCCCACAGCTTCAATTCCGTCACCTGGTTCCACGATTCACCTCTCTCTTCAACGTCTCCTTCGATCAATCTTCCCCATCTTTCTCTCGGTCTTCCTACTTTTCTTTTACCTTCCTCTCCTGCTTCGAAGTCTCGTCTTGGGATCCTATCCATATCCATCCTCTTCATATGACCAAACCATCTTAAACGTTCCCTTCCTATTTTAAACCTCAACTTCTCCAGACCTAATTCCTTTCTATTTAATATTATATTATATATATATATTTAAACAAAATCCCTGTTGGCGTTTGTACTTTAAATTTGAATAAATAAATAAAAGAAAGAAATAAAGAAATGGAATCAGTTCGTTTATTAAGTTTGTGCTCTACAACACGCCATTCGTCACACTTAGAAAAGCTGCGTTGCTTACTGGGTCTATTTTATAAATTTATAAACTTTGAAACTGGCAGACATATTAATTTATAGCTTAAAAGGTTGTTTTGTTGGTTATTTTGTTTAAACCTGTAAATGTTAGACATTTTTGTTTCGAAATGTAATCAAAACTGTCATTTTTACTCACCAATCCTTTGTGCTTTATGCTTGGCCGTTTTGATTTAACTTTCATGAGGCACGTGCAAAGAAACATCTTCATGCTAACAAACATCACAAAATCAATGCGGTATGTGACGTGTTACAACAAAGTAGAAAAGTGTATTTTTATTATTTCACTAAACGTTAAACCCACAACTATTCACCTTCAAACCACATAGAGGCATGCGTAAAGTGAAGCACGAACTCTTGAACTGATGTTTTAAAAACCTGGTTCTAAGACTCTCTCGACTACCAATGTAGCCAACATGACAAAGAGTAAATTCCCGAGTAAATAAATCGTTGAATATAAGTTAGTAGTCCTATTGCCGATATTTTTTAGTTTTGCAGTTTTTCAATAACAGTGTTACGACATTTTCATTTTTAAATCGGGACATTTAGCCACGTCGATTTTTTTAAATACCTTTTGAATTTTAAATAATTATCGCCGAAGATTAAATTAATATTTTGTTATTATTCTTTGTATACACTGTGCGAAGGAACGTCAAACTAATGATGAAGAAAATTATTTAGTTAGTTAGCAGTATACCACATAATGTAGATAAGATGCTGTCTATGTGGTCATCCAATAAAGGTTGGTCAGCAGCCAAATAAATTGCTTTTCTCTCTTACAGAATGGCAGGAACCAAATATGACGTATACTCACAATTGACTTTGAAGTTGAACAGCTATAAATGGATACACGAACATTACTAAACAGAAACGGCGAAAAGAACGGGTGTGCGATACGATGAAATGAGACACATCCATTAGAAAGAGATGTACATGCGTAATGTATTATGAGAGTTTAATGCATAATTTATCTTCTAATTATACACAATTAGAGTCAAACATCAAGTTAACTCTAAATATAACGTAGAACAAGAGGATGGGAAAATAAGAGGCTAAAACTCGCTCAACAGATTATTATCCAAAGGTGGTGTGTGTGTTCATCTTAAACAATGTCAACCAATTTTCGTAAATTAAACATTGTACAAAACAGTATAAATACACTACCAATGATTGTATTGCCTCTTACGTGAATGCCGAGAGCCTTGAAAAATTCCGTTTGCTTGTAGATCGATCTGAACGAAGTTAGCACAAAACCTCGATTGACCTTATCTGTCAGTTAGTGAGATGGAAGTTAGGGTGACTTCACTATGAGGAGTCGAATTTTAGGTGAAAAGCCTTCTCTTCTTTCTCTTCCCTTTGCTTTCTTTTCTCATTCCTCCTAATTCCATTATCCCTCAGACAGCAACATCTTTCCGGATCGCCTCTATGTCCCGTCTGAAAAGAAAGCCACTTCTCTGGGGGCCCTTAAAAACTCCAGACTTATCACCCGATTATTATCCCTGCGTCAACATTGTGGCACGAAGCCACAAAACCACTCGCACCTTAATTCATGTACTGCCCTAGGTGATTAACAACACTGCTACGTTGCTTGCTACCTTACTTCGTCGAATTATTGAACGAGAGGATAACACTGAGATGAATAAGTTTATGACTCGATCGATCATAGGTTAGTTTGATATCTAGATTCAATCACGGTCTAAGTGATAATCGATGATTTGAGTATTGGCTGGAATAAGATTCTAACTAACATCAACCAGGATTCGTTTTAGTAGTACCTCGTACCATCATAACATTTTGAATAACATTTGTTTAATAACGTTTAAGTCCAAGGAAAATGTATACATTTCTTTCTACACTATATTCAGAGTTTGTCTGTCGATTGATTTTTATTTTGAAAGTTGTGAATTAACCTGTGAAGATGGTACATACCTCACATTATATATTTTAATTAAAATATTACAAGTAAATAATAATAATAAAATGATTAATCCAATAATTGACCCTATAACCCTACACCTAAAATAATTTAAAGTGACCCTTAAATGTGCCTGGCAATGCGTGTTATGCAGGGAGTCTGCCCTTCTAGATAATCACGCTCAAAGTGAAGGGCAAAACGACAACTGGGAAAATAATATTACCCTATAAATTTATCTTGTGTTGTGTGTCGTTTCCAATAACGTGGTGGGATTGTGAGTATGGATGAAAGCTAGCATTGTTCGAGGGGAAAAATGCGTTTTTTATGGACGGCTTTGTGTATAGAGGAAAGCGTGTTCGTTCAGTGATAAAATAAAACGTTTTTAGAGTCTAGCCACTCAATCACATAACTAATATTCAGTGTTACTTCTGTGAATATATTTGCATGCGTTTCTTTACACGCAATACTTAAAAGATCGCGTAAATGGATTACCATTCATGATAAAAATTATAACGGAGTCTTTATATACCGGTATTGAAAACTAATTATTACACATAATTATTACCTTCATTTCAATTCAATTAAATAACAACTACGCCAAATGTTTAATTTTTGGCACTTATTTTTTGTTGCAATGTTTATGTTGGTTTTGAATTGGTTAATATTGCGTGACATATTACTTATAAATAGAAATAACAAAATTGTTTTCACATTCCACGAAATAGTATATTACACGTGTCTCTTGACCCTAGACATATAATCCTGTCAAATAAGATGATATATTGACGTTTGGAGGAAAAAATTGCGATGTCGCTGAATTTTTGCAGAGACCTTCCTTATATAATACTTATTAACATACTAAACTCCCCTTAAATCGGACTGGAGCTTCGGCCAGCCATATTGGAAAATGGCGGCAAAATGTGTTTGTTATCGAATATCTCCGATTGGTTTGAGATAGACAAAATATCTCAATGGCAAAAATATTCCCCATTTACTTCCCTACCAAAACAGGTGTCTTCTATAGTTTGCTGTAGGGCAGAGGTTACGTCACAAAATCCGTGGTTTATATGTTGCTCAATTGGAGATACCACTTATTTCCAATTTTTCACGCCCGGCATCAAACAATGCCCGGTAAATCCGTAAGAAATCGATTACAATTACAAAAGGAACTTTTGACGGGGTTCATGAAAGCTTCCATTAGTATTTTTAAAAATCAGTTTCTGCGAAAATCGGATTTTGCATTACCCGGAATTTGGGTTTTTTCCATTGTTGGCATTTCCAAAAATGCCCTTTTTGACTGACGATTTTTAAGCACTAAATAGCATTGGAGGAAAAATTTCTTCCTACGCACATTGAATGACTTAAATAATGATCCGATGACAACCAAAGTTTAAATCAAATCTGGCTGCTAATCCTATATCCATAACATCAAAGTGAATTATGTAACAAAAAGTGTGTAGAAACTGCACGAAAACAGTATTCATATTGTGAATATTAGGAATAAGCAGCCATATTGGATTTAAACTTTGGATAAATTGGATCATTATTCAAGTCATTTCAATGTGCGTAGAAAGAATTTTTCCTCCAATGCTATTTAGTGCTTAATAATGGAGAGTCAAATGTGGCATTTTTTTTAGGAAATGCCAACAATGGAAAAACCCAAATTCTGGTAAATGCAAAATCCGATTCGCAGAACTGATTTTTTAAAATACTAATGGAACTTTCATGAACCCCGTACAAAAGGTTCTTTTGTATTTAAATCGATTTCTTACGGATATTTCCTGGGCATTGTTTGATGCTGGGCGTGAAAATTTAGAAATTAGCTGGTACTCCAATAAGCAACATAATAAACCACGATTTTGTGACGTACCTTTGCCCTTGACTACCAAAAAATATAGAAGACACCTGTTTTGTAGGGAATTAAATAGGGATATTTTTGCTATTGAGATATTTTGTCTATCTCAAACCAATTTGGCGATATTCGATAACAAACACTTTTTGGTCGCCATTTTTCAATATGGCGGGCGAAGCTCCAGTCCGATTGTAGGGAGTTTTAGTATGGGTGATAAGTATCCTTTAAGGAAGGTCTCTGCAAAAATTCAGCGACATCGCAATTTTTTTCCTCCAAAAACTTATTTGACCCGGATTAATAGCCAATTAAACTAATTATAATAGTTTGGAATCGCGAATATTCGTAAATACACATCTACAATTACTTCACCACCTGGTCGTCGATTGGAAGCAGCTATACACAAGCTAGTTTTAATCCTCCACCCTACGGTTGCAAACTGTTCTCAGGATTAGTCGCCAATTACTTGTTCCATTGATCCTCATATTTCCAGTCATGCTTACAGTAATGTTGCAGCGCTGCAATGTATCCTTCTCTCCTCCACACTGATCACGGCATTTAATGGTGTGCTTAATTAACACATTCCACCCGGCTTGGCTAGGTGTGAAGGCTCGGAACTGTGGACATACCCCGGTGCACGAGTACAAACCTGATGGTGTTGATGCGTATATTTGCATTCAGTGAGTAGGATGCAACATACGTTTACACATCAAAGGTGTTGGTTACGCCGCATTGATGCTTGAAACAAAACCGAGAATGGGATCGACCTGATGATAATAAAACAATACTATAGTTATATAGTTCAAAATATAAATTATTACAAAGTCATATTTGTAATTTTACAATTAATTATATGCATAGTGGATACAATTATTGTAAATCTGAACGATTTGTCTTTATTCTGTTTGGTTTTACTGCTGTAAGTTGTTCTGGAATTTTGAATTTGTTGTTTGAACGATTTGCAAAATTGTTTCGGCGATCAATAAACAATAATTCCACCATCAGCATGGAAATTTGAAAAACGTGATGGCTACAAAATAAATACTTTATAACCTCTCTGTTGCAGTGAAATCATAGAGATAAAATGGAGTGAATCCCTTTTGGTTCAAGTCGAATCATATTTATGTTTTGATACTTTTCAAATAGATGTTTCGTATAACCAGTTACATAGAGGGTTCTAGCAATCACACCCATCAATTGGATGCTAGTCGGACGGAACTTATCACATCGGCTATCCATATCCGATCAATTACTTCAATATCTGGTCCGAAACAACTAATACGCTGTTGGAAGTGATGTTTATTCATTTACTGGCATAGGTTTGTAGCAGGATATTACACAATGATAGACTTTCAAACCATTTCTTAACTTACTGTTGGTAACTCTTATTTCTGTGTCTAGGGAAATCCCAGTCATACATTATTCTGTTCAACATTTTGATTTTGCTTCCAATGACATATTTTTGGATGAGCGTAGCGAGCGAAGCGAAGATTCCATTTCACTACACTGGAGAAAAAAATCCGGAATGTTTTTCTTTTTCTTTTTTTTCTGTTTGTATTATTGTGTGTTTGTTAACACGATTCCGGCTAAACCGATACTCCAATTGTGATGAAATTTTATGGAGGCCTTAGAAATCTCTGAACTTAGAACTGCCACGTTTTTGAGCGCAATCGAAAATTTTTTTCTCATAAAAATCGCAATTTTACGATTTTTTTCGATTTTTAAAAAATTTCTTCGACTTATAACACCTACATGCTTAATCCGATTTTAATGATTTTTTCACAGAACCTTAATTTTATGAATTTAGATATTCTTGTGAAATTTGAGCGCAATCGAAAAATTATTTCTCATGAAAATCGAAATTTTACAGTTTTTTTCTTTTTTTTAAGCTATTCTTTGACTTATAACAACTACATGCTTTATCCGATTGTAATGATTTTTTCACAGAACCTTAATTTTATGAATAGGGAACTGGCCTTGGTTTCAAATATATCTTACACGTATTTAGTAATTTGTAACATTCAATTTAATAAACATTGCAATCAAAATAAACTATAAAAAATAAAATTTGTAGATTCTATGCATGTTCAAAGTTCCTGGGTTTTGACTTCCCGCACAAAGACTTAAGTCCGCGCTCTTTTGGTTGTGACGTTATCGTGAGGTGAGGAGGAGAAGCTGATTGGCAGAACTGCCAGCTCGTCGCCTCGGCAAACCTCACAATCACGTCAAGCCCACCTGCAATGGCGCATGGCCGTTTTTCGGCGCGAAGCCCGGTTCAAATTTTTCCTCGTTCACAGTTAACGCTAATAAAAGCCGGAAGCATAAAAAACTTTACTGGTCGGTATTTGAGGTTATTAGTAGGGACATATTCAAATTTGGTAATGAAGGACAGTTCCCTATTAATATATTCGTGTAAAATTTGAGCGCAATCGAATAATTATTTCTTATGAAAATCGCAATTTTACGATTTTTTTCTTTTTTTTAAATTACGATTAATAAAAAAATTAAGTAAATTTTTAATTTAATTTAATTTAATTTTAAAAAAATCTTCGACTTAGTAATAATTTTTTCACAGAACAACAGAAAATCCGCATAACACAATGGCAGCTCAATGCACCAATATTACGCTCATCCAACAACGCGGCGGGACTTAAGCGTTTTCCTAGTGGTTATGTAGTACCTTTCGAAAGAAAAAGTTGGAAAAGTTAACCAGAATCCATAGAAAAAAGGTTTTAATATGAGTTTTTTTAGGTTTATAATAACAATTAACAAGTAACAATAGAAACTCGACAACAATCACCTACAATGCATTCACAAAGCACTTGCAAAGGAAAAGTGGTCCCACGCAAACTAAAAACTTACAAAAACGCTCATCCATCAACGCGGCGGGACTTAAGCGTTTTCCTAGTTTAAAACACATCTTTAGGTAAAATGTTGGTGTTTTTCTGTGTCGAAGAAATCGAAGCAGATCAATAAAGTTACCAGAACACCACCAACCACCATCAAGCTATACTTGTATAAATATTTCTCCATTTATTGGGAAAACACTGCTTTAGGCACAATATATAATATTTAATACAATCTACAAATTTAAAAAGGGGATTGAAGCTCTCTTCTAGATTAGTGGTGCATTATAGATATAGCTCTACAAAATATGACTCAATTATCCTTTTATTTCACTACTAATGCTTATAACGGGTGTGTTGTAAATTACATTATTGTTCCGGGGTGTATTCACATATGAACGGGTACTTTACTCCACGGTACTCCAGGGAGAGGCCGTAGTAGCTGTTGTCCCTCACATAAGGGAAGGTAATGCTCTGTCCTGCTGGTTGGCTGATTCTCCATTGTGCGTAACCAGTGCTTTCCAATGAGTCTCCTACAAAACACGCACAAACGAATCAATAATATTAGAGGAATTGCTTTTCACACAGACGGAAGTGCATTAGAAAACATTGAATTTTATTTTATGTGATATTTATATGAATAAATACATACAAATAATGCATGTAAAATAAATGTGAGAATTGCGTTTAAACACTCCAAATAACGAAATAAAGTTGATTATTTAACAATATTAGATTGTTACGGTTACGGCAATAGTGCTTTCGAATTTGATTAAATTATATGTTTATATTGACATTTTTGTATTGTACGTCCATTTTATCACATTGTTTTTTGTGTGCGTTTTAAAGATCGCAATATCTTCTTCGTCATGATTGCAATGATGATTTCACTAACGCTTCATTTAAATTGCACACTTTTGATTGTTTTTGTTTCTACAAGGCTTAAAAATGATATCTAGGTGCCCGTTAGGGCGCCGCAGCCAAGCCGCGGTGCGCTACACACTCGGGCCACCTTACTACAGCAACAGGTTGGGGTGAGTTCGAGTGTCACCCATGCCATCATGAAACGTGATGTGAACTTGAAAACTCTCAAAACAGGATTTAGTACCCGAAAACATGCCAAATTGGTTGGGGTACGAGCAGTTCTTTTGTGAAAAAAATGACTTGAAACAGCTCAAAATCACTTAAGGACTTAGTTACTACTGCAATACTGGCTATCTAATTTGTCATTTCAATTGCCAGCGATTCTGACCAAACGGTGGGTACAACGTTTATTTTACATGACATTAGGTAATAGTGATGTAATTCCTTTGAAGAAAAGTTTAAAAAATTCGAAGGCTTCCATAAAGGTTTTTAAATATTTTAACAAATAATTTTGCAATGGAACTTGAAAAAGTAATGAGATCCCACACATAACAAAAACTTGTAAAAATACAGCCAAACCTTACACACTCAAAAGAAATGAGATCTAAAAAAAGGGCCAAGCTCATCTACCCTTCCACATTTGCGCATTCTTAATTCATAAACGTACAATGTCCCGTAACAACATCCTTGAAAAGCTTTGGCAAAATAGAATTTGCATGACCATTACGTTAAAATTAATTAGAAAAAGATTTGGATGAACTATTACGTTTAATTATAGTTGCAATTCATTTTGTCAGCTTTTCAAGGGTGTTGTTACGGGACACTGTACGTTTATGAATTAAGAATGCGCAAATGTGGAAGGGTAGATGAGCTTGGCCCTTTTTTTAGATCTCATTTCTTTTGAGTGTGTAAGGTTTGGCTGTATTTTTACAAGTTTTTGTTATGTGTGGGATAACCTTTTCCTACACAAAAAGAATCGAAGTGAAAACATTTTTATTTCGAAATATGTCATCAACGGTTTGCAAGACACTAGCTGAGTTTTTGCCTAGTAATTATTGTTAATTTTTTGTTTGTGAGCAATTAAACTCACCAAAGATTGTGATATATATGCCGTCGTCGTACAGGTGGTGAACACCCACCCAGATTGTTCGGTAGGTGACGGGGTATAGTTCAAGTAGGGCATTCTTTTCATCTTTAGAATTAAGTATCAACATGTGTGATCCCTCGTTGTAGCACGTGTCAAAAGCTTCGGTCCACGTGGAGTTAGTGGTGTACATCTTGTAGTAGCCGAACCCCTCGATAAAGTCGTAGTCGAGGAAGCCCTCGTTCGTCCTGAAACATACATGTAAGTTGATAACCATACACTTCGGTTGACCTTCACAATTCAGTTCCATTTTACCTTCACGAACCACTTCCAGTTGACGTTGGTCTACAACTCGATACCTTCACAAACCATTTCCAGTTACGTTGCCTATCTATCCCTTTCACCACTTCAGTTGACGTTGTCTACAACTCACACCTTCACAACATTCATTGACGTGGCCTTTAGACTCTACACCTTCACAAACCATTCCATTACGTTGGTCTACACTCGATACATTCACAAACACTTCCAGTTTGACGTTTTGGCTAATTCATACTCACGAACCACTTCCAGTTGACGTTGGTCTACAACTCTACACCTTCACAAACCACTTCCAGTTGACGTTGGTCTACAACTCTATACCTTCACGAACCACTTCCACTTTGTTGTTCATCTTAGGTGCTTTATTACAAAGATAGAATTATACGGAGCTCGACTCATTTGATAATGTAAAAATACATTAGTATATACTACATTATATTATACAATGTAAATGTTTTAAGTTATTGTGCTAATTAATAAATAATAATGTATTATAAGGTGATTGCTACTACTGTATGGTCATGTTTTACATAATAAATTAAAATGTTAAATTATGGTTTATTCACTTGTAAAAAATGTATATAACTGACTTATATACAGTGCATATACAGTCATAATTTGTATAATCATCAACAATTTTATTTTTAAACTACTCACGGTACATTGTACTCCTCGCAAATCGAAGGCAATCTATCAGTTATGCAGCTCACGTCTTTGAAGCCGTCGGCTCTGAGGGCGCCGCAGTTTAGCGATGAGCTACCGACCAGTGATGGAGACATTTGGTTAAAGCTCGAATCCTTGACAAGCTTACCTGAAGCAAATATTTATCGTGATTGTTAGAAAAACAATTCATATCGTGGCACATTACTATTGGCATTCCCTATTATATTTTTTTTTAACATTTCCGGTTTGTTACCAAACAATGGGTTGCAATTTAAAATGAGTTATACTTTACCGCATCTTCAGCTTTCACTTTCAAATCGAGTATTTAGTAATTATATAAAAAAATATTATTGATAAGTTTAACAGTAAGTAAATTTACAAAACGACATGTACATAAATATTGATAAGAATTAACTATGTGTATAAAGAAGAATTAACAGTGGTCAGTCAAAATGTACGAAATACACATTTTTACAGGCCGTCGAATAAAAAATAATTATATTGTAATTATATAAATCGACATAGTTATGTGTTGGGCAAATTATAAATAACACGACTTTGACCTTTGACAATAAAGTTTGTGCCATACCCACATTATAACTATTGAATGCAAGCATAATAACATATAAATAATTAAGAAAGAATAAGAAAATATAATTATTCAACTCAGTATACTTGCAAGACAAAGTGAATATGATTATTTATAAAGCAAGACTAAATAACAATATTTAAAAAAAAAATACACAGAGCTTTTTTAAACCAAAATACAGGTCAGACTTAGAAACACAATAGGGATGGAAACTGGACAACTACAAATAACTATGTAAATAAGGCCCTCGTCAACTTTCTTGCTTTCTTGTTACACTTGTTACTTGACTTACCTTTGTGGCTAATGTATTGTCCCTCTGTATACAAGTCGTGGAAACCAACGAGCACTTGGCTCACGCTGTACTTTGTCATAATACTCCACAAAGCTTCTGCCTCTTGCAATGTCTTGGGGTAGGCAAGTTGGCTACTGTAGCGACTGCAAACCTGCGATTAACAATTTGAAACATTTGACATCCCGATAAACAAGATTTTGCGATTTGATTATATTTACTTCTTAATAATATTTTACAAATTGAGTTTATGATGCTTTTGTTGAGCCATTGTTGTGAGGGTCGGTTTTAACAAAATGAATGTAATCTTATAAGATTAGTTAACTTAGATTAATTGTTTTAAAACTGAATATTTAAATCAGAAATATTCTACGGAAACCAGGATTTAAAGTCCAGATTCAAGTTGGTAGAACACCTCATCTACCTAACTGGCAGATAACTTAATATAACTGAAGCTTATAATTTAATGAAACCGGCCCTTACTACATCTAAAATGATAGGAAAAACTGGCCAATAATTCTTATAGGTTCATATTCAACCGCTATACGTACAAGCTGCTCTGTTTCCAGAGACGATCCAAAAGACTGTAAATATAACTAGGAAAACATAACATTTCATATACAAACCTCACACGACAATTGTTTATTATGCAGTTTAGCATTGTCTGATGATAATGATATGGACATGCGAATATAAATAAATATTTAATGTGGTGATGTGATACCAAAACAGTGCGTATTGTATTAGATACCTTAGTGGCATCCGTCCAGTTTAAGGGACTTGGATTGAACAGGTAGCTTCCTTCACCGACATAAGGCTCCTTCTTGAGCAAGTCGGAGGCACACCCAGCCACGCATGTGCACAGCAGAGCAGTCGATAAGAGAAACAGCATGCTACATCATTAATTTTGTGGGATGATTAAGTTTAATTGAAGAAATGCAAGAAATTACTATATTACAGATACGGAGGTTCTTCTTTGTCATATATAAATTAAACAATAAACATAATGTGTTCCGCGAGTTATTCAGCGATATTCCAGCTTCCAATAACGATGGATGACCGAGTACAAATTGAAGACTTCTATCTTCTGAAATTGATTTTGTTCCAATATTATTATGCTACTTTAAAAGCAAATGGTAATTTGTGAGAAGTTCTTGCAATGAGGCTCCAAATTATTTTTTAACGTTGCCCACTGAAAAAAAAAGTTATTTGTATTCTTACAAACAATTCTGTGTACTTTGGCAGATATTTTTAAATTACAATTTTTTACTCCAATCTGAACAAGAAATATTTCAATTGTGCAGGCATACGCAATTTTCAATGCGTTCATAGTTGTTCTGTACTTGGATTGGACCTTGCTCAATGAAATGTATTTTGTATGTAATGAGGTATGTAATTTGTGGAATTCTTCAGCATATGACGGGTCTGGCAAGTTTGCCTATCCCCCCCCCCCCCCCCCACCCAATATCGAATTTCAACCCAAAAGTACGTGAATCGTTTTTTAAGTTTCGTTATTGCACACACTCTTAATTACCGCGTACCTTAAAAAAGTAAAAAAATTTATACTAACACAACTCGTTAATTTTAGTGTATTTTCTCACAAAAATAATAAATATTTTAGAAATACAGTTATTACTTGCGTTGCAAACATGCAGAACTGCACATCAGTCGTAAGAAAACAAGTTTAAGGAAATGTTAACAAAAAATAACCAAAATTATTGATACCGGTTTGATTTAACAGCTTATATACTCGTAGCCAAAATTTACTGGTAAAAAAAAGAACACTACATGCTGAAATCTAAAACAAATACTTAACCTACTTACAAATACTTACTTTGTTTTGCTGCAAAGTTTCATCCTGCTGTCGAGAAGATGAACAGTGTAAATGATTTCTACGTATCTCTGATTTGTTTAATATTTTAAAGTATTTTGCGATATTATGAATTGATTAAAGTGATTACATATCTTGTTATTATTGGTATTGTTAGTGCCAATCTAAATTATTGCATCACAGATAATGTAAACACGCTCCTACATATGCAACTATCTTATCTCTTATGGTGATTATTACTGGTTGTTCTGTTTACGAGTAGCATGTCAAAGTGTTTAGGAGTAGCTTTTGCATGTTATTGATTGAAAGACATCACATTGAAAGATTACAAAGGAAGCGAACCTTCTCTGTCCGTCTGTCTGCCCGGCCAATTGTCTCACAATAAAAACCAACAAGATGTCCCCATCGATAGGGTGAAATTTAGTTAGCGTAGCCGTGTTTATCCCATCTTTAGTACTGGTAATAAAATGGTTACGAGTTTGAATGAGATTGAACGCTTGTTTTAAAAGGCGTTCATATGTTTTATGCCATTGTGTTTCAAATAAATGATTTGTTTATTCACATATTATATACAACCTATAAACATGTTTGTGATATGTATATGAATATAATTATTACACAATAAGAGTTGAGACGTCACTTTAATTGCCATGTTTTATTTGAAAATAATTGCTTATTATTACAATATTTTCAGTAATAATATTATTTGTTTGGTGTGTATTCACAAATAAATCGGTACTCTTTCTTATTGTTCTCTAGAGAGAAGCCTTGGGCGCTGGTTGTGTATGAAGTACGGGTACATTCTACTATTAGTGTCGTTGGGTTGGCCGGGTTTCCATTCAGCGTAACCTGTGCTTTCCAGGCTGTCTCCTGAAAAAAATGTAAATATTGTAACGTTAATAGAATAATGTATAATTCTCATATTATTCTATACTTGCGATTTTTTTAAAAGAGGGATTTTAATTTGGGGCAATGAAAGGGGCTATATTTATTTTTTTCGCTTCCAAAGAGCAACGCGAAGAATGTAAGTTTCATTATGAAATTCTTCTAATTTCTCGACGGATTTTACACAGTAATACACATTTAAAATATTTGTATTTCATTGTTTTATTGTTGTGAGTTTATTATTAGATTGTGTTTATATTATTTTGTTTCATTAAAGACCCCCTTTCATTCAGTCAACTTTAAAGCCATCTCTCTCGAACTTTTAATATGTCGGTCCGAGGGCGATATAAACCGTATTGGGTATTGTATACAGTTGCGAGTAAGCTCACCGAAGATTGTTGTGTATACTCCGTCTGCGTACAAGTGGTGAACACCCACCCACACGGTGACGTAGGAGAGGGGATAAAGTTCCTTCAGGGCAAGTGTTTCAGCTTTGGAATTAATAATCCACAGGTGCGATCCCTCATTGTAGCACGTGTCAAAAGCACGTGGCCACAAAACATTTGTTCTATCATATATCTTGTAGTACCCAAAGCCCTCTACGTACTTGTAGTCAAGGAAACCCTCCTCAGTCCTGAAAACGAAAGTTTTCTAGTTTGATAACATGATAAGCCCCTTCATGTAGATCTTGAGAAGCCACGCCTAAACGACCTTCACAATTAAACTACTTCCCGGTGACCAGCACCATCGCGTTGACCTTAAAAATCACATTTAGTGTCATTTTAGTAAAAAAATTTACTTTTAGTTGACTTGAGCTTGTTCACTTCATTTTTGCTGACCTCTACCAGGCCTGCCAGGCTGTAATTTTGAAAGATTCATAAACCGTTGAAACACACACTTGCAAATAAACCATTTTCATTATCACCATCGTCATTACGGAGGCCATTTTAATGTACGATAGAAGATCTTTCGTTTTCGAAGAGGCGTCTACACAAAATAAATATATTTTTATATTGAATCAATAGGCGATTATCATAAATCAATGATTAAAAGTATTATAATTTTACCATTCACAGGCAAATAAGTTTTGTAACTGATACTGGTAGACAATGAATCATAAATTTGTGTCCTTATAAACATAAAAATAAAATGAAGTTGAATTACTCACGGTGCACTGTACTCCTCGCAAATCGAAGGCAATTTATCGGTTGAGCAGCTCACGTCTTGAAAGCCGTCGATTCTGAGGGCGCCGCAGTTTAGCGATGAGCTACCGACCAATGATAGAGACATTTGGTTGAAGCTGGACTCGTTGACAAGTTTTCCTGAACCAAATAATTTTGTGTGCATTATTATTGTTGTTCGCAATAATGAATGATTTGAACTCAATTTATACATTAAACCAAAACTTTTGTGACTGTAGGACTGCACAAGACTTTAAAATCACAATTCCAAAAACCAAGTAGTACAAAGGGGCAAATATTTAAATATAACAATCAAAATGAATTGTAACGTTAGCCGGATCGTTCATATACATACCACACTACCCCTTTCGAATGCTGTAGCCAAATTGGTGATGGATAAGCTCAATTACATTAATTGTACTGGCATGTTGTGTTAACTCTTAAAACGTTTCAAAAATGATCGAAATCTTAATGCTCATTGTCAATTCTCTTAATTTAATATAATAATACTGTTTTTAAATATATATCCACGCTTACACCCGTTTTGATGCCAATTATAAGAAGAACATCAACTAATCACCGTGATCAAATAGCAAAACGGGTGTCAGGTGTGGATACAATCTCATAAATACGATTCCAATAAGTTTACGATTAGTTTTGTTGAAGATCAAGTTGATAATAACTATACCAATCAAAGTTCCATCTTGTATCTTCACTTATGTTAGACACATGTTATTTCAAAAGCACATTAAATAAAATATTACCTTTGTCATAATAATGTCAATTTTACTTTTTTGTACTGTACTGTTCTATAAAAAGTTCAAGTTGCAATATTATTAATTGTACTGCGCGTACAATAAAAAATATTACCGTTTAAATATTATCGTTTTTTTTTGTTATATTGTTTACAGTGCAATGCCAGTGCCCTTGTAACTTGACTTGCCTTTGTGGCTAATGTATTGTCTCTCCGTATACAAGTCGTGGAAACCAACGAGCGCTTGGCTCACGCTGTATTTTGTCATAATACTCCACAAAGCTTCTGCCTCTTCCAAGGTCTTGGGATAGGCAAGTTGACTATTGTAGTCATTGCAAATCTGAAATAAAAATGTATGCTTTAAAAGACCTAAAATAATTAAAAAATAAATTTTTTCTGTTTCAAACAAAAATTGTGTTTTTAATTTCGACGTGGAATGAATACATTACAAATTGAACGTTTTTTGTTAAATATGATTGACTGGAAAAATATGTCTGATTTACTAACGACTGTCTTCAACTGTTATTATACACATATACTCCGATTATTAACTTGACAAATATTCAGGGATGTAAGTATAAATTTGTAATACACCTCTCATGCTGAACGTTTCAATAGAAAATGTCCTAGAACATAGGGGCCTATAGAAACAATGGCATTTCTTCTAACTTTCACTGTTTCTAAACAAACTACGATGGGTGAGTTAGAACAAGTCAAAGGTAGATTCACTGGTAGATGAATCGCAAGTGGCACAGTTAGGAGAAATACCAGTGATTCACAGGTAGATGAAACAAAGAGTCAATCAGGCGCATAAATACCTTAGTGGCGTCCGTCCAGTTCAAGGGACTAGGGTTGAAGAGGTAGTTCCCTTCATCGACGAATGGCTCGTGCGATGTGAAGGCGAAGCCACCCACGCATGCACTCAGCAGAATAGTTGACACAATCGACAGCATACTTAATCAAAGTAATATTTATATGGATTGAAGAAATGTAGCGATTACATATTGGTAATAAGTAATAATGGATAAAATTGTCCTACAATCATACAAAAATACTGCCGTTTTTCGCTGATATCTTTCCACTTGGTATGTCGTTAAACTACTGAATTATACGTATCATTAGTTAAGTTTAATATATGTTGTTTTTGCGATATGGTAGGTCTATTGACAAAGCGTTTGTGGATTATGTTGAGGATTAGTTGAGTTGTCAGAATCAATTTACTATCTGATCTTAAAATTTAAATATTGATCAGTCGCAAATAGGTCTTAGTTTATGATTGATGTAATCGATTTATAAAAATAAATGCAAGTGTTGAATTAATAAACCTATTGTTCACTACAATTTGAACTGCGTTGCGTTTGGTGATTAATCATTTAATAATAATAAATACGTAATGCAAGATAATTTGAAAACGATTAAATAATGTTAGCTCACCAAATTAGAACGACCATTTGGAGTGAACATTAATTTTGTGATTGAATAATTGAAATACACATGCAGGATTCAACAGTCGTAAGTAATAATGTATTCATTATAATTTTAATAAACTTTCCGTTGCACACAATGACATTATCAGTGTTTTGCCATCTTCAGCTACGACAGTTTACAGGGCAATTTATTCAATATATAATTGAAAACAGTTTTTTCATTTGATATCAACCAGTCATTAAACTTAAAACACATTCAATGCATAAAAACGGTACAACATAGAATGTTTACTTAAACCAAAATAAATCAACATTTTTTTATTAATATTGTATTTTATACCAGAACACATACAGCAGGTTATTCCATTTGGCGTGCTCCAAAAACGATATATTTAATATATAAAAAACTAGTTCATCCATGATAATTCTTAGTCAATTATAATTGAAAATATAAGTAATGATTCTAAAAAGTCTCGATTTCAACCAAGTAAAAATATTTCAAAACACGTCTTTAGATAATTAAATTTAACTGATGTTTTATACAACAAATGAAAACCAATTTCCTTAACCGGTTAAATCTGATGTGTATACCCTACAGCGGGCATCCTACAAAAATGTATTTATTTTAATTTCCTTAAATGAACATAATAGTTTCTTATAGCCATTGTGTGTTTGTCTATAATATTGTCGACGTCTTCCAACCGAACAAAAGACGGCGTTCTGGCGCTTTTTGCGTCGTTTTTGATATAAAGGCGATGGCGCCACTTCAAACATCCATCTTCAATAATCTATACAAGTTGCATTGGTGTGTGAGGAAGTATAAACACATCTGACACCCTTCATGGACTTACTTATCACGACAGTATCATACTGTGGATTATAAGCCATAGATCAACGTCATCGTTGATTTACTCCCGATACTCATATATACACTTTCGCCAAAATAAGTTGTCTTACATAATCTACATTTTTTTTTATTTTACTGTGTTATTCCTTTGCTATGAAATAATATAATATATTGTGGAAAAAGTATATGCACAATATGTTGGAACATTTCAGAGTGTGGTACACAATACTCAAGAGCGTAGTCAATTATGGGCAATTGGGTCAAAATTTAAACTTTTAAATCTAGAACCTATACATTATTTTTTAAACGGACATCCGTGTACTTAACAATTTTAGACCTCGTTTTTAAATTTGGTCCGTTTTTCTAAACTACCGTTTTATTGTCAACTTGTTTAACGTAATAATGTGAATACTGATTTTTGACTCTTCGGTATTGATGGCACAGTTTGAAATTGATACACATAATTAAAATCTGATTTACAGTTGTTGCCATCGAATCGATTTTATTAAAAGCATCAGTTACAGTTTTTTAGTGAATAAGCTTAAATTAAACCTGAGAATACAAATATACACGATCTGTATGCATTTGCTAGTGATTCTTGAGACTTTCATGGTTGTGTTAGAATCATTATTATTTTTATATTCATATAAACTTATTACATGTACCCCTCCACACTCGAAAAAATTATGTGGACACTATTGACACTAATGACTTCTTATGTGTGTCCCTAACAAAAATCAAGACAACAATAATAAGTTAAAATTGAAGATGATTGGTTAATACGTTGAGGCAGTGTGTTACAAATTTCATGTTCACACACAAGCTCACACAGGGTAGATGGTGTTGCTGTCAGTGGATTGACATGTCGTTACCACAACCACAAAACTAGTGTCAAAATGTCTAGGCCTGCCTCACAATTAATGAGGCTGTCACGTTAGCAATTTGGTATTTACCCAACGACACACAATCACATAACAAAAATATAAATGCATGCAGGCTTCTAGGCTTTACCACCTGAACATCAATTTAAGTACTTTTTACTAATAATACTCGTAATCCAATCAAGATGAAAATGTAATAATAAGGTAATATCAGAGTGTAATTGCTTTAGTGCAATACTGAGACATACATTAATTATAATATAATCATCTATGCATAACCATATAATATGAAAGTTCTAATTCTGAGTCATAACCAACAGCGAGTGTGATCGTTGAGAGTGATTTATCCTTTACTGAGTGATTGATTGATTGATTGATTGATTGAAAATCGAGGTGTTTCTAAAAGCCAGCGCCATGTTATTTAATTTTTCGGGTTTTCGGTCACTATTAATTATAAGTTATAATAAATCCCATGAATGTTACCCAATAAACTATCAATGGGGTTAAGTTCACTCATTTATGAATTAATTCATAAATTTATAAAAAAATTAGTAAATTACGGATTATCAAGAACTTGGCCCTTTTGAACCCACCTGCAAAAATGTATTCATAGCTAATTGATTTCTTGATCTCTCAGTTTGAATCA
This sequence comes from Sweltsa coloradensis, assembly GCA_024449915.1. NCBI lineage: Eukaryota > Metazoa > Arthropoda > Insecta > Plecoptera > Chloroperlidae > Sweltsa > Sweltsa coloradensis. Next base: position 164,758 of record JAMZAV010000955.1, read on the forward strand.
ACTTTATTATTTATTTATTTTATTTATTTATTTAACGTCTATCCTATTCAGTTATAAAAACTGATTTACAACGCACAGGCTAATTTTCTTAATTCCGTTTCACATATACCGTTTCACAGCCGAGAGGGGAGCGGTAAATATTGACGCCCTTGGTTCAGCTTCAACATTATTAAGCGCGTTTTGGAGGTACACCTTTCAATTTGTAAATTAACTTTTATACATATGCATACTACCTTTATAAAAGTCCGTTGGGATGCGCGATAATAGCGTAAAAAAAACGCGTAAAGTGCTTGCGAACTCGGTTTCTTGGTTTCAAAATTATTTTATTTAATATGGTATTCTTGCTTTTAATACACTAATTTTAATTCAATTAATTTTAAATTGAACTTTGTGACATTATAAAGAAAACCGCATACTGTTCTAGAGATTTATCAAGGTACGGTATTCATATAATATAATGTATAAAATGCTACTAAGGAAAAATGAAAGTGCTATTAAGTGAAAATGAAAATACTATCCGGCATCAAGGGCTGGAGTAACCATGAGAAGTATTTTCAATGGGACTGATTATCAGCACTTGCTACATCTCCAAGAAGCTAACACTGTGACAGCTTCAACTCTCTATATACCTCACTTTTAAATAAATCGTGTACAAGAGAGTCTCGTAAAACAGATGAAAGCGCAATGCAGGGCAATCAGTTAGGATGACGCTTGTCTTATTCTTATAAGTACTCATCTAGATTACAACCATTTCTCACTGGCTCTAGTGCGCACAGAAAGAACGCGACGAGATGGTGTTATGAATCAGGTCTCGACGATGTAGATAACAATTCAGTTTGAAAGGTTGAAAAACAAAATAACCAGCCGAATGTAGGCTAGATTTTTAATTTAATTTATTTTTGTATTCTAGATAACATTCAACATTTGTGCCTTTACTCTACATCTGTACTTTTATTTATTTTAATTTAATTTAATTTATTTATTCAACGTCTATCCTATTCAGTTAAAAAAATTATTTACAAAAGAGGACAACTAAATAATTTATCTAATTACATAGATGCAGACCGAACAATGAACTACAGTTAAGTAAATGTTTGAAATCGTAATATTACAACAACAATGCATTAAAACACAACAATTTTGGTAATTTTGGTAATTCAAAAAGGATATTAAATACAATTAATTAATGAATCAAATCTAAAAATGGGGAGGGAAAAAAGAACAAAGAAAAGAAAAGAAAAGAAAAGAAAAGAAAAGAAAAGAAAAGAAAAGAAAAAGTAAAGAAAAGGCCCTACAGTAATTTAAATGAACCCAGCTTAATTGGTTGTCAATGTTTGAAAGTTAATTGTTGCATGCCGAAAAGGCGTTGATAAGGAATTTTGATATCCCGATACTTTTGTTTATCACCTCCTAGAATCTTACGTACCCTATCAGACATAATTTGGTATATTTGCATAAGAAGGACCCTACTGTATGCAAGAGCAGACACTCTCTTCCTTTGAGAATAGTTTCCTAATCACAAGAGAGCGAAGCGACTGAGTCTTACCATTCAATATAAACCAGACTAAGCTTGTTTTTAATTTGCTTATGAGTGAGTTCGCTCCAAAACGGCCGAACGGCTGAACCGGTACCAATCCTCAGGCTGCTGTCAACATTTTAGCAAAATCCACTACGATATAAACTCAAGAAATAATAAATTGAAAAACGGTGGAGAATGTCACATTACATTTAAGAACAATGTCTTTTGATCGTGAACAAATCACTTTAATCAAATTATGTTTTAAATGTCGGGGTGAATGCATGCACTGACAAAGGTATAACAAGTCTCCACGCTCAAGGTTCCACAAAATTCCACTTCAATTCTTTCACTTCCAATTACGGAGATTGAGTAAACCTTGAAATATTTATTCGTGTGGCATTGTATGCATTTCTAAACATGTTGAATAATTTTTTTGATACAATCCACAAACTACAAAATCTAGCTTATTAGTTGCAAGTCTTCCTCTCACTTTTCCCTCTTCCCCAATTAAGAAAAATTACAACACTTTTGCGTGTACCACACAGGATCCAGACATAGAAAACAATTGGCCTGTCTTATCATCTAGTTGCATAATTGGTAATTCTGCAGTGGCTGCACGTCGTGTGCTGCAGTGTGTTGGTGTACGTCCGCTGCATCGGACTTTGCTGGTGAAGGTGCATGAATCATTAGCTGCACTTCTTCGTGCGAGGTGCAACGTGCAGTTGTCCAGGTAGGTCGCGCAGTGCTAGTTGGGGCTCGCTGCTGCGGAGCGCTGAGGCCACTCTAAAAGATAACACGGTAAGACTAGAAGATAAAGATTTGCCCTCAAGTTGTAGAATGCCATGCTTTGGTTGGGAGTTGATAATGATTGTGCGCAATTGAAGCGAGAAGCTGCCATAGGTTCATCAATTAAATCAACACATAGCTTGTCTAGTATGATGCCGAAATTAGGGTTAAACCCGACACTATTCTTATTTTACACCGTTAGTTGATGCAGACTACGTACAACAATCATTTATCATTGGATATGACTAATTTAGATTTGCACAATAGTAACATTCATCACTTTCGAAAGCAACTAAAATAAATAACATAATCAACTTCACTAATGTCTACAGTCGCTCGTGCACTCACATACAATTCATATTTACACTTTACACACTCAAACAATCATTCATTAAAACATGCATAGAACTTTTATTTCTTTGTAAATCAGTTTTTATAACTGAATAGGATAGACGTTAAATAAATAAATAAAAAAATAAAAAAAATACATACAACACTACACATACAATCATATTTATATAATTTTTATAGTCATTCTTATGAAACTAATTTTACATTGTGTTGTTGTGTTATGTTTGTATTGATATGGTTTGGTGAATTGCACTTGTGGGACATTTGCCCTTTTGTAATGAGGCCACAAAGAAAATAAAAATAAAATAAAATAATCGTGAATATACCTGACATCACACACCGAAAGTGGGATTCGAACCCGCATATCTCAGCTCCATATTGTGCGGATATGTGTTCTTCGAATTCTTATTTGACGCCGTTAGTTGAGATTATGGCTGGATGATACCCTTTAATCGTGAATATACATGACATCACGCACCTAACGCGGGATTCGAACCCGCATATCTCAGCTCCATATTATGCGGATCTGTTTTCCTCGAATAATTCAATCAATCAATCTCCATATAAGTGATTTCAAAATTTCTCTTTAAACTAAAAATAATATAGTTATTTTATCGTTACAATTTTCCTTGAAGAGCTGGGCAAGTTGTGTGTACGCCGACATATTTTGTTTCTATTGCTTGCAAACATATACCCAAATAAACAACTCATACTGCAAAACATAATATGTATTTGTTGTTATAAGTTCCCTATTTAATTATCTCTACATAGCATAAATGACAACGGATTAAATTAATAATATCTGGAATTCATATAAAACAGTTTTTAATTATGACGAATGTTTGCTTTAAATATCCACTGAGAACAGAGATAATAACAACATTGTTTATGCCAGTATTTGCTTGTTTGTTTCAAATAGTTAAAAAAATTATTGATAGAATGGAATTGTATTTTATAATTCCCTGATTTTATCTACCGAACATCCATTAATAGTTTTTCATTGCGAAAACACTATTGTTGAGTTTTGATTCAATATAATAAGCTCTACATTTTGAATCAAGTTTTAAATATCACGTGTAGACCGAATATACTTGAAAATAAGTTATAATGAGAGAGCAAGTCAATTATCGCCTGATTGACCAAGTTCATAGGTTATCGATTATCGTAGAAAGGTATACACTACAAAAATATTGTATAAAATTTAAGAGTATATTATAGGCCCTACTCATAAAAATAAGTTGATATAAAGTACTAAAGAAGTATCTTCAAATTTTGCAGTTGTCACTATGTATGTATAAATAAGAAAACGAACATAAATTAGTATTAACACATCTATGTCGACATAAAAGTGAGAAGTCGCTATAGGCTATGACATAAAGTTCGTTTTATAAGGTGACACGTTTTGGTGAGTATATATAGTTCGGATTGTTGGCTGAACGAAGGTACGGTTGCATGAATACGTAATGCCGCCATCTTATTTATATATTATGATGCTATTTCACGTCCTTCTCGTTCACATTTCCCAGGATCACATGTTGGTATTTTCGTCTTGAAAAACAACGAAAATGTTATGAAACCTTAAAAATCTTCCCACTGAACTGCGTGATATATTTTACATGAGTGACAGCGCACGTAGCAAATGGGACTGGAGACGAGATTAGCTACTGAATATGTATGTATTCCGAACACTGCTTCCGAAAAGGATAATGTATTCCTGTTCAATATGTGTCCAATTCATATTCTTCCATTATACCGCATGTCCAATAAAATCTGTGTGTACAGGTCATGAAGAGTTTCAGCTCTGTGCAGTGTGCACCTGCGTCACTATCGAATCGATTAACTTTCTTGTCGTACGTAATTATATATTTATTGAAACTTTTCCCAACACTCTAGTAAACAGTTTCCACCAAGATCTGCTAGATCTATTAACGTCATCATTACTGTGAAATGATTTTGGATATCTATGCGTAATGTATGTGACTCTGATTCGGGAGGTTACCTCTTCGAACCCCGTCACCTGTAATAAAAAAAATGTTCGAGGTTTTCTTTAGTATAGTTGACGCGAGTCTAACGGATTGATCCCTCTGAAACATCCCTCGGACATTCCCTATCTAGGTAGACACCGGGGCATTCTTGCACCCTGGTCAGGTTTTCCACGAGAAATTTAAATTTAATTTTGCCATATGGTGTATTAAAGATGTATCATTAAAATATATGGTATGGTATGTATATAGCCTGCATGCACAGTGTCTACATATCTATATATATCATCAGAACACAGATCATATGATAATACATAGCACTCTTTGTTACAATTGCCAGAGTTACATCTAATCAACTACGGCTACTATATAGCCTTGCTGCAACTGAGTTCTATTCTCCACCAAACTGAACTGATAACCAGATCCAACTGAAATGCTTAAAATACATTAGAAATACAAAACAAATTGAAGAACAATCTATTTTGTTTAAAAAAATGTATTTTATTTTAAAAATCAAATATTTGTTACTGTGAATATTATGTATAAATATGTTTAAATATTGAAATTTACCTCAACACGCTAATAAGTGAAGAGCGAGCACCCAATACTATGGCATGACATATAAACATTTGCTTTTATACGAGTGTCTAGATTTATTGTTATAGCTAATTTGTTGTGTATACTTAGATGTACATTTTTTGCAATTAGATCTACCTACAACTGCTTTGAAATCAAAGATGAGCTACAGTCAATCTTAACGATCTGATTTCTAAGTTTTGTTGTTATGTGTAATTTTGAAAGTATTGATTTAATTTTATCAACTTCTCGCCTAAAGTATTTTTTTTAATTCTTTCCATAGCTTATTAGAGTATGCATTAAATATAAACAAATTAATGAATTCTTAAATAAATACCACTGCAAAGTCCGCATGGGAATACACTGAGATCACCACATTTTCAATTAGGTCAATCGCAACCGTATTGAATCGTCATCCCAAGAGTCTTTGTTCCATAACACAATCCTTCTTCCTACCAACTCTGATCTTGACCCCTTGGAGATTGAGGGCAGAAATAACTTCATCAGCTAGGGTAACATCGGGTAGGATTGACCTCAGAACCTCTTGGTTCTATAATGAGCGATATGGTTATTACGTTGCCGACATAAAATAGGGGATTTCCAGTTTGTAATCCCAACAGGGTTAGTAAATGAAGTCGACCATAATTAAAGTGGTGTTGTCGGTATAGAAGATGATCGTATAGCTCCAAGCTCAGTGCTAATTAATGTGTTTGGCTAATTGTCCTTTTACTGGTATCTCGGGTTGCGAGGGGAGTCGCGCTAATTGTGTGAGGTGTTGATGTTCACGCAGCGACCTATGTTGAATAATTGACCAATAGAACTAGCACCGTAGGGACTTTGCTTTGTTTTGACGATGTACACAACGCGATGCAATCTAGGGGATTAGAATACTTCAAATAGTTAATCGCTAGCTCAGGTGAAAACTGCAATATTGACGTTTGTGTGCTTATTTGATAACTTTAATCAGCTCAATGGTCAAACCTATCTAGAGTTGGGCCGGGCTGCTTCAACGGCAAAGATCTAGACTGGGCCGGGCTGAATATGGATAAAATAGTTTAATCGATTTAATTGAGCTCCCTGTGCCAGATAATTTATCTTTGAACTGATTAACTGTGGCAGTAACGCGTCAACAATGTATTCCACCAGCGTCACTTCACATTCAACAAAGATAACCGTGCGACGATCAGCCGGCACAAACATTTCTACGCTAGGGTTCTCGCGTTGTTGGATGAGCTTTTTTTGGAATATTTCTGTCCAATGATTACGTTTTTATGTGGAATCTCCTTACTTTTCTATAGTTACTTGATATTACTTGTTCATTGTACACTGTAAAAGGCTTATATTAAAACCTTTATTTCTATGGGAAATTTTTATTAAACTTTTCAACTTCTTCTTTCAAGTGGCACAACATAACCATAATCTTTATGTAAATGTAAAATATGAAAGTTGTAGCCCCACCCGTTTGGTCAGAATCGCCCCAAATATCTCGAAAATATCGTATTAAACACCCGGGAAAAATCGTAAAAATACGATTTCTATAAGAAATATTTCTTTAAATGTTTCTCCAATCATAACATATATAAATTCAGTGGTTTTAAACGTTCCCATAAAGTTTCATCAAGATCGGAGTAGCCGTTTGAAAGATCACGTGCCAAATACCACAAAAATATCGCACTAAAAATCGTTCAAAAAAAATCGTAAAAGTACAATATTTATGAGAAATATTTCTTCGATTGTTGGATGAGCGAAGCGAAGACTTCAATTTCACCGACCCCCCAAAAAATTTAGCTCGAATGTTTTTTTTTTTGTTTTTTTTTTGTTTTTTTTTTGTTTTTCCGTCTGTTTGTTCGCTCTCTACCGGGCAAACGGCATATGCGATCTTGATGAAAATTTGACACGACCTTTGATTTCTCTGAACTTAGACTTGCCACGTTTTTGGGTACAATCAAAGAAATATTTCTCATAAATATCGTACTTTTACGATTTTTTTTCGATTTTTAGTGCGATATTTTCGTGACATTTGGACCGAAACTGGCCAAACGGGTAGGGCTACAACGTTCATATTTCACATGCACATTAAGGTAAAGGGGAGGTATTGACTTTTGAAAGAAAAAGTTGAAAAAGTTAGCCAGAATCTATAGAAATAAAGGTTTTAATTTGATTTTTTTTAGGTGTTAAATATTTAAATCTTTATTTCTATAGGTTCTAGCTAACTTTTTCAACTTTTTCTTTCAAAAGTCAATACATCACCCTTACCTTAATGTCCATGTGAAATATGAACGTTGTAGCCCCACCCGTTTGGTCAGAATCCGCCCAAAATAGCACGAAAATATAGATTTTAGATCTTTCTCACAGCCTTGTATGAAAACTTCACATGAGATTGTTTACCTTACTCACAGCCTTGTTACAAGCAATCAAAGATCCAACAGACCTAATGATTGCTTAATATGAACCGTGTTAATATGTTTTTATTATTTTAAATTAATATTAACATTTTATAATTAAAAAGCTCATCCATCAACGCGACTAAAAAAAGCGTTTGCGAAGCTTCCTAGTACTTTATTACGATACAGCTCTAAGTTCAGAGATTTAGAAGGTCCCCTCCAATTTTCATCAAGATCGCATATGTCGTTTGCCCGCTAGAGAGCGAACAAACAGACAAAAAAACTAACAAAAACAAAACACCCGAGCTATTTTTCTAGGGGTAACGTAAGTAAAAAACAAACAAAAAAACACAAAGTCAAATTGAAGTCTTCGCTTTGCTTATCCAATAATAACAACCATACATATATACATTTACTCGAAAATAGACATATTTCCATCATGTTTTGTGCTGGTTCACACTTCCTTAGCGTTTGTTTAATAAATTTGCATTGGGAAAAGTTATTATTTTAAAAGTTATTATGATTCTGCTCTTTGATAGGATGGCTCCGAAGTCCGAAGTCACTGGCATATCCTACCTACTAGGAAAACGCTAAAGTCCCGCCGCGTTGATGGATGAGCTTTTTAAAGTTTTTAGTTTGCGTGGAATATCTTTACTTTTGCAAGTGCTTTGTTTTGCTGCCTACGCATTGTAGGTGAATGTTGTCAAGTTTCTTTTGTTTCTTGTCAATTGGTATTATTTACCATAAAAAACTTTTATTAAAAGCTTTATTTCTATGGATTCTGGCTAACTTTTTCAACTTTTTCTTTCAAAAGGTACTACATCACCATAACCTTAATGTCCATGTATAATATGAACGTTGTAGCCCCACCCGTTTGGTCAGAATTGGCCCAAATGGCACGAAAATATCGCCCAAAAAATCAAAAAACTTATATTAAAAGCTTTATTTCTATAGATTCTGGCAAAATTTTCCAACTTTTTCTTTCAAAAAGCAATATATCACCATTACCTTAATGTCAATGTGAATATGAATGTTGTTGCCCCACCCGTTTGGTCAGAATCGTCCCAAATATCACGATAAATATCGCACTAAAAATCGGAAAAAAAATCGTAAAAAAACGATATTCATGAGAAATATTTCTTCGATTGTACCAAAAAAGTAGCAAGTCTAAGTTCAGAGTAAACGAAGGTCGTGTCAATTTTCATCAAGATCGCAAATGCCGTTTGCCCGGTAGAGAGCGAACAAACAGACAAAAAAACAAAAAAACAAAAAACAAACAAAAAAAAAAAACACCCGAGCTAAATTTTTTGGGGGTCAGTGAAATTGAAGTCTTCGCTTCGCTCATCCAACTAGGAAGCTTTGCAAACACTTTTTCAGGCGCGTTGTTGGATGAGCGTTTTTTTTTTAAACGAAACAAAAGTAAAATTGCTATTTTCATGAGAAATAATTTTAAAATTACGCTCAAATTTCACACGAATATATTAATTTATAAAATTAAGGTTATGTGAAAAAATCATTACAATCGGATATAACATGTAGGTGTTATAAGCCGAAGAAATTTAAAAAATAGAAAAAAAGTCGTAAAATTGCGAATTTCGTAAAAAATAGTTTTTTGATAACGCTCAAATTTCACATGAATATATCAATTCATAAAATTAAGGTTCTGTGAAAAAATCATTACAATCGGACAAAGCATGTAGGTGTGTAGAACTTTTTGGATCAAATCCACATTCGAAGGGGGATCTTTTTTCTCGGTCAATAATTGATTTTTTTTAAAGAATTGAAATTTTTAAAAAATCGAAAAAAATCGTAAAATTGCGATTTTCATGAGAAATAATTTTTCGATTGTGCTCAAAAACGTGGCAGTTCTAAGTTCAGAGATTTCGAAGGCCTCCATAAAATTTCATCGCAATCGGAGTATCAGTTTAGCCGGAATCGTGTTAACAAACAGACAAAAATACGAAAAAAAGAAAAAAAAAAATTCCGTTTTTTTTCTCCAGTGTAGTTAAATGGAATCTTCGCTTCGCTCGCTACGCTCATCCAACTATAGCCGTCCGCGGTGGCCCAGACGATAGGTGTGCAGGCCCGGAGCGTATGGCACTAGCGGACTCGAATCATGCATGAAGCATGGGTGCCCTTCATCTTCATCGTATCGGATGGCAATATTGCAATAAAGAGACGTTAAGAAACAAAAATCATAAATCATAATCATCATAATATCTTAATGCCAAAAGATGGACTCTTGTACATTCCGAAAGTTTAAAATCTGTTTCGAAACATGGGTATGATCCCAGTCTTGGTAAAGTACTGTGAATTACACACACATCTGGGTTACTTTTATTACTCAAATGTGTTTTGGAACAAGTTTTGCTGAAAATTCATTAAGATTTTATATTAAAACCTTGGGTAAACTTAATATTGAAAACGAAAGGTTGCTCTAGATTGCTAGTATTTTACCAGTCGTTCTCCCTGTCCCACTTAAAATTGAGGAATTGGCTAGACGAAAAATAAACAAAAACACCCCACGATATAATGAGTCTTCTAGGCAGTCTCAACGAAGGCAATGTTTACATTTAGTGGAGCGGATTAGATGAACGATTCGGGGTTTTGTGATAGAACCATGAAATTTTGCTCATATGTACAGAAAAATTAACTGAGTTCAAAAAGAAAAGGAGGCCAGAAGAAATCGACTCAGTTTGGCATCTAGGGGTGTCCAAAGTTCGAGTATGAATAATTTTAAAAACAACAAAAAACACGCTTCAGTCTACATTTTACCAAAAAAATGGAATCTATTATGTATAATAATGTTTTCTTACATTAATAAAATGATTTTTTAAACTTTGAAATACAGTATATTAACAATGACCTTTGACCTGAATTTAAAAAAAACGCGATATATTAATCAAATCTAGGCATGTGACTACTCGTTTGATAGATGATTGAATGGAGATGTCAAGTTAACTCTGATTTTAAACACATTTTGTAAATTAACATAGGCTAATGGGTGACCTTTGACCTTGAATTTGATTAAGTATTGTATATGAATGAAACTATAGACTTGTAACTACTCGTTTGATAGATGATTGAATGACAAAATCATGTTTCCTCTGCTTTTACGACTATGTTTAAATTTAACTCGGTCAATGAGTGACCTTTGACCTGAATTATATTAATATTGTATATTAATCAAATCTAAGCTTGTGACTACTCGTTTGATAGAAAATAACACAGAGAAAGCAAGTTAACATTGTTTTTTGAGTAACAATAAATGTATTAAACAAAAGGTTGACCTTTAACCTTATAATATATGGAAACATACATTTTATAAAAGCCACACATCATTTTCCGGAAGTTAATTTCATCATCAAAAACACACTGCAATACTGTACTGTAATTAGTGTTATGTACAGTGCACATGCAATGTATATAACGATGCATTAATGAATTTTTGTACAAATATCGTCAATTAGTATTTAATTATTAATACGTTGGTCACAATGCTTTCTCATTATTGCATGCTAAAGGTCACATCAGCGAAATTCACAAGATTGACTTGATAAAACTTAAAGAGTAATATTTTAAATTTTCTAGTAGATTACCTTACAAACTGCATTCTCCTCTGCCCTTGCAAGATGCACAACAGGGTTGTCCAGTGGCTTAGCATGAACATATCTCCTCATTGCAATCGTTCTTGCACTTGCACACTTGAAATTCTTCACAGGAAGACATTGCGTCTGGCAGTGAAGTCCATTTCGGTTCCCACGTTCCCTAAGGTCCTTTGATCCACCACCAATTGATGGATCTGGAAGTTGTTGCATAGCGATGTGTGCCGAGCCCCATATGCGTCCAGCTTGAAGTGTTGAGCGCAGAATATGGTGTGTCAATGCGTCTTGGGTAGGTGGTAGCGATTCCATTGTTTTACTCTTCTGAGTGAACAGCTCTTTGCGACGACGCGTTTACAGAGAGAAATGTACTTGTTCTGTCGTACATCATCACTGTGAACTTTTCGAGTAATTCGTTGCTTTGTTCGTCGATCTCATTTATTGTGGAAGACAGACTGTTAAAAATAGGTGTTATTTCGGGAAGGAGATTCCATACTTTCCACAGAGACTTCTTTCCTTTACCAGAAAACGATGAACAAGAGTGTCACAGCCCGTAAATGCTTAAAATAATGGCATTGCGTTCACATATGCACAATTGCAGCACCATCAAACAGGATGACATCGACATGTAATATTGATTCGCTTGTGTAATCAGGATCTTCAAGACAACAAAGGATGTCCAATTTCTTGCCGGTTCTAAGGAAGCTATCTTGCGAAATCGATGGAGGGCATGGGTTATTCTCATGTTGAAAAAATTTGTCCAGATCTCCATTCCTCATTTGACAACCTATGTTAAAGCGTGAAAACAGTGCACAGTCACTTTTCAAGGTCTTAATTTGTAGCTGTTGCTTAGTTTTTTTTTTACTAGGAGCAGTTCCGAAGAGGAAGAGTTTATTCTTTTTAATTACGTCGGACACGTTTTTTGCTTGAGAATTTAAGCGTTCATTGATGAAATCATGCATTTTTTCTTCACCTAACTTCTCGTTGTTGACAATAGTTCTTTTAGTTTCCTCAGACATGATTTCTTTTGTATGAAGCCGATACTGGTCAGTGCTTGTTTCTTTAAAGGGGTTTCCAAAGGCATCGAATGAATTAAGTTAGTTTACAACATCAGATGCAAAGTTTCGTTGAAAACTTTTGTTCTGTTCATGATGGTGATAATCTATTTCTATCTTGCTTTCGAAATCGGTTACAATCTTGGCTATCTCTGGACCAACAATCATCCATCTACGAAGAGCGTCTGGAGATTGCAGAATGCCAATTGCACCTCCGTCTCCTTTTATGATTGCGTTCGTTTGTTTGAGAGCATGATCAATTCCTACAGCTGAGAAGGGGTTTTTAGTTTTTCGAACGACGAAATTTCCCTTATCAAATTCATCGAACACATCACGGCTAGTTTCTTCGAGAAGAAGCATATCACGTAGGTGAACAGTTAGCCATCTTGAATAATTTGATTTTGTTGGGAGCAAAACACCAAGGCACAATTTGTACTAGCATCTCCTTGTTAAGCATGAAATTGCCTTCTCGAGTTGAGTGGATGAATCCGAATAAAAGAAGTTCCAAACGCATTACAATAGACCAGTATTTGAACTGAGGCACATTTCGTTCGTTTCAAGCACTTGTTATTGAATTTTAGACGACAAGATTTGTGCCATTTGGCATTGTTCTTTAAAGTATGTTCAATGCCTACCATCATCTAATCTGCTTGTATTTAATGAAATAGGAAAACGTCCAGTTTCCTTAAAACCTTCTATTACATCAGATAAAGATTTATAACTTATTTCGGCTGTGACTTTCTTACCTCTTTCCGGCGTTTGCAATATTTCCTTTGTGTTGATTTGCCACAAACAACACTTAAACCATTAAGTGCTTGCAGGGATATTAGCACTCATTGCGACATTAAGAATTGTTTGTTAATCACAAATATGTAATTATTGTAAATTTGCTCACGTACACACGGTATACACAACTCATTTAACCAGCAAGATACGAATGAGAACACACCCATGGTGGTATAGATACACTAACAACAAAACGTGCACTTGTTACAAAAGTACGTCTCCTCTCCTCAAAATGTAATCCTTCACTAAAACATGGTCATACAGAAATACCAAATAAAGAATCTCGATGCTACATTGTAAACTATTTCATTCTATGGAAAGGCATTGCATTGCTTTCCAAGAAGTAGTGGCCCAAGGGGTGTGCGAGTTCCCGTAAACCCATACTGACCATCGACCTAAGAGATCATACCTGCCAGTGCCACATTCCATTTCTTTCAGTCTGGCTTAAGACTAAAATATTGTCAAATAGAGATTCCACATCACAAAACACATCTTTAAAATTTGTTTTTCAATTGTGTACATTAGGGTAAATAATTTAATTGCTTTCCAAGAATTATATGGGGTGTTCCTTCGGGCACATTCTGACAGTTACTCACTGAATGGCATGATTCAATTCATTCATCGATTCATTTTTTAAATCAAATCACATTTTGAGCATAAATATAAATTACAATCATAACCAATGGAATCCTCACCCGATTACCTATTAAATGAATGGTCACAAGCCAGGTTTAGGTAGATATCCAGTAATAAACTGTATTCAGGTCAAGGGTCAAGAGTCAGCCATGTTAGTACTCTTTACGTTACGTAGGAAAAGAACAATAAATAGGCTCACTGTTGAAGAGCGTAGTGTTTACATTGTTATGCTTCCAAAGATCAATTAGTTAAAAATACCTGCCTGAATGAAACATGTAAAATTATAATGGAGGTCAAAGGTCAAACTCAACATGATGCCATTAATAAAAGTTCATACCATGATCAAAATTAGAATTCGCCATTTATTTCTCAATGAAAAAAGTAGTCGCAAGGCTGGTTTTGATCAATATCCGCATATTTATTGTAATCATGTGTCCTGATAATAAGGTCAATAATGTATCAAATCTATTGATAATTGCAACAGCACATATATTAATAATGATCTGAAAAGTATTTTCCTAACAAATAATTGTCGATTTTTTATCAAATGTATGACGTTTGTGTCAGTTTTTTAAAAATATATGTGCTCTCACTTTGGACACCCCTAGAGGCCAAACGGTTTGGAAATCTTTTGGCCTCCTTTTCTTTTTGAACTCGGCTATTTTTTCTGAGTATATGGTCAAAATTTCATGCTTCTATCACAAAACCCCGAATTGGTCTCAATATCGGCTTTAATCCGCCTAACTAATTAGTTTGCAACTGATTGAGACGTGTATTAAAACAGTCTGAAATGTTAAGCCTGATTGAGAGCCTCGTTTAAAATTTTGACTACAGGCGTCTTATAAAGCAAACTTGATACCTGCGGAGTATAACAACTGCGCTAGTGATTGCTAACATAATGTGTCCTTATTATGCAGGTAATCCAATCTTTTTCAGGAGCTCACATGCGATAATTTAGTGACTCCACAGTGGCTTCGAAACATGGGTTAATTTCATCCGTGGCATCGGTAATGTGGGTTTGGAAGTGATGGCATTCGCTTAGTAAGGAAAGTATTTTTTTTTAACTCTGACCCAAATTATAATACTGAACCTATCGAAATGTGTATTACGATAACGAAGCATTTCGGATTCTTAAACAAAACCTTTAACGTAGGCCTGTTAATGGAATTTGTTTGAAATCACTCGTATATAACTGCGAGTAAATTACAAAGAAATATACATAATTATATATTTATGATAATTTTTATTACTGATGATACTGGACAATGACACCGAGCCGAATGTAGAATTTGGCTCGTAATTTACGTAGTTATTCTGTGAACGTAAGTTTGTGCTTATTTTTTTTTTGCACTCCCCAAAAGTGGCGTTATGTTCATATTCATACATTAATGCAATGGTGATGTTCAAACACATCGTGATGATAAATTAGATGATGGACAATAGTTAATATCCGCGTATTCCATATACCCGGATTCAAACCAACGTAACACGTTTCTTGGTTTTATCTTCACACCCTGCAATGTGCACCAATTGTAAAAAAAATATAAAAAAATAAAAAAATAAATA